>OX632356.1:28404851-28504911 GCA_951751655.1 Ophion costatus
AAGCGAGTAGCCCTGTTGGCAAGTTGCTCTGTGCTCGAGGGGGTGGACGACGGGAATGAGAGAAAAAGGTCGACACGGGATTGGTCGGCTCGCCATTTTGGTGAACCCTTTACGCAATGAGTCTCGCATCGCGTCTCATACGAACGTGGATATAGCCTTCGTACCTCTCGTCCTTCAGATGTGCCTATCGCAGCGTTGTACATATGCGTATATACGTACATACATGTGTGCCACCGTTTCAATCAAATTCCGATGTACGCGCTCGTTCCCCGCGTGGTCCATATTTCGTCTCGAAAAAAGACAATTTTATTGGCCAGCGAACGTTTCGACGTTGACTTCGAACGGCCCCTGACCCACAAATACCGTTACGATCGCGGTTGCTCGCCCATCCGCATGTACATCGAGCCATAACCGAACGGACAACATGAATCGTCGGCGAGTAATAAAATTATTATTTTCCGGCCTACGCCTGGAATCAAAAGTGGTCGACTGTATTCGTAAATCGCGCTCTCATTGAAGGTAATTTGATGAGGAGGATGATAAACAGGGAGGCGAGAAAACAAGGTGGCAGGAAGTGGGAGGCGGTCCCGAGACGCTGATTGGCCGATCTTTGAACACCATCTTGATCTTTGAATGGATTTACGTTTGCAATTGCGATTGTTCAATGAGCACGTTCCAATTGATTTAGCTGGATTAGTTTGGCTAAAAGAGGATTGGAGATGCGCTGGTGCTCGACGCAAAGCACTGACAATGAATCAATGTTTATCGTCAATGACCAACGTGTCTACAGCATGCATTGTATGAAGCCAATGGCTGGTCGTGTATCGTCCAGGCGAAGGAAGATTGAAAAGACATCGACGACGAAAAAGCATTGGCTGAATACAGTATGAAAGGTCCAGGTGACGGACTTGGGTTCGAAAAACAAAAAAAACGGTTCAGGTTTTTTTATTCACCATCCTTCGTATAGATTATATCCGCTCTTATAAAATCCTTGCAGAACTAGGGCTTCGAAAGATGGGTAATCCTTTTGTTTGAATAAAAAGACTGGAAAAAAAGCGTATAAAGCCAGGCTTCTTGTTTACACAGTTTCGTTTATTAGCTACATAGTAGCGTTTGTATTGTATAGAATCCACGTCGATCAATTGAACGGAAAACGGCAGAGAATGTGATTGTTCATTGGCTTTCTCCTTCTCTCACTTTCGTCTGTACGTCAATTTCCTTTATGTTGCATTAATTGCGCGTGGTCGCGTATACAATAGAAGGTTGCCATTTCTGCATGGAGGACGGCAACGGTCTGTACAGTTGGCCCTTTATACTCACATCGTTGTGTATTTACATATCTACGTGCGCCTATGTACTTACTTGTATGTATATGGGCACACATGGAAGGCCAAATGAAATGTCCCAATGAAAACGAAAATCTATAGATACGCCAACTTGTCGACTGAGGAAACGGGTGAAAGGGATCTCAGAGGACTTTGTTTAATAGCCAATTTCAGGAACGTCAGTCCCTTAACGAAACGCTGGGGCGATTTGGTCCGAAACGTCCCGACGAACGTGGAAATAATGGCTCATATTCGCGCAGATGGCCCTTTAACTTTTTTTGCACTAGCGAAAAAAATGCACAGTCCCTCACGTACGAAATGGAAAATAGCAAGCCATGCAAGCACAAGGAAGGCGAATGCGTTTTGCTTCGTATTCGATGATACGCATGCGTCGATGAACATCGATATTCCTCGTTACATCGTAATGGAAACCCTTCAATTTTTGTTACTCACCTAACTAAATCGGTGCACGATTGAAAAGACAACTAACACGCCAATGTTCACGAGACAATGAGCACGCTGTAATAATCGAATTGGTATTGATCAACGTGGAAATTCAATAGATAGGAAACGATAGTTTGAAGTATCAATAGTCGATAACGAGATCGACCGGTGCTTAAATAAGTAAAAACATGTACATAGTTTTCGTGCAGGAAACCTTAGGAAGCCTTCAATCTGATCCTAAACTGCTTGAATTGTATGGGTGCTTGCGATTTGGTCACCTCCCTCTCCCGTGAAAAAAAGTATATTGAGTTGATAAAAATCCCTCTATTATATCTCGGGCGAGTTCCACGATGCAATTATTTTTCAACCTGGAGGAAAACTCGGCCGCAGGAAGAGCCCACGATAATTTCCAATGCCCGGAAGCCTTTGTACTTTCCCTCTTCCCCTTTCTAGCTGTGCGACCAAGGACTGTAAAGCGAAAAGCGTCGGAAGCCCCGCCGGGGTTGTGGCGTTTGTGTACCAGAACTTCCAATCGTTCATGATCCTCAGAACCCTCTTTGTCGCGAAGCTCCCGTTGCCACCTTACTCTGTTAATGGAATAGGCACAATTGAAAATTCAGTTACCCACACCGGCACCAAACCCTTTCAGTACGGAAAGTATCAATGGAGAAAACGCCGGAAGATTGCGGGAAGGGAGACCCTCTATGGAAAATAAATCTATTGGGAATGCTCCACCTTCAACATGGTGGGTTGATCATCAACAGTACACTTATAGTGAAAAAGGGTACCTTTTCGTGTATTTCTCTGTAAGATCGTATATCCAAAGAAGATGAATCTCTACATGAGATAAATGTTAAAATCTGAGCGTTCGGGTGTTGCTTGATCACTCCTCAATGATGCAACGAATCTGGATGGAATTCGGCAGGTTATGATTCGTAACATTAGGCCACTTTTTCATTCCGATCGATCACGCAGTTCCTGGGGGACGTGACGAGATCTTCGATTATATTATTAAACTATTAGATTTTTTTCAACGCACTGCTGCATCCCATTTGCTCGAGAGCACCAGAAAAGTGTGGAAAACCTGTGCCGATACACGCAACTATATTTCGGCAGGCTTCACTTGTGTTACTACCGGAAACTCCAATAAAACCCATGCGGGAGTTGATACGCAATCAACATCGCGGTGAACCGGTCGCCCATCGAAGTATTCGCCCAGGCCGATGTTGCCCAACATGGAAGATCGCCGAGGGCGTAAACCGCCCCCTCATCCCCCATTGCCAGTTGGAGAACGTTTATGTTCTTCTTCCCATAATGTCGCAGACCAGAGGATACTTTGAAGAAAATAGTTTCCGGATTTGCACCTTGAGGGCGCCGAGAGTATGTTTTACAGGACCAACACCGTACTGAGGTAGATCGATGTTTGTTGTGACATCGCGTCGCCTTTATACTTGACGAGTCACAACAAATTTCCCAATGGGAAGAGTCTGACGTTTTACAAATGGCAGTGGGACTAGAGACTGATCGAAAAGTTCATAGATTTACGCTTTATTGGCGCGTTCAAAGATCCGAACGCTGCGAGCGGCCATTAAAACCTGATCGAGAGGATTCGAATGGTGTAGGAGGAAGGGCATCGGGTAACTGAGGGAGCGAGACTTTCCGCGTGTGCGTGTGGGTGTGTATGCGAGCGAGAGAGGGTGGTGGGTGGTGAATAGGTTGGTAGGGCAGGCTAGATTAATCAAGGGGGTTCCCGGGTGGTGGCGTTGGCCCAGGGTTGTTTGAGTTCGCTGATAACGAATCATCGACATTTTTCAAAATGGTTGCCGACTGAAATTCCCTTGCACTCCTGTCCTGCCTATCAGAGCGTACAGACTCATTTAGAAATTACTTGGATATCAGCACGTGTCGTCGGAATCAGCAACTCAAAAGAATCATACAAAACATCTCTGATACGCCGTTGATGAGAAGACCATCGTTTGATGTGTAGATATTGATTCACCATCTGCTTTGATGCGAAAGTGGAAAACATGTTTGCCGTGGTGAGTGAAGTACATGCCAGAGCGAGCATTCTTTGAACGAAACCTCGGAATTATATTTTTACTGCAATTCAAAGTGATGCGTCCGTTATGAAATCACGAACGATGTCAAGCTATCGATAAGCCACCCGAGAAGATTGGAATATCGATATTTCTGGCGAATATTCAGTGATCCGTTTTGTGAAAAAACTTCGGTTCGATTCGGTTCGTATATTTTGTGAGATACGTTAATTACTGCTCCTAATATCTCGTTGATTACATACGAGATCCATGATGAATATGCTAGAAAAAATGCATCTGATTAGACAAGACACCTCCGTTCGATGAAAAATCGAGTCGCGAACAAGAGTGAGTTCTCTCACTCTCTCGGATACGTCACACCTCGTCACTCCCGCTCTTGTGTGGAGCCCGGCGCCGATGTCGCATCGAGATAGTAGCCTCATTTATACTTACTGCACACATAGATACGTACGTGACTGGCGAAGTAAAACTTTTGAAAAATGATACCCCAAATGTCCAGAGACTCGGTTGCTTTTACCGGCTTTTTTGCTCTCTCTTCCACACTTCTTTCGCGTCACACCAACCCTTTCCTCTCCAATACCCTCATTCACCCTCACTCTGTTCCTCCTAAGTTACCCCATTTGCAGACTAGGCTGATACCGCTATACATGCCGGTATTACATGCTCACGCTACAGCCGTATAGTTTCCGCGTTCTACTGCGAGACAATTCCACCATCCCTTCGGCTATACTTCCCGACCGATCTCATATCTCTACCACAGGAAAACACTCACGAAAAATCATCGAGCCCTCCTAGCACCTTTACTTAGCACGATTGAGCTTTCATTTTGATGCGTTGAAGGATGGATGTTGATCGGAGATAGTACATCGGAAATTTGGAATCGATCGACTGCTGTGCAGAAGAATTATCACACTTCCCGTACAGAAAGTGTTGTAGGGATCCAATTGGATTCCCATACTTGTCCCTACTTCCTGATAGGAATCCGTGGGTCATAGCATTGGACCCCCGTACTGAAACGTCGCACTGGCACATCGGATTCTCATCGGGATTCTCCATTGGAATGTACGAATCCAATTTGAATCCTTAAGGATTCCCACATTCCTAGACAAAATACGATACGATTCTTAATGGATCCAATCCTATTTTGTACGTTGAATTTTTTTAAGAAAATATATATAGATATATAAAATGAGTGAATCTTGAAAAGTATACATTTTATCTTATAAAACTATGAAGCGCTGAAAAAGTATATCGTAAAAATCGATTTAAATCACATTACTGAAAAACCACTGTAATTATAATTTGTTGTTTATTTCTCGTAACTTTTCACATAATTTTTATTCGAACGTGGTAGGAATTTTCAAACGGTGTTTGTCGAGAAACAGTGCATAATCCAATTGGATCCCAATGAGGACTCCCAACGTGCGAAGTCCCTATCAAATCCCCATAGGGATGTGGTAGGATCTGGCACCTCCTCATCAAATTTCTGCACGGGTTTTTGCATGCGTTCGCAAAGAATGTTCCACATATCGTATAAAATATTTTTCATATTACATACCACATTTGCATAGTTGTGTGGCTAGTTCACGTAGAAAATTATTTTTTTGCAAAATTACACAATCGTTCACAGCATAATTATTGTTTAATCAATCAGAACGTACTGAAAATCTTCTATTTTTCATTCATATAATTAATTATGAGGTAACACCACTGTAGAACTAAAAAAAAGATTTTTTTATCGGCTTTTCTTAATCTAGATAAAGGGGAAAAAATTTGGTACTTGTAAAAAAAAACGGAGGCCCATATGACACAATTTTCCAAAACAGCACGCAGCATATCTCCAGCAATCTTCAATCTATTGACTCTAAATTTTGAGCCCATCGTTAAATTAACATTCCGAAGAGAAATACGTACGGGATTTTCCAAGAGTTAATTATAACATGATTTAATAACAAATGATTGTTCTTTTTTATGTCGAAAGTCGAGTTTTTACTTCGAATGCTTGCCAAGTACACAAAAATTCACATTTTCAAAATGCCCTACGTATCTCTCCAGCTATACTCATGTCAATTAATGGAAATTTTTCAATTTTTTGCTACATCCAAATTTGCCTCAGTTACCCTGCACGCCGCAGAGCGTCGCAAATTCAACATGCCGCGCGCATATGGCTCCAGCGTCATCATTTTGTACAATTTTTTTGTTCACTTTAAGATATGCCTGATAACATCCCTGAATATTCTTATCCTTTTACTCGTCCTTTCACCAAAAAAAATTGCGAAAAGTCGCTTAAGGGGTTATGAGGGTTCCGAAGCAAAAAAAACATATTAAAAAAAATCATTTATAAATTATTTTATTCGAAATGTTAAGCACATAAAAGAGCAACATTTCAACAATATTTTTAAAAAATTCATCCAAAAATCTGGGAAATGCAGCCGGTGGGACCTGGTTTCCGGTGACCCCTAAAAAAGTGGCTTCGTGATGGCCTGGATAACTCATGATAGCTTTATGTGAAATTAAAAAACCATTTTTTTTCTATTAGTAGATGAGTACAGCTCGTGATTGAATGAAGGATTTGAAAAAAATTATAATTTGAATTTTTTGCAGAGTTGTATGCAATATAGTTCACTCTTTGGTACACATTATACTACGTATATCGTTGTAAAATTAGTTGCAATCGAAAAAACCTTCCTTCAGTGACTACTTTATGCTATTTTGAAGAAGTCTGTAAAATTTATACAAGATCGATAAATTAGTTTTCGAGAAATCATGTCCACCACCTCCAAACATAGTGTTTTGAGATAAGTGCGATATAAGGGCGTCGCTCCCGGCCGGTCTTTGCCAACGGGGAGAATTCCCAAAAACTCTCTCTCCTAGACTTTTACTCCGACTGACTTAAAACTTTGGGTGAATATTCTAGATATTTTGTACTACTAGATAATAAAACTTAAAAAATGGTTTTTTTGAAATTGTCGAACCCAAGTGACCCCTTAATTTTTAAAACGTTTACAGTGGTGCTATCCCTTAATCAACTTCGTAGATATGATTATTTTTTGCTCTCCTTCGGCGCTCTCATTCATCCTTACCATGCCGTAGGGCAGTGCTGCCAACACTCGAGCCTCTCGAAAATCAAGGCTACCGTAAGATGCGGCATACTCACTGTCGAGCTTTTTCCGCTAATAAACTCGAATTTTACCAACAAGTGAAACAACTTTAATTTTTCCTTCCACAACTAATTAAATTTTTCAGAATCCATACGAGACACGACGAGACATGACGAAATGCGACGAATGCCTGAGCAAGTAGTCGCTTCCCCAGTGTGGTCAGACCAGTCCTGTAACTTTGATCAATGTGCTTCTGTCAAACTCCTCACCACCATTCGCGAATACGCCCTGCGGGATGACAGGCACGAAAGATCCCTCGTATCATCCTCACCCAACCATACCTCCTCACCCACCCATACCCATGGGTGTACATACCCACAACGACGTGAGTTTCGTTTTCAGAAAATCCCCCTGCTCTTGTCGTTCTCGTTCGCTATATTGCCCCGTCGCCTCCAGCTATCTCTCTCGTGTGCTCCACGCTTGTCTGCGAATACCGCGAGAGTGGAAAAACGAAGATAAAAAAAGACACCCGGAATAAAAAATAAACGGGCCGGACGTAGGTTAGATTAATGGTTGAGAAATGCAAATTGTCGGCGCAAGCCCCACCGGGACTGAGACTCGGGGTGGAGGAGACAGGGTGGTCGAGAGTGGTATCGTACCGTTCTACCGCGAAGGGTCACTGTTTTTCAGCGTTTCTCCGTTGGTGACCGAGGATGTCTTGTTGGTGCAACGTTGTAATGAGAGGAGGGTGTGTACACTTCTATATAGCGAAAACGTCGTCGTCTCGCGTACAACCGAGTACCAGTGGGGCTCCGGCAAAAACCCCTTAGAAATATATCGTAGGTCATTTCCCTTGCTAAACTCGCAGTGGACGAAAAAAAACGTTACCAGCGGAATAGAGCTGCGCAGTTGACATAAATAAATTAAAAAAAAGAAAAAGCGACGGAAAGAGAACGTGATGTTCACGAAACGGAACCTTCGCGGCCCCCACAGATCGGCGCTCGCATGCGAGGACCGCGATGCAAACAGAGGAAGAGGGCAGGTGGAAGGAGATCGAGAGCGCTCATTTCGCCGTCACAGATGAGCCCCTAGAATCTCCCGCGTTTTCCCACTGTCATACGCCGAACCCGTGCCATTCGAGGACACGGATGTTTTCTTTCTTGGTGCCTCTCACTTCGCACCCTGATAGCCTTTTAGTCCTGTAGCGAAGCGACAAGGATACTAATGCGAGTGTATAAAAATGGTTGGGAAAACTTGTTTCACGAACCGAATGAAAATGGAGCGCGTGAGAGAGAGAGAGGGGGGGGGGGGGTGGGGGAGAGGAAGGGAGAGTAACGGAGATATTGGTGGCAAACGAAGGAGGGAGAGATAAAGAGGGAGAATATCCGAGGCAAAGGGTCGTGCAACGAGCTAGAGCGGAACACCCTGAAGGATAATTTATTTTTCCGAGGATGGATTAAGGCCCGGTTGATTTATCGGCGCTGTGTTTATTCGCGTGTACGTATACAGTCGATTGATTATCGTCAATTTTCATTCTCGCGCCTTTCTCCCGTTAACGACGTACATTGCATATCGGCCTTTCTCTTTCGTCGAGAGTATCTGGTACAGGTGCCATTTCTATGCCATTTCTATGCATAGAAAGGCACTGCGACGTAACCGTCTGCCGCCTCTGTTCCTCCCTATCTATCGCGGTCCCATTCAATCTGTCTTCTCTCGCAACTATATCCCGGCGGTGGATCTTGTGTTCGCTGCAGCAAAAATATTCCGAGCTCTCTCACCCGAGCAACGGTAGGCATGGGGTCACGATAAGCTCCTGACATCCATAAAACAAAAATGGAAACGTTCCCCCGAGATCGCTAGTTCTTTAACTTGGTTAATGATTTATCCGATGTAATATCTATGTAATATGGTAATACGTAATATGTACTATAGTAATATGTAACATGTAATATAGTAATATAGTAAGTAATTAGTAAGTAAGTATTAGTAATAGTAAGTATTAGTAATATACTAATAAGTATATTACTAATATAGTAAGTATTACTACTAATATTACTACTACTACTACTACTGATATTATTACTACTACTACTACTAATATTATAATATTACTACTACTACTACTAATAATATTACTATACTATTCTATACTACTATACTATAATTACTATACTATAATACTATACTATACTATACTACTATACTATACTATACTATACTATACTATATTATAGTATACTATATATACTATATATACTATACTATATTATAGTATACTATAATTGCTATACTATAATATTACTACTACTATATTATTACTAATATAGTAAGTAATATAGTAAGTATAAATATTAGTATATTACTAATAAGTATATTACTAATAGTATAGTAAGTATTAGTAATATACTAATATGTAATATAGTAAGAGAAGGTCATCGGCCCGCGTGGTGGCATATTTCTTGAAAAACAATTTTCCAAATGAGAATTTCTCGATAACAATTGTCCGAACGAATTATTTCTCAGATGCAATTTCTCGATAGAACATCCACCAGAAATAATTTATCGCATTGACAATTTTCAAAATGAACAATTTCTCAGATACAATATCCCGAATGGACAATTTCCCGAATGAACAATTCATCGAATGAAACATTTTCCGAACAAATATTTGCAACGATTTTTTCGGGAAACCAATTTCCCGGGTCGAATTTTCCTCGCATTAATTGATTTCGGTATTGACAGATGCCAGAAATATACGTTCCCACACTTAGCATAACCCAGAATTAACGACGTGGACATGATAGGTTGACTCCTTTTTTTGTTAATTGGTGAAAATAAAAAAACACATCATTTATATTTATAGTTAACACAAACTTTTGTCCATTCTAGAAATTGTCCATACGTGAAATTGCTTTCGGGAAATGTATTCGAAGAATTTTCCGCAAATCGGCTGGCCCAGTAATTGCCAGGGTCCCCGTGATCGTCGTGTTTACACTTTAAATCAATATTTTAAGATAAGCATCAGTCGTTCGTGCAAATCTGTGATATATTGTTCCGTTCCGTTATGTTTTGGGTTGGGGATATGTTGTTCCGTTTTTGGTACCGTTGGAATCAGTACAAAATTTCCAATCCTTCTGTATAGTGAGACGCATTTTCGATTTATTTGTAAATGACGCCTTCTTCCATACGACGGCAGTATTGGCCTCCAGGAGGTATTGCTGTGTTGTATTACCTTGTCACACGCGTAAGTATACGTATGCAGGAATAATCAACTCAAGTATATTCAGCTACGGCTCCTATCTGCGATTTCGGATGAATCGTTCTTATTTGGAGGTTAAAGTAAACCGTTTCACATTTCGGGTGATTTGAGAATGGCCGAGGACTTGCATGAAGTAAGTTTATCTTCAAGTTGTGAATAAGAATCTTGGTTTTGCATTCAGCATAGAAAATGATAGTTTTATGCTTATTTCAACGAGTTTTCACATATGACGATTACCGGCTCCGCCATGTAAACACTCTGCCGATTGATCGCCATAGCTGTCGATAATTGGGACAAGGTTGGCAAAAAAAATCTTCCGAATCGAATATTGATCGATAGAAAATCAGAAAAGAAATATTGGGTCTGTAATTAGCATTGTTTGAAGAATCCACGGACCAGTAAACATCATACATACACTCGCCATAGTAAAACGACAAAGATATAAAAGAAACGTTGTCGATTACTGGGTCGTGATCCCATCGATAACTGGGTACGTCTCGACCATAGATGAACACCACTCGATCGAAAAATATTGAAAGCTATTTCATGATAACAGAGTTGCTTATAATAATAGAACATAAATAAAACTGACACTTCTGATGTAGTAGCCATAAATGTACGTAAGAGAAATTTGTGTCTTAAACTGTTTGTCTAAAAGTTTGTGACCGAATGGCTGAAAGTTATTCTGCAGTCTTATATGCAGACACAATCGTGTCATCAGAGGCCTACGGATCTTCGCACAATTACTTGAAGCAGTTTGCACGCATGTAACGATTCGTGGGCCGTTTACATCTCGATTACTAGACTAACCGTCATGGCGCCATGACGATGACCCGCACAATAGCGTCTTATAACCTTTGTAAAATATTTTTTTCGAAAACTGTACCAGGCACGAGAATTTCACAACGACGTTCTTCTACGCAATAAAAAACTGATTAACAATGACTTGAGGGGCCAGTCCACTTTGAAAATTTCAAATTTTCAATTTGAAAATTTCACTTGAAGAAATCGACGATAATGAGCAATTAGAAGGGATTTTGTACGGTGCAGGAATTGCCGATGGGGTTTAGGTAAGAGTTTTTCATAGTATAAACTTCAAACGCGTTTTTCTGGAAACAAAGTTTTCAAAATCTCGCTCCATCGTATCTCTAAAACTAATAAACCGATTCTCTTGAAATTTGAAACACATATTGTAAACATGATTCGCAACAAGATGCCCCTCGATGGTTTTGAAATTTTGATTTTTACTCTTTTTTTTGCGAAAAACTGCGAAAGAACGCGTTTTTAAAACTTTTTTCGTTTTTCATCTGCCATTTTTTTTTTTTTCCAAAAATTTATATCCGAGGATTATTTTGTAGCTGGTGTCATACTGAATCTAATGGGCTTTGATTTTTTTTGTTTCATACAAGCCGTTGCCGAGTTGTGATGGAGCTAGCTAGCCCACCTATTATTGAGGCGCTACGTTAAGCTATAGTTTTTGTACTTAAAAATGAAAAAAAATGAACCCACCTATTTTTGAGGCGTTACGTTAAGCTATAGTTTTTGTACTTAAAAATGAATACAAATGAATTAAAATCTTTGTTTTAAATGTATTTCAAGACTTTATTTATCAAGGCCAACAACTTTTATATTCATATCTTTTATAAAATCCTCAAAAAAATCGCGAAAATAGACTTTTTTCGTTGCTCCAAAATGGACTGGCTCCCTTAAAGAGTCTTCCCACTTATGACTTTAAAAAAGGCTATTTTTATGATTTTTTTCATAGCTTTGTATTACAGTTATTGCTATCAAAGTTGTTACAGTTAATAAATACACTTTCGAAATACATTAAAAAAGTGTATTTATTTACGTCACTACTTATAGATGAAAATGGTAGTTAAAAAAATGTCCTAAAAAATTGTAGGCCTGCGCTTTTGATGACATCTCAGAGATGGATCATCCGAAACAAAACAAAAACAAACGATTTAAGATTCAGTATGTTAATGGCTATTGCGCATATCATACGATTTTTGATATACGCAAAAATAACAAAATGGCCGACAATTTGCGAAAAAAACAAAAAAAACGTGTTCTTTTCAGCGTTTTGGCAAAAAAAGTAAATATAAAAATTGAAAAAAATCCTTGATATGCGCTATAGCTATATATGCTAGTGAAGATAATATTACCTATAGCTGTAGACACTAGTAAAGATAATAGTATCTATAGCTATAGATACTAGTATAGATACTAGTAAAGAATTTATGGGTACAATTTCATAAGGATCGGTTCAGTAGTTTCGAAGATTTTATCAACAAGTCGTCGAAAACCGTTGTTTCGAGAAAAACGTGCGTTTTAAATTCAAGCGAAGCAGATGAACGTGCTCAGATAGTAAAGTAAAGGTCACACATGAACACAGTTAGTCTCCTCCGATCTTCATAAAATTTTACTATGATACTTTTAGATATGTATACTTTCGAAAAATGTTACAAAAATGTCGATTTTTTGAAAATTGGAAAGTGAGAAGAAGCCTCAAAATAACTTCTACTCACTTTCCAAGTTGAGCCATGTAAATTTGCAAAGTCGAGCAATCGACTATCACAGATAATTTTTTTTTTCGTTCCGCGTTTATAGGGTCTTTAAGCTATGAGGGACCCGGAATTTTCCCTCTTGCAACATTTATCCAATTGGCGGTGGATGTATCTTTTACGCCCATAATATTCTTTTTATTCTCCGCGGGAGAAACGCGCGGCAGATAATCTGAGACGCCCCGAAAAACATCGATGGTGCTAATTTACAGCGTAATTGGAACATTTTCGTATGTGGAGACAGCGCTATGCGGTTTTGTTTATTTTTACCTTGACCATGCTTTTATTCATGTCATGCTAGGTTTACACAAAGTCCGTTTCTTTCCTTTGTTTTGCAACGAATTACTTGCTTAGGTGTATCCAGTGGGTTATATTTACGTGTGATATCAACGGGACATCGGAACCGCGAGAAAAGGAAATGCCAGCGGCGTTGCGGTACTACATATATCGCAATTAGCACGGCTGCTAATCCGCTTAGGCAGCGAGACTTCATGAATGCTTTTTCTTTTATCGCTCCCGCGTGATATGCAAGGCTTCTGGATATAATTTAAACGTTTTTAAGACAGCTTTATAAAATGGACTTATCTGAATGGAAAACTGTATTTCGTGGAGTTCAGGGGTGAGTCATCGCGTCTGAATGATAGACCATTCGAAGTGATTGCTGCACACTATATTTATGTTTTTATTAGTAAACTACCCGTGAGAAATTTTCGTAGGGATCCACTTGGACTTTCATACCTGCTGCCACTTCTTTATAGGGATACAATTAAGGTTAGGTTGGTTGAGGTTAGGTTTATCTCACCTCAATCCATTGAGGCTGGGTTGATTTAATTTTAACTCTTTGAAGGTAGGTTGGTTTATCTTCAATTCATTGAGGTTGGCTACCAAACCGAACCTCAATTAATTAAGTTTTGTTACTTAACCTAACCTTCATTTATTGAGCTTTGTTTCCTAACCCAACCTTAACAAAATCGCTCGTTTATTGCATTTGCATCGGGATTTCCCATTGGGATCCAATGTATGAATTCAATTTTAATTATAAACGCATGATTTTATCAGTAAACTACTCGTGAGAAATGGTCGTAGGGATCCAATTGGATTCCTATACCTGTTCCCACTTCTTCATAGGGATCCAATTAAAGTAGGGTTGCTTGACGTTAGGTTGATCTCACCCCAATCCATTGAAGTCTGGTTGATGTAACTTTAATTTCCCGTGAAAAATCATCCGAATGGCTCAAGCGTAGCGCAGTGCTGCACCAACCCTATCTGACGGTTGTCCGTGAGTGATATCCACGGTCCCACCGTTGGCTGAGGCTGGGAAATAGCATCGGGTCAGTGTTGGTCGTGATACCGGCCCGACGCTTGGCCAATTTTCGGCATGACAATTGAACCAGTACTGGCGCATAGTCGGCAACGTTACCATTACACGTTTTCCAACGATATTCGGCTAGATGTCATTAGCACAAGCACTGGTGCAGTGCTGGTGCTAATACTGGCCCAACCGCTCGCTGAAATGAAACCCAATGGTGTTGCAAAAATCAAGAAAATAATTATTGTATATATATATTCCGCTTTGATGCGATCGAATTGTAAGAACTCGTCAAGAGTTTTCACTGGCAAGATCGTGTTGAGTTCCGTTCTGGTCGAATCTGCAGATTCATCATCGATTTGGGGTTGCGATGTTTGGATGAACACGAGCATATTTTTCAGCTCGCTTGTTTTTTTGTTAAAGTCATATAAGATGGACTTTTTTTGGGCATCCAGTTGTAATGATAATCTTTTTTCCATGTCAAGTAGTTTAGTATCCAAGTAATCCCTTCATGAACCTGTGAAATAGAATACAAATATTGTATACTGTGATGACATTGGAGACAAAAGGAAATAGTTGTAAATAGAATTGATAGCTTACGTAAAAAATCATTCTAAATAGAAGTAAACTTTTATATATCAAACAATTGTAAATAAAATCGATATTTCATGTAAATGTAATTGTAAATAGAATTTATATTTCACGTAAATATAACTGTAAGTAGAAGTGAAATTTTACATAGCAAATAATTGTAAATGGAATTGAAATTGACTTGACAAAGAATTGTTGATAGAATTGGAATTGTACAGCCCAACTATGAGTAAATATAATGGAAATTTAACCGGGCAAATAATAGTAAGGAAATCATACCAGTATCATTAACTAACTGCGGAGCGGGTTCGCGATCATCGCCATTTTCTGCCAGAATGGTCATGGTTGATAAATTCCCATCTGGAAAAATAGATGTTACGTCAGTGTAATTGGATAAAACACACTTCACATTTTTACTATATCCAAATGAAAGTGTAAATACCAAAAATATTTGCTCCCAGCGTGATATCTCCAATTCGTGGAAAAATATTATTGTCGGATAGCGATGTTGTCAAATCTGCGACGGACAGCATCTGTATTCGAGGTCCACGCGACTCACTATCGGCATCGGTACTCGCAGCAGCTTCGAGCGAATTGAGAGCTCGCTTTAGTCGCCGTGTCCCTTGATCAAGATGTCCTAGTTTTGTTTTAATTAAAATTAAAGATTCAGCGTCAAGAACATTTTTTTAATAAGGCGCTTTGTTCGTTGCGTGAGTGCGAGAAAAGTAGTTTAGCGCAAATTCTTAGACGTTTGAAAATTTAAAAAAGCAAGGTATGCATTCAGTAGAAAGAAAATAATATAGTAAAGGTGGGTCTCAACGAATACTTACGTGCTTCATTGATTATATTCTTGAACCGATATTTTTTCCAATTCGATGCCGGTGCTTTTTCTTGCTCCACCCACTTTCAATTTTTTTGTTCGCAATGTGTGCAGGATACCAGCACTCTTGATTTCCCTCATCCAGAATAAGCCAAGATTTCGATACTAATTCTTCGGAAAATAAGTTTGAGGTTATTTTCTACGATCTCCGATGATACGGTACGTTCTTCGTCGATTATCAACGGTAATTATAATATTTGTTTCAAGAATTTATATCAAATATATAATAAAATACTAAAAACTTAGTTTATTGTACCGAAGAATCAGCCCAAAGAAATAAATGATGAGCGACGAACGAACACGATGCCGGTATGATGGTCAATGCTTGCCGCGGATGCACTACGTTTTAGGTTAGAGTAACGCTCGCGCATCGAAGTCGTGAGATTGGGCGCATATTGGTAAACACGCAGTGCCGGTCAAATGCCAATCGTAGTGGGAACGTTAAAAGTTATATTTAAAAATTTAATATTTACAGTTAAGATAAGCAATCATTTACAAAAACACACTCAAAACAATATAATTGAAACGGTTACTTATTCTTTTTTTGTAGCGACAAGATTAAATGTTTCCACTGTGCACGTGCAGTAATGTTATGGCATAACACTTACTTTTCACATTGAGGAGTATACATTTCAATTCAACTGATTCGAAAGGTAAGGTGACTATTTCATTAGAAATTTCTAGAATTTGAAAAAAGCCGAACTTATTGGACAGGTCAGGTTCTGAAAAAATATCTTTAACAATTTTCACTAACGATCCAGTCAGAAAAAGTTCTTCTGCACGAGGATATCTTTGATTTTTCTTTGGATTTGCCATTTTTTAATTGAACAACATTATTCGGCGGCATATATGAAATTATCATACCCATCACGTGTATTTTTGTGATATTGTTATTTTTAATCACGATGTTTTTAATAACATTTCGTTTTTGCACTTTTTCTTCAGGGCGTGAATCTTATTCTGACAGTCTATCAACGACTTGTGCCAATGGATTTTTTGGAGTGCGCACAAGATGTTCCAACTTCCCAAGGTAATTTTCTGCCCAGAATGTTGAAATTTCTGTTAATGGCAATTGGAAATGCTTCACGTCATCCGCTATATAAATAAGATTATGAATATTCATAATCTGCGAATCAGATCCATATAGCGAAGGCGCAAGCTTGAAAAACTTTGGCAATAAATCATTAGCGTAGTCTGCGGCTGTCACAGCATGTTTCGGATTACAAAGGATTCGACGTGCCATCGATAGGAGCAAAAAGTGCTTGTACTGGTTTGGAGACTGCACATGTGAAAAAATCACAGCGCCGCAGTTTAGGAGGATAAACCGATACTGATTCGCTTTCCATCTGGCTATTTCTTCGGTATCGTAGACTTTCCGCTGAAATTCTACTGGGATCATTTTCTCTAGCGAAGCCATCAACTCCTTGAAGAGACGCTCCTGTGATTTTTTCATCCGGAAAGGGCTACTGCGAGAGATCCACTTCTCGAGAAGCCATTTCATTGTTCCCAAAAATAAAAGATGCATTGAACCGAGTGGGACAGACTTGATTATATCAAATTTGGGCAATTCAAGAAGTGGTGTGTGTTGTCCAGGCGAATGATGGTTTCTGTCTTTTTTCAGGTAGAATGACCTCTTCGTTCTCTTTGCACAGAGAGAATTAAATGTTAAAAATTACCGTGCAGTAACGGTAACCAGATGACAACCCTGAAACTTCGCTTATTATTGTTGGGTAGAACACAGATTTTCACGAAAATAAAATAAAATTTCTTCGTCAGATAGAAAATTTTACCAGATTTTCTAGTAAATTTCGATGTGTAACAAAATACGCAAAACTTAAATTTGAAAAATATATAATATCAGCGAAATTTTACTGTGCATTTTAGAATTTTATACCTTTCAGAAATGTATATAAAAAAGTATCGTCTTTATAAAAGTTATTTTAAGATTTACTATAAAATTTAATGAATGTTACAGGAAAATGTATTGTGCTCTCGGTAAAAATTATCGTGCGCGCTTGGTTAAAATTATCGTGCGGTACGGTACGGGAATTTTGAGGCACTGCATTGTAAAAATTCCCCTTCATTCCTTTCACTTCAGAATGGTATGGTGGTGGGGGTAAGTAGGGGAGCGCGATTTCTTTATGGCACGATGGGACTTCCCAAAAAAATTTCGTCTAAGCTGCGTACATCGCCGGTTCAGTTTAGCCTGAAGCCTCAGTCGCATGCAGTGTCTCGTTGCGAGAAAGTGACACGTAGCGATCGTGTTAAATGATGAAGAAGTAATATGTGCGCAAATTAGTCACATCACTCGAGCCTACGATGGTACAAAATGTATTATAAATAAATGTTAGTATTAAACGAAAAATAAATTCTAATGATTAAATTTGTCTCCTTATCCGTTTGTTGACTATACCAATTTATATGGAAGAAAAAAATGTTCCCAACAAAAAACAAACAGCATTAATTTGTACCAATTTTTCAATAGTAAATAATATTCATTATTATTATTATGGTTATTGTTATTTCGGTTATTATTATGATTATTATAGCACCAGTTTTTGAAGAAAAAATACATTTTACTAAGGATTTCTTCAATCGAAGAATTTAAATTTTACCAGCCTTATAGGGAATTGTTTTTGAGGATTCGGCTTCGATCCGGCCAGTGAAGGTTATTCCAAAGTCAACAGTGGAATTATAAGATGTTTACGTTTCGGCCCTCTGGTTCGGGTCCTCTTCAGAAATGTTATTTTTCTGTATATAATATGATACACATTTTGTCATAATAATGTTTGTTTTGTCATAATAATGTAAAAACATTATTATGACAAAATGTGTATCATATTATATACAGAAAAATAAAATTTCTGAAGAGGACCCGAACCAGAGGGCCGAAACGTAAACATCTTCTAATTCCACTGTTGACTTTGGAATAACCTTCACTAGCCGGATCGAAGCCGAATCCTCAAAGCTGTCTTGTCATCTACACGGGCGCACACATCTCTGACTCACTTATAGGGAATTTTTCTTCCGAGGTTGACGCAGGTAAATTTTACTGTGCAGCACCGTAAAAATAACGTACGCCGCGGTTGGTAATTTTTAACCGACAGTAGGTAAATTTTCGAACATACATGCTAAATTTTACTGTCTCCAATTTTTACCCGTCTTGTATAGTAAAATTTGAACTACGTATTTGAAATTTTCTGTAACGTGAGTTAAAAAAAACTTGACGCATACGAATTATTATGTTTTTCTCACTTGTCACCACATTGAAATATATCACGCTAATTTTTACCGTGAAATTCACCACAAAAATTACTTTTTAATTCTCTCCGTGTGGACAATCAAGTTCTGGATACCCTCCAGACTCGTTTTCCGTTAATGGTGATAGTCTCAATGGTACAACGTTCGCATGCACTGAAACCTCTATGACTTTTAACACACTTGAGGTATGATCGAGCTAGTGAATCACAAATTAGTGCACTAATTCGAAATAGATATTTTTGTCAAGAAATAACTACACCATTTGTAATTAGTGTTTTCGCTTCTGAAATAAAATCTTTCAAGAATTTAGACCCTGTGTGTGGTTTTGAATTACCCAAATAAATTGCAATTACAAAAGGGTTGCATTCAAAATCACTGCTATGAATCTCCATAAGGATGGGCCGGAACTGTTTATTGGAGCTGCGGTACACCTGGACACCATCAACGTTTATGAATGCTTCGATTTTCGTATCAGTGAATACATCTGGGGAGATTCTCTTTTTCAATTGATGTTCTATGCCAATATAGGCATTACTCCCTAGTGTTTCTTTTTTTGTCAGCATTGGTCGCACATTCCCGAAATTTTGAGTGCCCAAAAGAGTCTGCGCTGTTTTCGGAAAATTTACGTATCCTTCGGAACGGAGGAGTTTCAAAAGATCCGTGAGAACCGTATGTTCCAGCGTTTTTGCATGTTTAAGTGCAAATGCAACAAGCTTTTCTTTCATCGTCAAAGGTGGTTCGGTAGCCTCCATGCATTCGGCGTCTTCTGACAGATCATCGAGTTTCTCATCGCATACATCAGTAAATATTTCGGCGATTTGATCGTCGAATGATTCGTTAACTTGTACATCCAACTCTCCATCAAGTAGCTCATCAATTTGTTCAGCGGATACTCCGTCGATTGTTTTATCACTCAGAGCGTCCGAGCACTTTTCCGGTTTTTCGTTGTTTTTTTTAAAGTTATCCAGCATCGCTTGTTCTGCATTTTCGTATTTGGTTAACTTATTTCATGTTCGAAGTTTTTTCACCCTGTCGTACGGTTTCGACATATCAATCAATATTCACTTTTAATGTTCTCAATGAAGCACATTTACACAACCCAGAACACTGTTTTCTAGACAGCCGTTATCGCGATGAACAATATGTGCCACTGAAAAGTTTCAAGTATGATTCACATTTATCATTAAAAAACGATACTGGCAAAGAGTGGGCTATTCGTCGCATGCCTCAATCAAGTTTTAGGCCAGGTGAAGCCACTTCACGCAACGTCATTGCCTCGTCTCATGATGGTCGGTACGTGATTCAGGAGCAAGCGCTAAATCACATTATTTTATTCTGTGAATTTAGTTATTTAATTTCAATTGTTATAAATCAGAATACGATGAAATTATTGCAAACTATAATAGACAACCACTTTTTTCCCTATTCTTGAGCTTTCTGATTTCGTATTAGGATTATACACGTCTTAGTTTCCCCTTTTGGGGGAGCCACACAATAGTGAAAAGCCGCACCAGCATTTGTCAGCTACTTTTTACATGATGTCATAAAACTCATAGAGATGTACATATAACAATAATGAATTAGTAATCGACAGTTGCAAAAAAAATCAATATAAAAAATATACTCGCCAGAATGAAATAAACAACAATGATCCCAGTGGACGGTAAAGGCGTGATAGTAGCTGAGTCTGTGATGATACATTTCAACCTAACCATCCACACTCAATTCTTCCTCGAACATTCATCACCTGCAACTATATTTGATCATTAAACTTCGCAAAGGACTTTTCTTTTTCGAAGTACATGCTCAATGTACGATCCATGTACATCGTTGTTCGTAATACTCGCTGACTATCAAACAGTTCATGATCCACGTGAATAAAATAAACGGCTATCTACAGTACAGCCGGCAAATTTCCGCGTGTACGTGGAAATGATTGTTGGTGCAAAAACATTAGTGTCCGTAAGTTACATGGAATTCAGACGTCGGATAGAAACACAGGTATTCAGAGTGCTGCGGAGCTTGGCGCGAACAGCTCGTAAACGTAAATCTGACCTGCCAACCCGCAACTTCTCGTTGGCCCTTTCCCCTCGTCTCTCCGCAGAATCCTACCAGCTCGAGGCGTACGTTAGGTATACACGCTGTAGAGTACACGAGAGAATTCATCCCCTGAACTTAACGGTGTGAGCGTAACGCAGCAGGAGCATGGAACGCGAGAGGGAGCGGCAAAAAGTCGGCAGAGGTGGACGCCGAGGTTTCGGAGGTGAGAGGAAGCCACGGCTCTTCTGCGAAGGAAAAAAACTGTAGATAGAGCAATAGAAAGAAAAAGGAAGAGTATGGGAGAAAAAGCTGGGTGGTAGTTACACTTATTTTCATTCGCGGTACCTCAGTCGGAAGAGAGAGTCCTGCGGGAGGATCTCGCAGTCTCATTTGTTACCCTTAATGTCCTTGGAGTCTCCCTCCCTTTATTCCTGCCGCTACCATCCCACCGACGCGGTGGATCTTACTGAGGATATATGACCCTTCGTCCGAGCTCTACACTACGCTCTCCTCTCTCTACCTCTCGCTCTATCTCTCTCGCTCTCTCTATTGCTCCCTCTATATCTATTCTGCCCCCTTTTCGTCTCTTTGAATATTTCATCGTATTTCCCTTGCTTTACTCTCAGGAATAGAGATAGAAATTGTGGCACATTGTCTATCGAGTGTGTCGGGAAGGCATACGACGTGAAGCCTCTCCCGGAGATTTATACGTGCAGAGTAATATAAATGGCTAGGAAAGTTACCGCGACGTGTATTCGAACGGTATGATCATGAGAGGTTATCTTCAGAAATTTAGAGTCGCATTAATCGTAATATCGCTCGCAATGAATCTCGCAATTTCACTGAATATGTGGATAACTAAGAGGCATGTCCGTTGGATTGACGGAAGTGATGGTGAAGCACGAAAGCTTTGGGGCAGCCAAATGCGAGCGGTTGATAGTTTGCTAAAAAATCTTATTTCTCGTAATTATTCTTGAGTGCGTCATTGTGGCGTTTGTACCGTTGTAACTTGCTCGCTATTCGCCATTGAGAATTTCTACCCAACGATTGTAGTTGGATAGATCGTTTTGGCAAATGATGGACAGGTGCTGCCCGAAGACCTGTGAGATACCCCATATCAAGACCATGTGGAAAGTAGGGTTTTTGACGAAGGTCATACAAATTTGAGGTCAAATGAAATTCCTCGATTACAGGATCCCAGAATTTGGGTTTTTTCACAATAATCCAGTTCCCTTGTATGCAGAACCTAATAGTAGGGAAGTGTTCAAAATACGTCGCTGGTTGTAGAGTTTGGATGTCAGTTGGAAAGCTGTAAAGCAAGAGTGGATATAGTGAGATATACATTACTCAATGCTTAAATTTCTAGCCGTTAGGTTCTAGAGGAATGAAAATCGGTCTGACGATAATTCCTTTGTTGCTGCAAATGAAGCCATAGCGAACTGATATTCTGGCGGAACTTCTGGTTAATCATAGACATGTGCAAATGGCCGAAATCAGTACGACCACATAGCTTATTGCACTGCTTATTGCAATCGGTACGACCACCCTGCTTATTAGCAGTGGGGTTGATACTGCTTGCAATAGCGAACAGTATCAACGAATCATTTGTTGTCCAGTTTTCCGAAAGGACCTGCTTTTGTCGATATGTCGAGCCACTTCTCCACGCTTCCAGAGCAGTCGATCAGCAATTGGCTGGACTCTACAGCGCACGTGTTACAGATGTTTCACATCTTGCTATATTGGAGTAACCAAAGTGCCTCAGTGATTCTCACACTGGCTCAACATTGCGCGAAGAGTTTTGAGAGCATCATCGCTATTTACTGCCTGCTTTCTGTGCATGCGCAGAATCTTCTGAGTTTCAGTGAAGATTTTTGGGCATAGATGAAAGCTTCAACGGACAGCGCATACCGGTTTCATTTCAAACAGTCACGCGGATCCCTGAACAAACTGGTGCCGAGAAACGAAAGATTCATCACCAGCTCAAATTTAATTTTGAGAGAGAAAGGGAGCGGGAGAGCGGAAGAAGTGCACGAAAGCGTCGAGTGGTGGCACATCGCCCTGTCGACTGGTAACGTTTTCCGCGATTCGCCGAAGGACGAAGGAGAAGTTGAAGAGAGTTTACTGGGAGTTCGGAAAACGTTCAGAGTGATGGGCGCGCGAGCGTTTCGCGGTCAGACTCACTTCGACAATGAGGACCTAGAAAAAGGGCAGGTTACGTGTGTGCGTGACTGCATGTCCGTGTGCATTAATGGATCTGGGACGGAAATATCGTATCGAAGTTGGTAACGCTCGATCTACGATGGCTAATCAAAAACTTATACTTGCCGCCATCAGCAACAGCTACGTGCTACATACGTGCATGCATACAATACGTGTACCAGGGAACGAAACATTGAGAGTTTGAATTGTATTAGAGATTTGTTCAGTTTCAAACTCGTCAACCACGGGTGTGTCGTTGGATGGCCAACATCACAACAGATTGGGTCGACATGTAGGCATTACAACAAAATAATGGCGTAGAAAGGGCTTTTGGGACCTAAGCCGGACCGTGAAAATGGTGCCCCAATTTTTACCGTGCTATACAAAAATTCAACATAGGAACTGGCACAAAAACTTTTTATCAACTATATACAATGTGTATTTTGACACGGGCTATGCTAGAAGGATGAAGTTTAGAATGTTTGCAAAACTATTTTACGTGCTTTCTGCCGAGCAAAGTCGTTGATCACACTCTCGAAAACGATTGAATTAGTCAGATCTCGTTCAATGAACAAAATCGCCAGATTGTTCAATCTGGAATCACCCATTGTTAATCGTAGATAATTCTTTATAAGTTTTGACTTAGAGAAACTTCTCTCGCTAGTCGCGACGCTGATGGCCACGGTCAGGAAGATTTGTAGCATAACGATGATTTTCGGGACTGAATCAGCTAGGCTGCACCCTTCAATAAAGTGCAGCTGCTGCAAGGGTTCTTCAGTCTTCAATGATCCAACATGTTCAGGTTTTGGAAAAGCGTCAATGAATATAATCAACCTTGTGCGTCCCAGCAGAAGGTCATTCTTGTCGTTTTCATCAGCATCCAGCTTGCTTGAATCGATGCTGATTCTGAGGTCCAAAAGAGTGCTCGAACCCAATCAAACCCAAACAAACTTTTGATCACCGTGCTCATCCGTTACCGAATTATTACTCAACCGCCGTTCATTTCAAATGGAACGTTGCTGTAATGTGGGGCGATGACGCCACCAATGGCCTTTCGCGCGGCTCTTCAACTTCGACCATTACTGTATGGCTATTTGAAATTTGAAGCATGGAGTCAGTTATGAAAATTTATCTACCTGGCTTTTTATTAGGATTAACAGTTATTTACAATGATTTGTGGGCAAAAATGTTTACATCACCAAAAGATGCGACAATACTATCATATCTTCCAAAAAGTTGGTGCCCCCTTATTTTGGTGCCCCAGGCGGCCCGCCCCAACCGCCCCATCCTTGCTACGCCGCTCCAACAAAAGCTTTGAACCATATTAAATACAACACAAAAGACGCCATCACAGGCCAAAATGAGTTTCCATTGAACGACGTCGTGTAGCGTACTGTGAAAAATAAAGATAATTCGTTGTAATAAAAAAAGCCTTCCTGATGCAGCTCTGCGGTTGATAGAGTTGTTGATTTATCAGGTATTTTCCTCATTCACCGCACGATCTCGATTTGTGTGAACACCAGTGATCAACGTTTCTGGCTGCACTCTTTATATTTGATCGCCGTGAAATTCAGTAGCTAGGAAATATCTCATATCATTTTTTCACGTACCGCACCAGCTCTGGATGTTACGCACGTGTGTATAAGAGCGAAAAGTCGAGTTCAAAAGTGGGTTTGATCGCGGACAGCGAGAGGAGAAGAATGAGAGCGAGAAATAGCGCAAAGTGGAGAGCAAGGGAGGCTTGCAAAACGAAGGGGATGAAATAGCACGGGAGAGGCTTGAGCTCTTTCTCTCGTCGTATACCGCTGCTACTGGTAGCTGCTAATATGAATGTGCTGTCAGTAGCAGCGGCTCCTTGCCAAGAACGTACCGTTTTTGCTAATATCCCCGGTTGAAGGGAATATTTACGAGGATACGGGGCGTTGAAAAGTAAATGGACAAAAAAGAAACGAGAGAAAAAATACAGAGGCAGAACAGAAAGGAAGGAAAAAAGAACTGGTCGGGAATCCTAGTTGCTGGCCGACCAAGTTTCGGGGGACCATTTCGATAGGTAGCGTGGATCTTTTTTTCGTGCACGCTCTCTCTTTCTCGCGTAGAAGCGGTGCGTGGCGTTATATGATTTTAATGCGCCGCCGAGGGATGGTCTTTCTGACCCTTCTCATTCCTTCCAACTCTCATTGATGCTGTCTTGGAAGCGGCGAACGTAGGTGCCAATTGATTTCCACCCTCTCGTAATTGGCATCTGTCTCACCATTGTATCCCTCAGCAGCTACCCTTTTTCCTCCCCTCCCCCTACTTCACCTTTCTCGTTGTGCTTCTTTCGGTTTCATTCGCTCGCGAGAGGGAAAATCGCCCTCGACTCTTTTCTCCCGAAGTAATTCAATTGTTAATGACGAAAGTGTCTTCCGCCCTCGACTCTTTTGTAAGATCGAATGTAAATGACCAGAGCCCACGATGTGAAAGCACATCGCAATGCCGTTCGGATTATATATCAGGTCGCTTCGCGATCCCTCCCTTTTTTACATAAGGGTGATATATCATTGATCTCGATGTTCACTCATCAGAGGACTCGTTACTGCTGGCTCTACGAGTGCGCCAGCTTCTGCGTAGAGCTCCACGGTTTGGTCTCGAACATTCTCAAGAATTTAAGGTTCAAATTTATATTGAGTTTTTTTTAAATTTATTCAGCAGAAACTCGTATTCTTTAAGGGGGGATACCTTCGATACCAGATACCTTCAGGTGTGGAGAAAATTTCCTGATTGTCATGATTTTTTTAGAGGAAAGATTTCTTCACAATTTTTGAGATTTAGGGTATGTTTCATTACTACTTTGGATGTTAGATGGTGTTTTAAAGTTAATCTTTAAAAATGGCGGAGGTATGTCGCGGTCTCCTAAATCGCATTTTCAAAACTGGCGAAAAGCATAGCTGAAAACTAATCGACCGACCATGATGAAATTTGGATCAATATTTCCAATGTTATTTTCTAAAACATGCTTAAAATGTTTTTGAAAACAAAAAAGGTATTTTTCAATTGCAAAATGTAGTCATGTTTTTTTCGAAAAATTCAATCTTTTTGTTTCAAAGCGTACCATTTAATCGACTTTCAACATTTTTCACTTTTTCTTGGTTCATATTCTGGGTATGAGTGTTAATGGAAGAGAAATCTTCGTTCGTTTTTAACAGACTAATCCCGCCTATGCTACGTGTCACGCCGTCTGACAATATCCCCCGCGACCCATTTAGAAGACCGTATAGTACCTCCGTCATTATTAGCGATTGATTAAATAAAAATACCATATCACAACCAAAAGTAGTAATAACATGCAACCCGAGTCTCAAAAAGGTGAAAAAAACTTTGCTTTTCAAGAAAATCATAAAAATCAGCGATTTTTCCTCGCTTAAACGTCTTTCCCCTTAACCCCGGAAGATGCCCTTTGATAAACGGGGACCATTCAATAATGAGGTTTGGCTGATTCTAGACGTTTTCCGATGTCCTCAAATGCATTTTTCATTAGCTGAACTGGACTGGAAAATTTGTACATTTTAGATAATGAAACATTTGTTTGAAATTTGTATTGATGTTTCTTGCACATCGTTTGATGTGCAGTGGTTAACGACTATTTCTTTGTCGCTGAAAATGAAGCAATAGCGATTGGGTATTCCGGGGGAACATTTTCGGTAATTTTCGCCATGGGATCGAAAACCATTATTGCCAGTTCGCCGCAAATTTCGTAGATTTGGCGATCCATCTTGGTAAGAATGAAAATTCTGGGCGAAAAAAACGGTGCACCTGTTTCTTGCACAGTTTCTTGCACATCATTAATCTTCTTTTAAAAAAAAGTGACGAAATTCGTGTTCTCTCGAGCCTCTTTATTTCTGTAGGTACGATTGAATGAACAGCAAAAGTACAGAACGTAAAAAAATGGCTCACGGAGTCTAGGGCTAGGATTCCATCTCAGTTTTATCCATCGAAAATAGGTTTTCATTGCAGGTTTGAAGATTTTCCGTGTTACGTGGGACAATAATTTTCAAACAGCAATAATTTCATTGCAATTATCAAGTAGTCCGTGTACGAAAGAATCAGTAGACTAAGAGAAATCATTACCAATACAATTTCGATCTTCATTCTGAAATTCACTTCAAAATAACAGTTCTCGAGTCTCATGATAAAATCAATAAGAATTCATTTTTCATGGGAAAAATTCATTTTGAAAAACGGTCGTCGTGCATTTGCAGCCACTACGCGAATCGCCATTGCCCAATTAATATTAGTTTCGCCTAATTAGAATAAGTGTTGGCTAATTAATATTTTACCATGGAGTGAAAAATTGATCTTCCATTGAAAAATATTAATTGACGCACGCCAAAGATAATCGCCTGAAAAACGCAACTTCAGCATATACGTATCGGTAGTAAAGAATTTTACGCAGCGTGATATCGGGTTGCGCGTTATTTCTTTTTCTCACGAAGGCACAAGGTTACTGGAACACCCGCAGAAAAGGTCGATCGAGCGCGTCACTTTTTATGTACTATCGAACTATTGAAGAGGGATCGATCACACCGCCGCATTCACGTGATAACCGCGATTTTCAACCACGATTTTTTGCCAATGGAGCATGCAAAACGAAAAAAAAAAAATCATATTTCTATACAAGCCGCTTAAGCTCTCTTGCTTTTGAGAGAAAAACGTGTGGTGAACGGAAGAAAAAAAGAGGAAAAATATTGAGAGCGCGTTCCATAACGAGCGAGCGGCCATCTTTAATGGAATATACGAGCCGCAGGAACAGGACGATGAGAGGATTCTCTTTGCCTCGCGAGACTTTTAATGAGGGTTTCCTTCTTTTTCTCTGCCTTTGATTTCCTCCTCCCTTCGATTAAGGCTCTACGACGAGCGAAATATTTCTCCTGAAAGTAACGCAGCCCCGTTAAGTTAACGTTGGTAGGTGATTAACGGTGATTTGCCTGCTTTCGACCGGCGACGATGGAAAAACGGAGAGCGAGAAAGAGGGAGTAAATAGGAAGGGGTGGAAAAAGTAATGCAAATAAAATATAGCGCGATATTACGAAGGCACGTAGATGGTATGACACAGTACCTCTGGACATTGGCGCGCAGTCGCTTTCTGTATTTTTAATTCTACGGGGTGAGACGCGAGGGAGAGGGCGAAAGTGGCGACGAGGAGAGAGCACGGCGCGGGAGCCAAAAGGAGCGGACCAGGCCTCGTTTTTTCGTAAGGGCGGTTCCCGCGACGCCATTTTGTCCGGTCGGAAGGGTTGCGCGCACCCCCGACAGCCTCTGAATTTACTCTAATTACTTTTCCCCGGCATTACGCGTTGCGAAAATGTTATTGGTAACAAAGAGCTATCCCGGGTGCTTGCTGTTGCTCTGGGCACCCGAAATATAATACATGGAAAGGATGAATGTATATACGAATACGTAGATGGGAAATTTCGTCGGAAATCAACGGTGCTTTTTCATCCTTTCCCTATCCTCCCCCCCTCTCTCGCCCCTCTCGTTCTCACGAGCTCGATAAATTAACTGCCATTTTAAAATACACGAAATTATAAACTTCTCCAGATTTCCTTTACAATGCCGTTTATTTTGCATTTTTGATTCCTTGAAACATGTCCAATTGTGACAGGCGTAGAGCACATTCCGAAATGATTTGCTGAGTCGATATACTCGAACCAGTCATGAAAGAATCACATGTTCCGCGAAACTCGTGAGGCTAGCAACAGAACCTCCGAACTTGAATTTTTGAGTTTGTTTATTCAATTTTATTTTTGTAAATGTGAGAGCAGAAGAAAAGAAAACGTTTATGCAATGCACGATGCCTTGTTTGATTTTTAATCTCGCATGGGTATTTTTTTATTCGAAGTTTGCACATTATAATCGTATGTTTGCTGCACATAATCAATGCACATTATTTTTTCTCATATTTGATGGGAATCAGGGGATCGGTATAGGATCGAAATTTATTTCGGAGTTTTTTTTCTCACGTTTTTGTAGCACAGGATATTGATTCTGATTTGCGACAATGATTTTGTGAAGTTCGAAAAATTCACCGAATGATGGAGATTTTTGTGAGGGGTATGTTTTTTTTGCGACGATGCGAGTCCTATTTCGAAATCTATTCGTCCGATTCACTTTAAATTGTCCGTCGGGGTATAGTTCGTAACGTCTTCTATCGTATGACTGGAGAATTTTTACAAGCTTTTATTTAACTTGCTTCGTTCGTATGTCTTTCCGGTTCAAAATTTGTAACTCATTTTTCAAGCCATTGCTGGCATCCGATCGAGCTGGAATTTGGCATGATGGAGATGATTTGATGATGGCGCAGGAAGGTGACTATACGAACGCCTAAACAAGACAGCCCCGTCGTCGTTGGGCTCGTTGGATTTGTCTTGACAGCTGCTATAGCCCTACTTAAACAACTTCTAATGCCAAAAAGTACAAAATAAAAAAAAAAATATTTTTTTAAACAAGCTTTTGTTTATAAACTATTGAACTAAAAAGTAACAAATAATATTTGGTGTATGAAGGTCAATAGTAAGGCTACAGAAGAATTCCATCCTTGGTCACTGATCAAAGGCGCCGGCAATACGCACTCAATAAAACTTACCATACATGACCATAGAACTTAAAAAAATTTCGATACTTCCTTGCATGCTTGAGGCTTTATTTTAAGCGTAATGACGTTTCACGCCTCAAGCTTTTAAGAGAATATAAAAATTTTGAAAAGTTCCATGTTTATGTAAGTTTTATTACGTATGCCTATGCCTTTGATCTGTGACCAAGGATTAGGTTCTTCTGTAGCTTTACTATTTGACTTCATACACTAGATATTATTTTTCACTTTTCGGTTCAATAGTTTATAAATAGAAGCCTGTTTTTTTAAATTACGTTTAGGTTTTTAATATGTTCACGCATTTGGTGATAACAAATCGTTGAAGTTTTGTTTCTCGGGAATACCTTTTTGCACAGTTTGCCGCTCTCGTAGTTGTCAAAATTTAAAAAGAGTGTCCAGCCATAAATGATAAGTACAATAACAGTACGTAAGTAATATGATAAATGTTACTTCCAATCTTTCAAATATTGCTCCAATCATACATAATAAGTAAAAATAGAAGAACATTGTTTTAACGGTGACAATCCGTTTGAACAACAATAACTTCATTGTTTATCATTATTCTTTTCGGTAAAAAAACTCAAACTTGCCAAATACTATGTATCAATTGTGTGTAAAATCCCGACCACGACAGTCCAAAACCCTCGTCACAAAAATATATCAATCGGCATCGCAGTATTTCGTTATCCTCCTTTGGGTGAAATGGCACATCGTCCGAGCCACCTCGAGTATGAGCCAAGAGCCGTCTTTTGGTGCCTCAATTATGTCTCTAACGATCGATATTTTGGACGGTGGAAGCCATACAGGAGATTATCACCAATCATGACCGCCGATCTTCATTGCCTCGAGTGTTTCCAACACTGCGATAAATTTTCCATTCATGTTTCCAAATGGCCGAGCAACCGCAGGAAAAAAAGCATGACGTGAAAAGGGTGGCTGTGTCGTTAACTGGCGGCCATTGCCGAAAAATGCCTGTTCACCGTTTCTACTTCGAACCTCCAGCTTCCAACCTCAAGAAAGTGAGAAAAAAACGGCGATCACCAGCTCGGCAGCACCGCCATAAATAACAGATACAGGAGGGCGATCGATAAACGCAATGTACATCCCCATACGCTCAGACTCCTCGAGCCCATTCCACGCTGAACCAGTGATCGAAATAAACGACGATACATACATAGGTGAGCTTTCAGTGGCGAGAGGAGATTCTCATCCATAATGGAACGTGCGCGTGCCTCTCGAAACTACAGAGGCCTCTTCCGCATATATCGTCTGTATCAATGGCGATACGGAGCACAAAGGGGACAACAGGAACATATGCAAAAATCTCTATTCACAAAAGAAGCGAAAATCTTCGTTCAACAAACCCCGAACACGGGACTTGTGCTGGTGAAACCGAAACGCGTGGAAGAATGAAAGACGTGGGAATGGAAAGCAGCGACGAAACAACGAGAACAACAAAAACAACAAAAAACGCGAGAAAAAGAGAGTGGAAGAGGATGTATGGATGGTGTCGGCTGAATCGATGTCCGATATAAATGTTTCGAAAGGGCTCGAGGCAGACGACTTTCGCGTGAGAGAACGAAGCGCAATCGAGAAGGGTCGTCGGAGAGGTTTTAACCCAAGCTTTTGGAAGTAGTTTTCAGAAAGGGTTGCCCGGTATCCTAATTCCTTTTGCTTCTGTATTTCGAGCTGATTCGAAATAACGGGTAGAACAAAAGGGTGGTAAATATGCCGTGGATAATCCTGGAGGAGTCGAGGACAAAGTGCCGATGCTGTCAGAGAGAGAAACAGAGAGAGAGAGAGAGAGAGAGAGAGAGAGAGAGAGAGAGAGAGAGAGAGAGAGAGATTGCCAATCTTTTTTTGGCCTGTCGAAAACGATCTGCATCGTTGCAGGTAGGGAGTCTTCGGTCGGTTCGCGAGATGCGACACGGATGAGAACCGACCTCAATACGAAGGGTGCCCATCGCGAGATATACACATTCACGAGTATGTACCTAGAGAAAAATCCGCGCTGGGCCAGGATACGTCGTTTGTATTAACCATTACCGAAAAAGAAGCCGCCAGAGATAGAAAGGGAGGATGAAACGGAGGTGAGGGTGGTTGCGGCCATAATCCCCGATCAGGATTTCGCGTTTGCAAAACGCTTTTATGAATACGCAAATGTTCCTTTGTTTACTGAAAAGCTTTTGGCTCTTGCGCTACAGCCGTTATATCTCCGTCAGTGACAAAGAGTCCTGGTAACAAAGATGGCCAATGAAAAAGAGCGGCCTATGTCGTGGAAGAGGCGCGCTGCTTCCCCGGGTAAGAATCCCAATAGCCGCTGGGCCACAAACGGTTAAAATGCTAAATGATCTCGAGCTTCGTTAACGTTAACGGTGATGAGGACAGAGAGAAAGATAGAGAGAGAGAATTATATAGGGAGAATGCGAAAAGTCGTATAACACACACGGGGCTCCGCTGTTCCTGATAGGCCAATGCTTTTTTTCGGGACAAGCTCCCCGGGAAGATGGCCGATCCCTTTTCCGTACCCGCATTTTTCCGGCTCTCTCCCGCTCTCGCTGTATCACCATTTGGTCTCTCTCTCTCTCTCTCTCTCTCTCTCTCTCTGTTTTTCGTTCGGCAAGGGACGAGTCTCCGTACGGAATTGCACGCAACCACCCTCATCCTCATTGTCCTCTGCCGCGGGCGAAAGTCCTGCTCGCCCTCGCTTCTCTCGGACGTACGACTCTGTCCTCGTGGGTTCGTACTATGGAGAGAGTGTATACGAATCTGGAGAACCCCTCTGTGTTCCCCAGCTGGACCACGGCAACGCGGTACTTTGAAATATTATCCAGAGACGGAGAGGGAGAGGAAGAGAGAGAGAGAGGGGGGGGGGTGAGAGGGAGAGGGAGATCTGCAACGTCGTATCGCGTTCAGAATCCTCTACGTCCGGCCAACAATGAGATATCAACCCTGAGTAAAAAAAAATATATAAAAAAAACAATGCCCTGACTCTCCCTCGCTTGCCGTACGATCGCCTGAGCACCCATCGCACCACCCTCAACTGTATAACTACCCCCTTGCAAAACCGAAGGAGCCTTTGTCGGCCGAGACTTTTGCGGATAATTTTTAATTAATCCGCTCGTTGTGACTGGCACGGAAAACTTTTTCTGTCTTTCTCTTGCTGTCCGCAAAATTTCCCCCTCGAGAACTACGCTCCTCGTTGCGCTGTCTTCACTCGTGCATGTCTCTTTGAGGGGCATGTCCGGAAAATGGGGAAAAAGCAACGAAAACAGTTGACGGGCTTCAGAGGCTGATGCGAAGAACGTATGCGGATTGCTTCACCTTCGTGACAACCTGACGAGAGAGACAACCCTTGTACATCGTCGTACCCTGAGGATCCGTAGTTGAAAAGCCCAAAGTGGATATTTCTCTTGACGAGACTATTAATAACTCGTTGATGAGGTTGGAACGGTTGTTCGAGACACTTGACCACGTTATTATTCGACCTACACGTTCGCTTCGATACATCGAAGCACAGCTTTCCGTACTCCCGAGAAAGAGGACGAGACGATACAATAACTTTCGATCTACACGAATTTACATCCAGTTGGAAAAACACAAATCGTTACGTGCTACTGATTGAAAAAAATTAATGTAGTCTTTGAAATGCGAAGCGTCGAATTTTCATCCATGTATATTATCAAATGTAGTAGGGCAAGGCGTCATAAAAAAATAATTAACGATCGAAAAATATCGATGGTTGATAAAAAATATGCACAAGATGTAGGATCTTGTACTCCGTTTTGTCACTGATTGGCCGCCTGACATTCGCTGAACGTATTAGGTGGTCGATCAGTGACAATATTGGGCACAATCTTAATTGACCATTGACATTTTTGATCTTTTAATGGTTTTTTAATTATGGCTGTCTTTACTAACTTCGATAATATGCGTGGCTAAAAATACGAGTCTTCGAATCTCCGAAACTATATTAATTTTTCTTCACCAAAATAGTATATAACGATTTGTGTTTTTCCAACTGGACGAAATTTGTGTAGATTTGAAGTCATTTTATCGACCGAATTAATTCCTAAACCAACTGTGAATGGTGTTATATTCAAAGGGCCAAATTTCTCCCAGACGATACTCACGAGTTGCCCGAGAAAATTGTACAGCATAAGCGACACGAGCTGCTGAAGAGTCAGATAAAATGATTGTGTTTACTCTTCGCACCGTGCAGGGCCATGCATCGATCGACGAAATTACAATTTTTTTCCCCATCGCGTTGATCCCCAAGGGGTCGGTGGAAATTTTTCCAAATTTCAATACGAGTTTGGTCAATCGACGGTCGCCACTGTGCAGTCGATTGCGCGCGTACAAATGAATCAAACGGAAGCGAAAAAAAATGGCAAAGGGGAAGTTATTGATAGCCGCAGCGAAGAGCCAGCGAGGTATAAAAAAGAAATGAAATGCAATACCCGTTCGCCCCGAGGTGGATTTGTTAATAAGCCAAAATCTGTCACTGCTTGACTGAGTCGACAGTCGTACCAATTTACTCTACCGGAGCTCGTTCGTCACAACCAACAAGTCTCTTACATCAGCATATACATATATAGATATTTATGGGGCAAGGCATATTTATGGGGCAAATATTTGAACTCGTTATATTTATGTAACGTTGACTACCAACATATCTGGACGTTTCAGAGACGGATTTAATCGTTTATATAAACGATGTGTTGGTTTCAAGGACAGGACGATCTTCAAAACGACCTTCATGTAATTATAGTTGGCATGATGTACAGGTGATTTCTAAAACATTACAATGTTACCGGGATTACAATATTACGGTTCCCGAATGTCTTCAACTGCACCATTCCCCATATACACATAGTTCGAATTGCGTGTACTACCTTCTGCTTGGAAGGTAATTCATGATCAATTTGAACATTTTTGAATTCTTTATATTTAGTGCTCGTTCTCTGAATTATTTAACTTTTGCAAATGCCATTGGTTCGTTTGCAATATTGAAATCTGCAAATCTAGAATTCGATGCAAGTTACAACCAAATTCGAGTATATTGATTTTTGATTGCGTTCCCTGTGAGAGGGGAGTTCGGAATGTTTCAATGTACCTGAGAGTTCAGACTTTTCTTATTGATTTCTGCGGAGTATTTTTACTCTCACCCGGAATGTGGGGAATATATTTGAAAAAATAAAGTCTGAGAACTTGCGGATCATTTTGCGTCTATTTATCTTATTACATGCGCCAGGTAATGCGATCAATGACGTTTTTTTAGCCATTGAGTATGGGAATAAACTCACATACACATGCGAGCATTAAAATAGTCCAAAACGCGGAAAACGCAAGAAACGGCAGAACACCCGTACCGTTATAGACGGCCCCATATTCTTCCGATTCTATGATGTACAGACTCTTATTCAAGTGTGTACACCCAAGGTCTCAGAAGTATTGGCCTTTCGCTCACTGGTTGATGCACCAGCCAGTGCACGGCTAAGCGGTCACCACTCCCAGGATCGGCCATGCACAACGCTGCTTCACTCGAAGTACCGCTTGAGCCAAAGACCAGTCCAAGTCCAAGTAAAGTCCAAGACATGTACTATATTGATTTTCGATATAAATTTTATCGTTTAATTTGTTAACCGGTTAACCGTTGACGTGCTTCGTGCATTTCTAAAACGATATCAGCGACATATTTCATCGTGGTGAATATATATATATATATATATATATATATATATATATATATATATATACATTGTGCTAGTTTATTAGCTATTGTATAGTGACGTAGTTAATTCCGTTTGTGGGAATGGCAATCAATGATTCTTGCATTGATACCTTCAATACGGACAGCCTTTTCGCTGCTAGAAAAGCAGCAAATAACTCGTTACATTTGTGGAGATTTGATATACTCATTAAATTTATGAAACGTTAGCAATCCGAATAAGCGTATTATTAATCGCGGATTATTGTCCACTTCATTTTCCCAGAATGATATCTGAACATCGTTCATCATTAAATCTCTGTCTCATCAACATCGAGTTTCAAAGCTTGTATATGCAATAACGATAATGACATCAACGTTTCCATTCGGCTCATCATACGCTCTGTAAATAAATATGCTATTATGTAATGGTTGTTTAACGAGAGAGTTTATTTGTCGTCGCGCAATTTTGGCATATCGATCCTCGAACCCACACGCGAAAGAAATATCCTCTTTTTCTCACTACCCAAATTGGACACGTTATTTTTTTTAAGTCGCACGTTATTTGGTAGACGCAGCGCGAAACGCGGTAAAATTGGAAAATAGATTTGAATCCAATGTTACTGCGGAATAAAGCTGAGTGCGAGCGTTTTTTTTGTTGACGGTTCGCACAACGAGCGATACTCATTTTTTGGTGAGAGAACAGCGTCTTCTGGTTCGAATTATCGTTCGATTAGCTGGTCCACAAGTAGAATAGTATTCTGGAGGGATGAAAGGGTGTCGCAGGTTGCGGAAAAGGATGGTCCCATACGTGGGAACGCGGCCGACGGCAACGAATATTTTTCAATCTCTACGCTTCGCATTCTATTTTTTCGTACCTTGCGCCAACGAGAATAGGGTAAGAAGAACTTAAGCAACTAGAATTACCGCCATATTGGAGAGAAAATTCGGATTATGAATAAGTTGCGCTGAATAAAGCGGTTTTCATGTAATTAAGGATGTTGAGTCCCAAATCGCAAATGATGATAAAATTCTGAAAATTTGGTATGTTTTTGTATGAAGTATTTCACAGGTCGTGTAAAAATTTCACGACAATTAGGAAGCTCGTTATTGAACAATTAACATTCACAAATTAAATGTTGTTTTATGGAAACTGATGTAACTTTGCAATAGGTTTTTTTTTGACCTCTCAATTTTATAATATCTACAATATACTGAAAGGAACGGAAATAAAACGAAGTTTATTGATAAATTTTTTTTTAATCCTTTTAAAAACTGTTCTTAACAAAAGGTTAATTTTTTAATAACGAGCTTTCTAATCGTCGTGAAATTTTAACACGACCTCTTAAATACTTCATACAAAAACATACCAAATTTTCAGAATTTTCTTATCATTTTTTATTTCAACCCTTAAGGAGGTTGAAGTAATGATGATAGAATTCTGAAAATTTGGCATGTTTTTACATGAAGTATTCAGGAGGTCGTGTAAAAATTTCATGACGATTAAGAAGCTATTTATTGAACAATTAACATTAACATGTTTCATAGGGACTCAACATCCTTAAGGAAAGAGCGTTTGATTCGCTCGTGCATTTTCTCGTCAGCTGTAAACCTTCATTTTTCGAATTTCCTCGGTGCAAGAAGCTCGTCAAGGAGCTCAGTCATGCTCATTGCCTGAGACCTAACGTTCAGTCTTTTGACACACGGAAATTGCCTGCGATCAGTTCTACATTTTGCAAGCTTTTATTTAACTTGACTTTCTGTGAGATGAAACGGAAAATCGATATTTCACCCACTTCCTGGCTACTTAGAGCTCTAAAATTTTGCAAGATTTTGCAAGAACGCATCTAAAGGGTGACAATGCACGATTCAACTTGAAAAAAATATCCATACAAATTTCAATTTTTTATGTAAAATTAGCGATGTCAAATGATCAATATAAAACCTCAGTAACACATACAAACAAATTCGTAGCCGGCTGTGTTTGTATGTGAAAAGTTTCGATGCAGCAATTAGTCGTAAGTTCAATCCCAATTACAGCCTTTGTTATTTTTTACAAGCACTCCATGCTCCTAATGTACTAAACTAGTAAACTACTAGTAACAACTAACTAGTAAAATAAATTAAAGACTAAAAAGTAGAAAATAAGTTTTTTTTAATCTTTTTTTTACCAACTCACCTATATGTGACTATAAATAAAAGCTTGGATCGCTCAAAGTTTAGACATATAATCTTTAATTTACATAAATTCGTTAACATATCAACGGTATTTGATTTACTGCAAAACAACCTTAGATTTCTTAAATAAAAATCCTGAAACTGAGTATGAACGTGACAGAATTATTTCTCTAATTACTATTGTGCAAAATTAAACACGGTTAATGAAGCTGAATTGATCAAATTTATTGATCATTGAAATAGGTGACTTGGTAAAGAAAAATTATTGTTTACTTTTTAGTACACTAAATAAAAGCTATATTTTTCAATAGACAATTCAGTGACGTGTATCATAGTTGGGTTTCGTTGAAATATTCATTGAACAGACAAACTTCCGCCGGTGGAAACTGTTGCCTTAGGATTCCCGGTGTGGCTGGAGTTTCGTTTGATACGTGCAATCAAGAAATATGTATTTAGTTGAAGATTATGTGCGTTCACACGCCGGCTCGCCAAGATAATGCGAGAAAACGTGCCCAAAGGCATCTTCGGACACGCACTTTTCAGGGTCTGAGGCGACAAGTTTGAAACAAAAATTACTCGAAGAACGCCGATTGATTATGGGCAATTATCTGAAAATTTCAAAGCCCCTTTTCGTGTAAAAAGAGCAGTAAACGTGCCTGGAGCGTGCGTCGCTTCGTGCGGGAAAAAAAATGGGCGACTTCAACCGACGGTAGGCGCAACCCTCGCTCGCCCTCGCCCAACATGGCGGCCATGGAGTCTCGTTCTCTAACGATTATTTTTCGTCTACGCTGACTCAAATAATGAAGAAAAAAAACACGCACGCAAAAAGAAGAATCTACCGCGTTAAATCAGTGGCCTTGAAAATCTAGCTCCATGAGAATTCTCGACAATTAAACATTCGCTAAGAATCATTTTCACAATTAAACGTCATTTTCAATCGTGACGGCGAATCTCGTTGTGCACAGGCGGATAAAACTTCGCGGAATTTTTCTTCTTTTGTGAAACGTTATTTTTTTTATATCCGTCATTTGAGTGTAGCGATGTGACAGATCGATAAGCGTTCGAGTTGCTAAAAAGTTAAAAAAAAAAAGATTCAGCTCTATTTCTCGCGCGTTGTTTGCTCCAACAGTCGTGCACTCCTGTCGAGCGCATTTTTTTTATACTTGTTTTCGTTGCTGCGTTTTTTTCTCACTATTTGGTTCTTTTAAATCCGACACATTGTTTTTTTTCGGCCTGAACAGCAAAACCGAGAGCGAGAGTGAACACTTTCGTTTTTTATTCGATACAGGGCCGAACAATATGAAAAAAAGGAAGAGCGAAAAAAGAAAATGACAGCTAACGATAGACGCTGGTTTTGTGTTCGGATTTTTTTTTTATTGCCACCGTGTGTGAACGCAATGAACAGTGTGTATACACGTGTTAACAGAATCACTCGCGACCACGAGCAACACGTTATGTACCTACGTAATGAAAATATTTGCGTTTTTTCGGGACACACACCCACGCACACACATCCCCCACTCAGACGCACTCCACACACATACACACCCAAGCACACACACACCCACCTACCCACGAGAACGTGAACACACACACACACACACACACACACACACACACACACACACACACACACACACACACACACACACACACACACACACACACACACACACACACACACACACGCACACGCACGCACGCACGCACGCACGCACGCACGCACACACACACACACACACACACACACACACACACACACACACACACACACACACACACACACACACACACACACACACACACACACACACACACACACACACACACACACACACACACACACACACACACACACACACACACACACACACACACACACACACACACACACACACACACACGCAGCACGCAAATATATATTTCCGTGGGATTATCGATTGCGCGTGTAAAGAGTGGCTTTGAAATAAAATGGATGGACCTATAAGAAACGTGAATGGATTGATAGAAATGAGTGACCGGTTTCACGAGTTCATCGATTCACCTGGATTTGCTTGGCAGCCCTGGCGCTCCTTTCCCACCCCGATTGATCGGCCCTTTTCGTTTGAAGCGAGGGACGCGCGTTTATATCGTTTTTAACGCTGTTTTTTTCGCATATTTGAGCAAGTATCACACGACTCTTTTTTCTTTCTCTATTTGACGACTCTTTGGCCCGATCGCTGGATCACATTGACGAATGTGTGCGGGGCAAGAGCTTTGGCGCTTTTTATCTTTCGCGTAACACGTGAAGTATGAAAGAATAAGGCAAAAGAAGCAAACAAATAACAAACGTATACTTCACCATGAAAGTTATTCACGTGTGAAGTGTCGATTTGCGTCGCACATTTTCTGCACCGCCGATCTGCACGATGTCGAGTCTCCCTTTTTCCATTTCTTATTGGGAGTTTCGGGATTTTATAATGTTTCGCGAGATTTCACAAGACTAGGGATACTCACGGAAATACGACGATGATCCGACAAAATTTTCGAGAAGACTGACCAGAAGAAGCCGCTGGCCCCAACAGGGCAATGCGAAAATACTCGTTCGGGTCAACTGGGGTCCTTCGGCAGGTCGCAGGGTCGAATCGTGGGACTCAGAAGGGTGACCTGTGCAGTCTCGACCAATGGGAGGGAGCTGCTCGAGGCTGCGAACGGGTTAGCAGTGAATTTTCGAGCACCAAGCTCAGGGCCTCATCACGAGTGGATCTTTCGTTGCAACTCTTGCAGGCATCTTGCTCCACTCTGCATGCTCCAGCTATTGTATACGTCGAAGCCAATATGAAAAGTTGGAAAGTACCTTTGAAGAGCTCAGGTATGACGAACCCGTGAGCCCTTGTTTTTTTCTCATCCGAAATCGTAACTAGGGAATTATCTAGTCATTTTGTCATGAATACTTGGTAGTTTTTATCTCATGGAGGAATTTCTCGTTGCATTTTTTCTGATTTATAATAATACATCATTTCGGGCAAATTGTATGGGCTGAATAACAGTTATTCTTAATAAAAAAAAATACAACTGAGGAATAAAACGATTGAAATGAGAAAGATTGATAAAGATAGATTGTACGAGCGGAATAAAAATAGTTCTGAATGAAAATACTTGAGCACTTTGAGCAATGATAAAAGCTTCCAGTGGCTATGAAATTGCAAAAAGAATAAAAATTAAGAAAACGTATTGAAATATTTATTCAAAAGAATAATTTATTGGCGTACAAAATAAAAATCCAATGTTTGAGTACGAATTAAAAAAATTCAAATCGAACTTAAACATTGGATTCTGATTTGATTGGGCGGACTCAAATTCCTCAAGTATTTTTAATTAGAACAATAGGCTCATACTAATGTGCATACATTTTGATAAAAATGCGACAGGGTTGAAAATCAGATGCTAATTTGGCACGACACTAAATTATTTTCCGAATGCATGTGTCAATACCTACGTTTTTTCTGTTTTCATTCGTTTTGCGATTCCGTAGCTACTGGGGGCTTTTATCATTACCCGAATTGCTCCAGTATTTCTATTTGCAACGTTGAGCGTCATAATAAAATAAATAGATTTCGACACAAATCCGATACGTTTAACGATCGGATGTTTATTTGCACGCCAATAAATTATTTTTCGAAAAAACATGTCATTACATTCTTCTAATTTTTTTAAACTTTTGCGACTCCGTAGTCACCGGAAGCTTTTATAATTACGTTATGTTCTCTCGTCAGTTTAAAAATAAAAAATAACTTGTGAAAGTAGAATTTAGTTACTGCAGTGAAGTAAACTCATTCCTGCCACTGTAACAAGATTACTTTCGAAAAAAAAAAACGGTTTTTCGTTTGAGGTTCCACTTGCCATATTGCCGAAATTGTTCTGAAAATTTCAGATGTAAAATATTATTTTATAAAAAACATATTACTTCAGAACTCTTTGAATGAGGGTTCAATAGAATATCGCAATTATCGGCGTATCTATCAAATTACGGAATCCTAAATTGATGGGTGATGTTCGACACGCACTACACCTTTCTTTGTATATTTTTTTTTAATCAGACAGCGGCGATTCGGTATCGAAGAATTTCCGATGCTTCACGAAAGCGAGGTATCACAAACGGTAGAGTAATGTGTTTAACGCCACGTGAAATTGGTCCTCTTTGAACAAAACGCGCGATAGGTCACGTTCGCACGACGACAATTTAGTTACGACGGCCTCCGGTGAGGGATCTTTCGCGACGAAAGCCTCTCTCATCGCTCCATACGCGGTCTCGATAAATTGTTATTGATTGTAAATACCTATATATATATATAGATAAATATATAGGTAAATATATAAATAAATAAATAAATAAATAAATATATATATATATATATTTACAAATACAAACATATATATCGGGAATGGATATTTTTAGCCCCTCATATCTACGGATATTAGCTATCACCAAGCTTGTCTGTTGTAAGGACGATCCTGATATTTTTTTGCATTTCTTTTTTCTAGTTGGACCGGTGCTCAAAACGCTGTGCATATAAATATGTTTACGTTTATCTAACCGTGATTTTGAAGACACGAGCTTACGTAATGTTGAGTATGGCGTCGGTAAGCTACCATGAGGATGGTCTTCGCAACTCAACGACTTTACTAATTACCTTTTCCAATGTAAGGATAATTAGGTTCCAAGGTGTAAGTACGTCACCCAACGCATCGAAGAGAGCTTGCAACGGAGACAGAGTGGGAGGCAGAGAAGGATCGGAAGCCTTGGCAAACGGTAGTGGTTTGAAGAGGGATTGATACTTTGATGAGTTCGAAAGAAAAAAATTGCCTCTTCTGCCTGCAATTTTCGACAACAGGGCGGTTTAGGTGCTTTTTCTACGGGGATGATAATTTTACTGTGATGGAATCACAGATCGGAAGAAAAAAATTAGACAAAACAAGAAAGAATGTTATAAAAAGGACAAAAATGGCGTAAAAGAGAAAAAAAATGTGATAAAAAAAGAAAAAAGGGTGATAAAAAGGACAAAAATGAGATAAAAAAGAAAAAAAATGTGATAGAAAAAGAAACAGATGGGATAAAAAAGAAAAAATGAGATAAAAAAAGAAAAAAACGAAATTAAAAGAAATTAAGCGACTAAAAGAAAAAAAACGTTTTTTTTTACTTTTGATCTCATTAACGTTCGAACCTTTATTCAAAACACTACCGTTTGCAGAGCCATCCTCTCTTTCTCTCGCCCTATCTGCTTTTGTTGCAAGCTCTGTTGCATGCGTTAGTTGATGTACCTACACCCGTCGCAAAACGTATTTTTCACGAGTAAACTACTTCACGGCAATAAATAAGTTTCATGCCCGTTTTGTCATGACACGATATTAACGTGGTATGTAACGTCGAACCTTTCAATATTGCACAAAGGCTTCAAATGGAAATGGAACGAATATACTCGCAATTCCGTCGCTCGTTTCCTCGAGGCACGATTGAAAAATTATCCAGGCTAATGAGTGCACCAGGTCGGTGGGCGTATCCTGTATTGTACATGCTTTTCTGAACAACGACGTTCGTATATCGTATATTCGTATATACATTGTGATTTTTTAACGAATACCGAAAGTTAACTGAATTTGTATCGTGCAGAAGTCGTCGCAGGGATCCAATTTGATTTCCATACTTGTTCCTGCTCCTTCATAGGGACGCAATGAGTTATCGAATTGGATGCCGGTACTAGAACGCCATGATCATATATTGGAGTCTAATAGGGATTCTGCATTGGAATCCAACGGGCGCGTCCGATTTGAATCTTAAGATATTTCCACCTTATCGAAAAGAATCCAGTACGATGCTTCATGGATTCCATCGCATTCTTTAGGTTTCATTTTTAACCCTTTCTTGACACAAGTATATTTAACCACGATTTTTACAAACTAGGTCAATTTACCTCGGATTACTTCATCCACCTGCCCTTAACAACCCTTCGGTCGATTTTTATTGAACAAACACCGAGATACACTTTAAACATTTCTTAATATGCCTGCATAGTCAGAATTCGGGAAGTATAAAATTGAATTGTTGTAAAAAGATATTGAAAACTTTCAATTTTGGGAAAGTGAGGATTTTATTTTTAATTCGTCAGGGAGACCCAGTGTGTCCTAGTAGGGATAAACGAAATGTCTAGATATACAAAATGAGTGGATCTTAAAAAAGTGTAAATGTAATTTTGAAAATCGAGCTTTTTAAAAAGTTAAAAAATAAATAAGTTTAATAAGTAAATAATAAAAATAATAAATATATAAAATAATAAAAATGTAATAAATAAGTAATCAATGTAATAAGTTAAATGATAAATATTGTATGAATATAAGTGGCTTAAAAAAGTATATCTTAAAAATCGATGTGATTCACATCAGAGAAAATCCAATGTTTATCAATTATCATTTATTTATTTTACAATTATATTTTATTCATTTTACTGCACTTTGACATATCACCATACACGCACGCGCTCACGAAGCGTGCAGGTTATGTTGTTCCTCGTGACTTTTTTTACGTATCGTCGATCGGAACGTGGTGAAAATTCGCGAACGGCGTTTATCGGGGAACAGTGTAAAATCCAATTGGATCCCAATGTGGAGTCCCTGCGTGCAGTGTCCCTAACAAATCCCTATAGAAACGTGGGTGCATCTTGGGACTCCACAACAAATTTCTCCACGGGATCACGAAAGGATATTTTTTTTCGGCCATCCAACAAATTTCCATTGTGATTTTCAAAGAAACAAATGCTCAAACGCCGTTAATCGGGAAAAAGCGAGGAATCCACTTGGATTCCAATATGACCTTCCTAGGTCGCTATCAAATCCCTATAGGGATCTGGGGACTCCCCATAATATTTCTGCAGAAGGTGGTATTTGTAGATAAGACTCGAAAAAAAATCTCCGCGGAACCAAAATGTTGGCGAAAGTTTATATTTGCTCCAATCGTCAACGATATTTCAAAAGTGGTGGTCCGAATCGATAGTAACTGTATCAGTTTTTCTGACTGAACGTGAAAATAAAAATTGTGATTTTTTCCATATTGCGGTAAAAAGATTTTCGATTTTCAACAATAATTGTATTTTTGTATATAGTTTTTGACTTTTGAATAATGAGTATATTTTATGTAATTTAATTGATATTTTTAATTTTTCATATCGCGATATCTAGAGCACGTCTGATCTGAATACTGCATCAGGAGGCAAATAGACTATACGTGTCCGTGCAAATATCAACATAAGTATGACTGCAAAGATCGTAGCAAAAATATGAGCCAATTGTGAAAAGAAAAACTTTAAGAATGCTGAGTCCTTATGAAACATGTTAATTTTAATTGTTCAGTAAATAGCTTCTTAATCATCATGAAATTTTTACACGACCTCCTGAATACTTCGTGTAAAAACATACCAAGTTTTCGGAATTCTATCATCATTACTTCAACCTCTTTAGGGGTTGAAATAAAAAAATGATAACAAGATTCTGAAAGTTTGGTATGTTTTTGTATGAAGTATTTACGAGGTCGTGTTAACATTTCACAACGATTAGGAAGCTCATTATTAAAAAATTAACATTTTGTTAAGAGAAATTTTTAAAAGAAATTTAAAAAAATTTTGTCAATAAACTTCATTTTGTTTTTGTTGCTTTTAGTATATTAAAGATATTACAAAATTGAGAGGTCCAAAAAAATGTATTGCAAAGTTACATCAGTTTCCATAAGACAACATTTAATTTGTGAATGTTAATTGTTCAATAACGAACTTCCTAATTGTCGTGAAATCTTTACACGACCGCTGAAATACTTCATACAAAAACATAGCAATTTTTCAAAATTTTATTATCATTTGCGATTTGGGACTCAACATCCTTAAATGCGAGAAAACTTTTCACGCGGACTGTTTTTCCATTTTTTTTCTTTTCACAATCTACATTAACCTGTCGTCGAGCAATTATTTAATAAATCTTTTCAGTCGTTTCAGTACTGCAATGTCCTAGCAGTATGTACAGATCCTTTCGAATGTAGGTGCTGAAAAAGCATTATCAATAATTCGATGAGTGGGTGTCGTCAACGACATAACCGATTGTGAGAATCCGACTGGCCGGTCGTAATATTTACGTTGATAGACCGGTCGATTTCAGATGCGCGATCAAAGCTTGCAGAAGAAGAGCACGTATCGGGAGTGATCGAGCAATCGTCTCGGAATTCCGCATCGTTGGAAGCGACAACCTGCTGCTATGGTTATAGATCACGGAAGCTCAATGCCGCGAGAAAGAGAAAGAGAAAGAGAAAGAGAGGGAGAGAGAGAGAGAGAGAGAGAGAGAGAGAGAGAGAGAGAGAGAGAGAGAGAGAGAGAGAGAGAGAGAGAGAGAGAGAGAGAGAGAGAGAGAGAGAGAGAGAGAGAGAGAGAGAGAGAGAGAGAGAGAGAGAGAGAGAGAGAGAGAGAGAGAGCGAGAGGGTAGGGTATGGCCTAGAAAAATACAGATTTCCAATAACCGATAGGTTACCGCACCCTCGACGTAGGACACAGAACACAATGCGCAGCATCTCTCGGTGATGCCCCCTTCCCCTCGTTTTCCCCCGCGTAACGCTCTTCACAAGGCAGCGAGAGAGAGAGAGAGAGAGAGAGAGAGAGAGAGAGAGAGAGAGAGAGAGAGAGAGAGAGAGAGAGAGAGAGAGAGAGAGAGAGAGAAGAGGAGGAGAGCATTTTGCTCCTACTCCCTCACACTTGATATCGCTGTGTCAGTTTTTTTTTCTTCCGATTCTCTCAATACCGTTCGCTCTCCTCGTGGCCCTTCCCCGTCGGTCAATCACTCGTACCCGCGATTTTGCGTTCCTTTTCTTTCTCTGTATACTACCGCTTCTTTTTTTTTCATTCTCCCGATACATTTTTTCGTTCATTCTTTATTCCCTTTTCGGTCTCGCGTCACGCGATTCTGCTCGCTCGCCGTTATTCTTTTTCATAGTTTTGGGTGGTGGTTTCTTTTTTATTGTTCATTTTTCGTACGTGCAGATGTTAGCACGCGTGCACACGCGCATATACGCATGTGTAATTTCAATAAAAACAGGAAATTAGTGTCGCGCCTTGGGGTACACGTGCTTTTGGAAATTCATCTCCGTCAGAGCAAGCTCGATGAACAACCTGTGCGATGCTACTCCGCGTGAATTTTTGTCATGTATTCCCGTGATTATCGAGGGAGGAGATACCTTTAGGCGAGGAAAAAGTTGCTGATTTTCGTGATTTTTTTTTCAAAGGAAAGATTTATCCACCGTTTTTGTACTTGGGGTGTACTTAGGGACTTATGTTTTATAACTTCTTTTGGTTGTTACGTGATGCTTTTTTTTTTATTAATCTTTGAAAATATTGGAGGTATGACGCGGTGTTCTAAACGAGTTGCGGCGGATGTTCTCGGACGGCGTGACACGTAGCGGCGGCGGGGTTAATCGGAAAAAAACCAACGAAGGTTTTTCTTTCATTAACACTCATACGTAGAATATGAACCAAGGAATCGTGAGAAATATTGAAAATTGATTTAATGGTAGGCTTTGAAACGAAAAGATTGAACTTTCCGAAAAATGACTACATTTATAAATAAAATAATTTTTTTTGTTAACATTTTTCAAAAACATTTAGGTTCATGTTTAAGGCATTAAGGTAAGAAAGATTGATACCAAATTTCATTAGCGCGTGATTAGTTTTTTAGCTATACGTCACGCCAGTTTAGAAGACCATGTCATACCTCCATCATTTTATGATTGATATAAACATTAAAAAATACCACATAATAACCAAAAGTAGTAATAGTACATGCCCTATGGCTCAAAAATGGTGAAGAAATGTTTACTTTAAAAAAGAATTATGAGAATCAGCGAATTTTTTACTCGCCTATAGGTATCCCCCCTTAATTGTGCAAGTTCAGTACAAGTTGCACAAATTGAGCTGATCATTCTCATCGCTGTAAGAACACGCTGAATATCTTGTTGGAACAATCCAAAAATAAAATGCGTATCATTTACAGTGGGTAAAAAAGTATTTGTACACGTCGTCTTTTTTCAAATTATCTTTCGAAAAAAATTAAATGCTTTATTAAGGGGTCTTCGCACTTTAGACACTAAAAAGGCTATTTTCATGTATTTTTTTATATGTTTATATTATAGATATTAATATGAAAGTCGTTACTCTTAATAAATAGAATTTTGACATACATTGAAAAAAAAATCATTTGTTTATGCCACTATTTATAGACGAAAATGGTAGTTAAAAAATGTCCTAAAAAATTGTAGGTCTGCGCTGTCAATGAAATCTCGGAAATGGATCATCCGAAATGAAAAAATCAACCGTTTTTAGATTCAGTATGTTAATGGCTATAGCGTATATCATACGATTTTTATCATATGCAAACATAACAAAATGGCGGATATTTTTCGAAAAAAACAAAAAGAACGTGTTTTTTCATCTTTTTTGGCAAATAAAGTAAATATCAAAATTCAAAAAATCCTCCATATGCGCTATAGCTATAGTTGTAAAGAATGTGTGGTTAAAATTTCATAAAGATCGGTTCAGTAGTTTCGAAGATTTTATCAACAAGCCGTCGAGAAACGTTGTTTCGAGAAAAACGCGTTTAAAGTTTGTTTGTGTTACATAAATATATAACATTTTTGTTTAAATGTATTTCGAAAGTGTATTTATTAAGTGTAACAACTTTTATATCAATATCTATAATGTAAAGCTATCAAAAAAAATCATGAAAATAGCCTTTTTAGCGTCTAAAGTGAGAAGACCCCTTAAGTTTCTGTGTTCGATAGCTTATCCTAAATATACATGGTATCTGTTTACAAAAATCTTGGGAAACACCAACAAAAAATAAAGCAAAATTATCAATAGTTTCGTGTGAGATGTACAAATACTTTTTTTATCCACTGTAGATGGGGATGAGGAAATCGAGCTTTACAATCATCCAAGACATTTGTATATCCGCAGACAAGGGATAAGTATTGCCGAAGAAACAATATTTTCCCGGTTGTTGATGTTTGTTGTTCACCAAGTTGTGTGATGAAATAACTAGTGAACTGTACGACGGACATATACGGGCGCCAATTGTACCGACACTTGGAACTGTTTCACCACTATATGTTACCCCGTTATCAATGTTCTCTCAATCATAAGTATTGTTCAAACGACCATTTATGCACCCATCCATGATAGTCCTATTGTCTGCTGGTCGGTGCTGTGAATTATACGCTGGGACCACTATCCCCTGCCAAAAATCCTACCAAGCTATCATCATAGATGCAGAAAGTCACGTTGAAACATTGGTTGATTGGTATTCTGTGAATCGTCCAACTCAGTTTCCATTAGGAATATCTATTTGGATGCAGGCATTACAAAGAGCATCAATCTGACATTCACATTTGATCATTCGCAATCGTATGTAATTTTTTGAGCTGTTACATGCCTCGAGTATTTTTTAATAATTGATTTTTTATTGTTGATTATTGGTGTCTGAACTTCTATGCCAACGAAAAAAAAAACATTAGGAAGGACTGGCTGCGGCGTTGGGAGGTGCAAACGCGTTTTTGTCGAAAGTACATTTTCCGAGACTATCTGCACGATATTTTGCACACTTCACGATGTTTTTTAATGCAGTTTGCTTATGAATCTTCGGCGATCGATTTTCTATGATTTGTCGATCTATTTTTTTTCATTCGAAATAGATTTTTATACAAATTGCGAATGCGAAATTTGGAACGAAAAAGGTCGACCTTCAAAATGTAAAAACTTTTTTTTTCCAACAATCTGAAAAAAACTTAATTCAAAAGTTTGCATCGACAGACTAAGACTACAACATTACATTACAATAATTTTCTTGGATTCTTCAGATCCATTAACCCATGGGGCGATTATCCACAACCTATTGGAATTTGTCTTTCCAACAGAGAGTCGCACAATGTACCTAAACATGGATAAATGATTGAGATTTTTTTTAAAATAGTCGTGGCGCTGGAGTATCAATAATTGATGTATGATGGATATTTTTTCGATTCTTCACGATTCACCCTTTAAAACAATTCCCGAGAAACTCAAATTTTTGGCTCCGCTGGAAGCATGGATCCCGTTGAAAGTTACTTGCTTCACGTGTATTTGGGATTCCTCTCATTCCAAGGGAAAATCCATTCGGGATTATGATAACCTCGATCTCCTTTGAAACCCACTAGAAACTGATGGCATGCAGATTATCACATGAGTTACCGTACAATGCGGTTACTTTGAACAGGTTTTGGAAGTTTTTTGTAGATAACCTTTGATTACATCCTAAATTCGAACTTTTGCTCCAATAGAAAAATGTGTCTTTTGGCTACCATATGTACAAGAAAGTCAAGCCCCAACATCCCCTCATAATTTCATATATATATTTTTTTAAGTGTCAAAATAACCTCGAATGTGGGGTTTCTTTGACAAGGCATTTAAATGCAACTTACGTCAAGGATTTAGGGTTACTTTGACATCATTTTAATTCAAAAAAATTTACACTTATATGCATTATAAATGGAATTAAATGAAAAAAAAAAAGATTTTTTACAATCAAATTGTCACCTCTATTAACGAAACATGTCCCATAAAAATATCAAGTACCTAGGGTACTGTTATAGACACTTAATCAGTGTTATGATTATCATTGAGATTAAAATCAACTTGAGCAACATTACAATAAACTTTAGAAACATTATAGTAAACTTGAACAACAATTTGAGCAACAATAGAAAATATTACAAACAATAGAATATAAAACCGTATTTTGGGGCTCGGGTAAAGTAGCCCCAAAAACTGTCAAAGTTACCCTTAATCTCTAACCCCGTTTTACGGTACTCTTTTTATCTACAATCTTGACACAAGGCTTAGGATCTTTTTTAATCCCTAAGTCAATTCTTAAGATCGTTTCTAATCACTCTATGGCAAATCAGTTCAGCAAATCAGTTCAGAATCGAGCAAACACAAAAATAGCCCATTGCAGCGTGTATACGTAATCGAGTTTAGTTTTTTACAGTATCTGCCTGGTCGTTAAATCGTTTGAGATTCATTGCTCTATTTTTACATCGCTATTGGGCCCATATTCGTCTCTTCGCGGGCTCCCTTTTGCTCTGGTTTCTTTCGTCACATCGCCAACTTCGTTGGTCACTCTCGATGGGACATCCCTGTCAATTCTCTCTCCACATCTCCGTTTATTGCCGCTTCGTTCGACCACTGGTGGAGAGCTACCGCTATCACCCTCTTTCTGCCTTTCGCTCGATCTCCGCCTCTCTCACTCGTTCACACGTCGGTTAATAAACCATTGATTGGATTGACATCGATGTAGGGAAGCCGGTCGACCTGAATGAGCATCTCCCTTTTTCTCATGCGGTTGAGCGCTTTTCATCGTTTGCATCGGCAAACTCGATAACCAGGATCGATTGGCTTACATGGATAACACTTTTCTTAATTGAGCTTTGTCCCATCGAAGCATCCCTTTGATCCTTCACATTATCGATCATTCGATCGTTAGATTTACCCACAATTATGCGATACGTTAGTTTTCACCTCTATCGTTTCCGCGAGTATTTGAAAAGAAATCACTTTTTTCGCCAAGTGAACATTGGCGATCAAGCGATCTTGTTGAATTATGCTGCCAATTGAATATGATCACTATAAATAGGTCAATAGGAACGACTATATGTGAAGAAAATGGAGCTCTTTGGGTGCAGAAATTAGCTCGGGAGTCTTCAGATCCCTATAGGGATTTGATAGAGACGCCGTACGTAGGTAGTCCACATTGGAATCCCAGTGGATCTCGCGCTATTTTCCGATTTACCTCGTTTGACACCTGTTTACTTGAAATGCCAAACCATTACTTTTGCATTAAATTGAAGGCAAAAGTAATGGATTACTTTTTACTAATATGTGAATAGGGACAGAACATAACATGCGCATTTCGTGAACGTGTATGTGGGTGATGATGTTATGTCAAAGTGCAGGAAATTAAATAACAAACGACAATTAAAGTGCATTGTCAGTTATGCGGGTTGATTTGATTTTTAAGATTCACTTTTCAAAGCTATTTATACTCTTAAAGATAAGATTTATACATTTTTAGGATCCTGGAGGAAATGTAGGAGGAAATGTGATGGGATGCATCTAGAATCGTATCGGATTTTGTTTGATATGGTGAAAATCCTTTTGGAGTCCAATTGGATCCCTACGACAATTCCTGCACGAGTTCACTTTTAGGCCTTAGGCTACCGTAACGGGTAAAAAGTCATGTGCGAATTTAACAATTTTTTTTCGTATGAAAAAGTGTTTCACTCATAAAATTAATTACACATCTATTTAGTATGAATATCGAGCTTTTAGAATTTTTTTTTTTTCGATGTACAAAATGGCCGACTACTCGAAACTTCTCGAAACAGCTTTTTTCCAATTGGCGTGACAAATAACTTCAACAATTTTCACTCGATTTACTTCAAATTTAAAAGTTATATTCCTAATTGCATTTCGCAGAGAAGTACGTACGGAATTTGTGATTAATCGAAAACTTTTAATTTTATGAGCAGTTATAACGAAATTTTTCACTGAAAATTCATTTCTTAAGTTTAAATACCTACAGCTTTTGAATAAAACAATATTTTTTAAATTCCGTACATACTTCTCTAGGTATTTTAATGTAGATTGACGAGAATTTTTGTTTTTTGTTTTAGGTAAAAAATTGTGGATGCTAAATGTCACGCCGCGGAGCGCCTAAAAAGAAAGATAACAAAAGAAAATATTGGTAGTCAGCCATTTTGTACATCGAAAAAAAATATATATATCTCCTAAGAGCTCGATATTCATACTAAATAGACGTGCTATTAATTTTATGAGTGAATCACTTTTTCATACGAAAAAAATGGTTAAATTCGCACATGATTTTGTACCCGTTACTGTGGCCTTAATCAAATTTGGAATGGGGTTGGCTTTTCAGGATTTCGTTCTTCTTTTTATCGGAGAACTTGGGAATAACGAGATATTCGAACCGATAAAAAAGATATCTTTACGAGTGTTCGGCCCTTCTCTCTCCTGTGAAAAACAATGTCCATTTGGATGCGCATTGTATAATGTATCAGCATCTGTTCGCCGGGGCAGGTTAATTTTCGATTCTCGCTCCTAGCATGGGCGTCATCATCAGGTGGTCGGTAAAGCCTAAACGTTATCGTGCTCCTGCCAATTTCACAGGGGCGCACTAAGCACTGCGTGTCCTGAAATGGACGATCACACGTAGAATAGCTTGTTACCATGGAGATCGCCGTTTATGCGTGTGTTTACCCTTCTCTGTATCCGGATCATGCGTAATATCGGTCATTGACAGAGATAGTGTTCCGCAATGTTTCGGAGAATGTGCGTTCACGGTCATACACGTACCGGGTGAGCCGACCATCAAAATCGAAACATTGCATAGAGCCGCATCAATCAGCAGCATCTTCTAGATCCAACAGTCTGATAAACGATTAAGGGACTCACCTTCTAACTTTAGATGCTTAAAAGGCTATTTTCATGAATTTTTTGATCGGTTATTCTTATAGACATCGATATAAAAGTTGTGACACTTAATAAATATACTTTCGAAGTACATTAAAACATTTATTTATTTATTTAAGTCACTATTCATAGACGAAAATGGTAGTTAAAAAAATGGTAGGTCAGCGCTGTTGATGAAATGTCAGAGATGGATCATCCGAAACAAAAAAAAACAAACGATTTTAGGTTCAGTATGTTAATGGCTGTAGCACATATTATACGATTTTTGATATATGCAAAAACGACAAAATGGCAGACATTTTTTGAAAAAACAAAAAAACACGTGTTTTCTCACCGATTTGGTAAAAAAATAGTAAACATCAAAATTGACAAAAATCCTTGATATGCGCTATAGTTATAGTTGTAAAGAGTATATGGTTAAAATTTCATAAGGACCGGTTCAGTAGTTTTGAAGATTTTACCATCTAGCCGTCGAAAAACGTTGTTTCGAGAAAAACGCGCTCAAAGTTTGCTTGGGTTACATAAATACAGATTTAAACAAAATGTATTTCGAAAGTGTATTTATTAAGTGTACCAACTTTCGCATCAATATCTATAATACAAACCTATGAAAAAAAATCCTGTAAATAGGCTTCTTTTAGCGTCTAAAGTGAGAAGACCCCTTAAGGATGTATCGAAGATATAATTCCAGGTAAAAGATGCCAAAGGTAAACTTTTTCGAAGGTACGTACTGCATGAAAAGTTAAATCAATGGCAAGTGGCATGACATGGAGATTGATAAAAATTTCAATACGTTACGATGAAATGGAATTATGCGACGAATGATTATGAAGTTTCCCAGAAAGTGTCGTATTCACACATAAATTACCCACATAAGAATGTCAAACTTTTTTTGGCGTTTGTTCCCTACGTTTTGTCTCATCATATCTTAGCGCAAAACAACGCCCTATAAGAACGCATGCGAATCTACTGCAAATCAAAAGTTTTGTATTCTTCAACTAGTCTAGTGGATCGATTCTTTGCGATTGGGATCATGTTACAATTTTACCATCTCTGTAAGATTTTCAATCCTTCTTATTGCCCAAAGAGCTTTAAAATTCAATGGATTGTTACTGATTTGTGGGAGAGCTGATGGATAAAGGTACGGAACTTCTGAGAATCTGGTAAAGTTGATACGACTACGGTATTTTTATTACACGTCAAAACATTGCACGTTACATCTTGACAAACACTTCGCGTGCTTTTGATTCAGTTCAATTGTTTCCATTTTGGACGCGGAAAACCAAAGATTGTTTCTTCATTTATGCATACAATTATACCCCATGTTCGTTCTGCTTAGAAGCGATCAACTAAAAAACTCCCGAACATATTTTCAAGACATTTTTACGAATACATGAAGAAGCAATTGGGGAGCGTTTTGGCCCATGAATGATCCTGATATGAGGAATGGGGCGTAGAAAATTAACGAAGTATTGCAATGAGCCAAAAGGGAAGCTACGGCGCCGCTGACCAAGGTCCCACTGGTACCACGCCATTTGAACTGAAGAACGACCAGCGGCATGTCATCATTTTTCTTCGGCATTCACCCAGTCGCACTTCCATTGATTTCGGGCTGGACAGTTGTTACGCAAGATCAAAGATATGCGAGTTCAGTTATCTACGCGACCTACAGTGCCAATTTTCCATTCGTTCTTCGTATGACTGGAGCTGTCCTGCCAAACGTTCAATACTGCCAACCAGTCAGTTACCGGAAACCCCATGTTGCACCCATGTTTGCTGATAGAATTTTCAACCTGAAGCGGCGCCATCCTAGCCCGGGCTGATGGTCACAGACGATGTCTTTTCTCCATAAAGTCTCGTGCATCCAAGAACGACTGGAGAATCGTTTGAAAGCAGCACATGAACGATCGTAGGATCATCATCCGTAATGGTAGCAATGTAGCTATCCCATGGATATTCGAGGTCAAGTTTCCCGTCGAACGGTATCCCCGTGACCGAATTCCTATTGGGAACAGTATGCGATGTGTTGATTGGTTTGTGTTGGCCCTCGCTAGCCCGTTGTCGGTGAATATATTTATGTATATAGAGTGTGCATGGACACAAGGTATGTACCATACATACGCGCGCCCGCGCGTCCACCTATTGCACCGGCCCCACACACAAATTCGGGGTCGACGAGCGGTTAATTGGTTCAGTATCAAGGTCGAAGTCCCCCCGCTCCCTCTCTCTCTCTCTCTGGCGCATCATGCTATTAACATTGGCTATCGGGCATATCGAGCAACCGTACGAGATCCCAGATCATGAGCGAACTTTTTCTAGGGCTCTGTACAACCGGCTATGATCCCGATCGGTCTCTCGGCATCAAAACTCATCGAAAATGATCGCGTCAATGATGAGAACAGTAGCGACGATACACCGGAGAACATGCTTTCATTCACACAGATTGGATTGCTCCCGCTACCATCGATTCAGCTCGTTGGACCCGTGCCCTCGATTTGTGATAATGAATTATATTACGATGCTGCGAAATTGTTTAATCGGCGATCGAGCGAAAATAAAAGGCAAGCTCCGCGTGACGGTGCCAGCCACAAGGGAGAGGGGAGGGGTGATTGGACGGAGGTCATATCATTTATAGGGTCCTCCCCTGCGTGTATTGAAAATGAAAGTGCCTCAGGCAGTCTTTGTATACATATATAGCCGCACACACAAACACGTATATGCATATGTATATGGCTCGAGCAGACGGACAATAACCAATCATGTGCAATTAACCACTGACACCATGACGCCTAAATACTCTCTCGGTGCTATACATACGGTCTCCGGTTATGTTTCCATTATGCGGCCGTATCGACATGTGTTTCGAGCGCCACGGTCCTGCTGCCACTGCTTCTCTCGCTACACACTCCGGTCACACATATTCCCTTCATTGTGATATACCCGCTCTCGGATATCTCCTATGGTATGTATGTAGGATGTGTATATGAACGGTTGCCGAGGGGTCTGAGGCGGAAGGGGTGAGATACATTGATACCTGCTACTGATACACAACTGCCTAATAGGCCTATCCTATCGACCTAGTATACGTACTAGCAAACCGCTCGGGCCTCTTACTCGCCATGTATATCTTTCTCACCGTGCACGATTAACCGGATCGGTTTAACAAGATGGTGAACCATCGTGCAAGGCCTCAGCGTGTTACTCAAGCTTCAATCAAATCTTGATATAAATACGATTTGACACTACCCTCGCACTGCTTGGGCTTGGTCCACGTGGACGAAGAGAGCCATCCGAGGCTCATTGATCAACAATGAAGGGCTCACATGGAAGTTAAGATACTTTGTTCAATAATCACGTGATTCTGATCGTCTTCGTAATGAGGTAACGACGGCGTATTTGGTAAATAACTTGATAAGTAGTCTTCCGGTAGGTGGTAATGATTGAGGCAAAGTCAAGTTGCAACTTCGTTGATGGCCACATTGCGGAATCCCGGAATTTTGGAGTTTCTCAGCTCCGTTTTACTTGAAGATTGCGTTTGAAGATTTGGTACTGCGAAGAATATACGAATGTTTCGTTGAGTCTACGATTGGAGCGCTTTCTATGTCCTTCGGGGGCTATTAGGCTGGATACCTGCTCCGGGTCATAGGTGAGGTCAGGCGCCCCAGACCTTTGGCAGACCCGGAGAAAGCAACCTGCCAGAGTTCACCTCCCCATCATAGCTTTTCCATCGTGCCCCCTCCAAACCAGTCATGGTTTGGAGGGGGCACGAACCCAAACAACTCTTCGAGGTCCCCCCCTACTTTGGTGCCGATTTTTCGATGAACCTTGGAGAGGGGCTTGCAGACTCTGCAGGAACTGGTTTCTTTTTTCACCGCGAGGGTCCGTCGGTACCCGCTGCAGCATCATTTTACGAATCATACCATGCGTACGCGTGCAGAAAAAATTTACAAATTTTCGCTTTATTCATCAGACGATTTTTCTCACGAGAGGCTGCCTCCGGTACTCCGACAGGGAAAATGATCTTCGATCGATGCAGCTACAAACAGACTTTTGCAGATCAGACGAGGTTGCAAATCTAGCGGTGTACATTATTCCTCGAAGATTCGGGCAATCATGATTCCTTTATTCGTTAGCTTTTACTTCTCACGCAGCATTGACGCTGGGAGCATTCTTGCGGCAGTCGGCAACGCGCTATTTCGATTTTTAATAATCTCGCGTTTATTTTTGCAGTTTGAAAACTTTGGCAGATGCTCTTTGCAGACATCACGGACTGGATGCAGAGATTACCACCGGTATGTATAAAGGGACAGATCTCTCTTGTGAGTTGTATTTCCCACGTCAAGATCATACGATACGGATGGCCAGCGACCCAAATGTGCAGAGGGATAGCTCACTCTTTCGGGTGCATCATTCGCAGAGGTGATTTAAAGTTGAGCGACATGTGCTGGATGCTGCATAATAAGTTGCCTATGAAGCCTGAGGTCGAGCCTGTTACGACTTTGAATATTCTTGAACCGACTAGCAACAATTGGAATAATATAGAAAAATACGTTACGCTGCAGTAAATGGTGATAAGTTCCAAATGGCGACGAGTTCCATATGGTGACGAGCTCCAAATGGTGACGAGTTCCAAATGGTGACGAGTTCCAAATGGTGACGAGTTCCAAATGGTGACGAATTCCAAATGGTGATGAGTTCCGATTGGTGATGAGTTCCGATTGGTGATGAGTTCCAATTGATGATGAGTTCCAAGTGGTGATGAGTTCCAAATGATGATGAGTTCCAAATGGTGATGAGTTTCAATTGATGATGAGTGCCAAAAGGTGATGAGAAGTGTTTAATTTGCGATGCTCCCCTTGAATTTGACTTAAAATGCACGGAAGTCTATGACGAAGTGTTCGTAGGCATACCGATTTTATTTGTTTTTTTATTTTTATAAAAGAGATGGAAGTAGAGTGGCAGGGGTGTTTATTGGAATGAACTTCCATAACTTTTTACAGATATACTCCATATGTCAATACGTTTATTATGATATAATTTTACAGATATACTTCATATGTCAATACGTTTATTATGATTTGTTATCGTGTCTGCTTTGCGAACGTATTTAAAAGAGGCTTCTAAGGGATATGGATAAACGAAAGGATATATTATTTACAATGTAAAAATATTGTCCGATGTATTTTGTCCAGGTGGTAAAGTGAAGTAATTTGCTTCGCATTGTTAGTTCAATATGGTATTGGAACATTGTCCCCCTACGAGCCGATAATTATAGGTATAAACGTAATTAATGCTAATGTTGTGCTAGCAATAATTGCATATGAATTGTTCCGACGAATATGTATAGTAATTCCTACGATCATGAAAATTCCTTGCTAATATCTTCAACGCTACGATGAATTTTGTGAATATAAAAATATTCATTAATCCATTAGAAGATGTAAAATCTGGGAAGGTACTGGAATCTTTTTCAATTCAATTACATACATTAACGTACATGCAAGAAATAAATAATACGATTTATGGAGCGCGTTTTTGAGCCTTGTATCATCGGTTTTTACGTTATATATACCAAATGAATATTATAATATAAGAAAAAACAAGATGTGCAAAAAACGAATAACGAAAAGTCGCTGCGAAATACTTAGCAGCTAATCCTGAAAATCAATAAGTACGTAGCCAACGAAAGAGGCACGAATGCGCAAAAATGCATTCGATCGGTTCTCTTGTAAATATTTCCAATGATATGAATTTTGCCGATAAAAATATTGATTAATCCATTGGAAGATGTGAAATCTCGGAAGGTACTGGAATCTTTTCCAATTCAATTACATACTGGGCCTTTCTGGGCCTGGTATAATTGTTATTTACGTTTTTTATATACATATTCATAAAAAATAGACTGGTAAAAAAATACACGATGCGTAAGAAACGAATAACGAAAAATCGGATTTTCACAAAAATAAATTTGAACTGAAATTCAATAAGTACGTATCCAACGAAAGAGATACAATTGCGTAAAAATATATTCGACCGGTTCTCTTGTAAATATTTCCAAAGCTACAATGAATTTTGTCGATGAAAAATATTGATTAATCCATTGGAAGAAATAACACCTGAGAAAGTACTGAATTCTATTTAAATTCAATTACATAGTACATTAAGGTACATGCAAGAAACCAATAATTCAATCTCTGGAGAGCGTTTTCGAGCCTGCCATCATCGGTATTTACGTTTTTCATCCACATATTCACGAAAAAATAGAATCATATAAAAAAGACAAGACGCGTCAATAAAGCGAAAAATGAAAAATCGCAATCCCACCAAAATAAATACATCGCAGCAAATCCTGAAATTCAATAAGTACGTATCCGACGGAAGAGTTAAAAATGCGTGAAACTATATTCGATCGTTTCTCATTTGGGGCAGATATTGGTGTACGATTGCTAGGACATTCGCTTGCGACGGGCCCGAGTAAGTAGAGGAATAGACGTTTCGCATGGCGTTAAACGGCAAGACTCCATAACGGCCAGCGCGACCTCTCGTTGCCGGGGGTTCATGGTGGGGTTTGCAGAATTCTGCAGCCAGACTGCATTTCTTGTGTGGAAGAACACTTCGACGGGTGGCGAAGAGAACGGGGTGGAGGGGCGAGCTTCGAAGCTGTAACTCTGCTGGGGGCACGACAATGGAAGCTGTACCTGGTCGTATAATGGGAGCTGTTTTTTTCCACCTTCTCTCTCTCTCTCTCTCCCGATCTATCTGTCCTTTCTAGCTAGCTCAGCTAGCTCTATGCAAATTTCATCAAACGAGTAGAACCGGCGTCCGATGAAAGTATGCTCGCGAATCGTCACGGAGACGTCAGTTATCGTACGGTCGCGCTAACGGCAAGTAGTATGATCGCGGCGGAAAAACATTTACGGCCAAGTTTATACGGGACTCGAGGACGCATGATTCGCGAATGAAAATCTAGCCGAGAAGAAAATACAGTTGCGAGGGACGCAGTCGAGAAAGGATGGCAGCACCCTGCAAGCTCTCGGGACGGCAACACACACACACGGACACTCTTTATCGGTCCGTCCACCCCTCTGCTCGTTGATATCCTCGCCGAGCCTGGTAGTGGGGAAAAAAATGGCGGGAAAAGCATGGAGGGTGCGTGGGCACAGGATCGATGAAGTCCGCAAAATGGCGACGAGAGAGGCATCGCGGAGGGAAAGAGAAAACGAGCCGTGGTGGTGGAAAAGTGCGAGAGCGAGACGAGCGGTCGAAGGGGAGTGAAATCGACAGAGGCGCGTCTGTATCGAGCAGAGAGAGAAAGAGAGAGAGAGAGAGAGAGAGAGAGAGAGAGAGAGAGAGAGAGAGAGACAGCGGCATCGAGTGATAAACGAACGAGAGGGAAATAGGTGAGTGTCGTTGAGAATTTAAAAAAACCACCGAGAGATAAACCGAAAAAAAAAATCGATTTCTCGCCCCCTCTTTCGCTCTCACGGTCTGTTCGCGGCATTTGTGGGTCAAGGGTGAATCCGGGGGTTGTTGCACCTCGATATTTGTGTTTATCGAGATCGCATGTATAGCGAAATATTGGAATATATAGGTGTACGTACGTGGAACGCGCCTCGAAATAATTCCCCACTTTTCAATGTCTGTTTCATTCATCGATGCTGGTACTCGTGTATCGTCGACCTTTCCTACACACGTACATGCTTCACCGGTACTTTCGTTACGCGCAAATGACGGGAAATTATTCTGAAGAGTGGAGAGAGGGAGCGAGAGAGAGAGAGACGATGGGAACGAGCGTTACGGAAAGTTCTTTTCAAAGCAGTTTTTTGAACGCCAAATATTTTCCATTCTCACACAGGGCTCAAATTTCCTTTCGCGTTCTACATGCTGCTGACGCGAGATTCATTAACGCGTGCGCGTGTGCGTATCGCGCGAAATACAGGCTAGAAATTCGTGCTGAGGGCAGCCTCCATAAATGTACAACTAGTTATGCCTGAATATATAAACGACGAGCACCGTGTAAGTTAATACGCAGAGCGTATGAAAACCGTAAACGAAGGGGTGAAAAAGCGAAGCCGGAGTGTTGGCTTCGACGGGGTGACCGTCGGGAATATGGGAAGGACAGCGAAGGAGAGTAAAGGGACATGACCTGGACGAGGTTGAAGGACCGCGGTTCTCTATAGACGACGGAAAAATGTAATCGACAAAGTTTATCGGGTGGTAGAACGTGGATCGACGGTACCGGTAACGAAGGGTAGAGAGAGCCAGCGAGGTAGAGAGGCAAGAGACGGAGAGAGAGTGAGAGAGGGAGAGAGAGAGAGAGAGAGAGAGAGAGAGAGAGAGAGAGAGAGAGATGTGAGTCAGAGCAAAAGGAAGATGGAAAAGGGATTAACGTCGAGGGTATAAACCACCCTCCGTTGGTTCGAGATTTTTCCGCCTCATTTCTCCGGAGACCCTCTCAGGGAAAAGCACGTTCGAGTGTGAGTTCGTCTCAAAATGCAACCCCCTTTCGCCATCGCACACCGACGAATCGTAAAATGGAAACTTCGTCTCGTAGGTCCACATGGATATCTTCTTCGCACGTACCTGTATCACGAGTATAGGACCGATGAGAATACATATTCGACGGAGAATAGACGCCATTCGATTTCTCTCTCTCTTTCTCTCTCTCTCTCTCGCTCTCTCTTTCTCTCTCTCTCTCTCTTGTTCTCTCTCGCAACTCACTTCCGTCATCTGACTTAATTACTTATTGAATTCGCACACTCCCAACACGTTTCCCCTCGTGCATTCTCGCGGAGATATATTTGCCGAGAGGGATTCTCGTTCGATCGGAAGTTATATATCCGTCAATGCAAGTGGCGAGTATTATTCTCATGACGTTACCTTGGGACTGAGTTTCGTTTTTTTTAATGTTTTTTTTTCCACGCGGTCACTCGCGCTCACCGAGTTCTATTGAGCTTTGAATTATTAGATTTCCATATTGGTGTCTCAGAACGTGTTTTATATCGGAATTGCGAACGAATATAAGGGTGTGTGTGTGTGTGTATGCGTGTGGGTGTAAGTGAGAGAAAGATTGATGCTTGATCGAATAAATACTGCTGTGCATCACAAGATCGGGTCTTCGATCACTCCCTTATTCTCATTTCTTTTTTTTATATTCTTTACAAAACACTCTTCCAATTCTATTTTTCTCGTATTCACGTCGCATCCTTCTACGCGAGACTTAATTTAATCGATACGAAAATTGCCTTTCACCCTTCATAGCTCTTGCGCGTCCGACGATGTCGTCTCTGAACGCGAAACTTCTGTTTTATCACCCCAGCCCCCTGCACCGATTTTCCATCTCGTCTCATCCTCTTTTTTCCTCGTTTTCGTTCGCGCGAGAACTTTTTTTTTTCTCGTCGCTTCTTCATTTTATCGCTTCGTGTGGGAGACGGAGTGTGGAGAGTTGCCGCCCATATCGCACCTCAAGTATTTCAGGCCTGTGCATAGGTATGTATATTTTCGAACAACAAACGAGCTCGCGTTCTCACTTCCCTTGTACTTCATCCGCAGGAGCCTTTTAATTAATCTCATCCTTTTACCTTGATCGATCATGATCCCATTGACCCTTCTAAATCATTTCAATTAAAACAAGGGAGTGTGGATACCGGCGTCAAATGTTTTCGTACGTGAGACACCGTAGGTTCGAGGATTTTCAACTTCAAGGACTATGATAGCCTGCTGTTCCCATACTTACAATTAGTGTCATGAATACGCCGATGTCTCGAAAATTAATGTTTAATAAGTACTAGTATGTTGATATGACGTTCGTTATCAAGACCCATTTGGTTCTCAAAATTTCTATTTTGTTCAACTATTTGGTTTCGATTTCACCCCATTTGGTTCTCAAAATTTGTATTGGGTTTAACTATTCGATTTTGGTTCTATTCGGTTTAACTATTTGGCTTCGATTTTGGGAATGATTATTCGATAGTTTGGAAGTCAGGAGAGTACTGTATTTAGTCTTGTAGTTAAAAAAAACTTTAAGTGTATGGTTTCAGATGAAAATTAATTGGGGCTGTGTTCCATTCTGAATTTTTTTTTCGATAACACCAATCCTATTTTTTCTCCCCCCTCTGGTCCTCTCTTTTTCCTTGGGCTAATAATTTTAATTCACCTGACGAAAAAATCTTCGATTGATTTTTCGAACCCATCCTAATCCTTCCTCAATAAATGTTGCCTACGTTATTTTTATTTCGAATAACATTTTGTGGTCATTCTTGACATTTTTGTTTATTTTCAAGTTCGAAAAAGTACTGGGCTGACTTCTGAACTGTCGAACAATCATCTCCGAAATCGAAAGGTCCCGCCAAATAATAGTAAACATCGGAAGCACAAGTTGAGTTTTGGTGAAGAATTAACAAAACAGGTCTCAAACGTATCAAAATGTTCTTAGCATAAAAAAAAAGCCCGAGTAGATTTTTCGATTTTTTTGGCACCAGAAGTGGTATTTTCCACTATGGAAATCTATAGTCAATGATGGCGAGGGAAACAGTACTGCAGAATCATTTTAGACACACAATCAGTTACAACCTTTTTGCTTTTTATAACAACATTTGACGAACGGTTTAAGACACACGTTTCTTTTACATACAACCTTATACATTTAAAAATAAAATCAATTATGGCTATGACGTCAGAGATGGAATTTTCATCCGCTTTGATAATTATAAATAACCATTTCATCATACAATAATTTTTGATATTTTTTCGACCGAGTTGTCTCCACCTGTGTTCGAGACGTACCTAGTTATCGACATGATCACGACCCAGTTATCGACAACGTTTATTTATATGTATACATTTTTACTATCGCAAATATGCGTATGGCGATTACTGGCATGTGGATTTTTCAGACAACGCTAATTGCGACCCCAATATTCATTTCCTGACTTTCTATAAATTAATATTCGATTTATAAGATTTTTTTGCCAACGTTGTCGCCGTTATCGACAGCCGCGACGATTAATCAGCAGAGTGCTTACATTGCTGAACCGGTAATCGTCGTATGTGAAAACTCGTTGATATTAGCGTAAAACTATAATTTACTATGCTGAACGCAAATTTATCACATTTTTGACGGACACATTTTTTTGGGGTATTGGGGGGGTCATTTGTTCTTTTTTCCACCCTTAGACCTTATCTCCTAAGTGTCACGGTAATTGAGATATGATTTTTTTTCTTCATTTTTTTAATTACCCTAAATTTTGCCTTTAAATCGTCATAACTTTTTAATTTATTGTTGTAACAGTACGAAATAAGTTTCGTTGTATTCTGCAAAGTATGTTTATAATAAATAAATCATTATTTGATACAATTGGTTTGAAGAAAAATATTCTTGATCTTACAGTCTTCAAAAAGTTTTAATGTATAACAAATTTCAACTCCTAAATCCATTATAAAAAAAAACTTATTCTCTTTATTTGTACGACATAACGAATGATTTCTATGACATGTAGCGTACCGTTGGAAAGGGTACGAATGAAAGAACCTTTCAAAACAAATCGAAGTTCTGAATAACTTTTAGTTTTTTTATAATGAATTGAGAAGTTCACATTTTCCATACATTTACGCATTTTTAAAACTCTGGAAGCTCATGAGTAATTTTCTTAAAACCAGTTGTATCGAACAAGGAATTATTTATAATAAACATACACTGCAGAATACGCCAAAAGTTATTTCGTGCTATTACAACCGTAAACAAAAAAGTTATGACGTTTTGAAGCCAACATTTCGAGTAAGAAACGAAAAAAAAAAAAAATTATATCTCAATTACCGTGGCACTTAGAACCTAAGATCTAGAGGTGGAAAAAACTAGCAAATAACCCTCACCCCCAATTCCCCAAAAAAAATGTCGACCCACGCTCCAAGCACCATGTATGTAACAAACACAAGTTGAACAAATCTTCAAGATCGCCATGCGTGGGCGTGTCTACTCGTATGCGTAATAAACGCAAGACTATGGATGTACGAGGAAAAGGAGATCCGCGACCTGCCTCGATGCGCTTGCATCAAATGAATCAGTGAGCCCTTTATCTCTTCTTGACGGCAGCGAAACGTTCATGATGAAGTTCGGTTTCTCTCTCGCTCTCTGTCTGACTCTGACGTCCCGGTCGCATTGTGTGCGACGTACAGACTCAACTGTGATTTAAAGTTTCTCTTTCACCCACCTTGTCTCGTACGTGGGAATAGAGAACGTAGATGGCCGCGTGGGTGTCCGAAAAAAAGTCAAGAATTTTACGAGGCAAAAGTTCTCGGCGCCGGGAGGGATGTGTGGATCCGGGAAACGTTTCCACTGGCGTTGAAGTTCCTTATCAAAATAATTATCAAGCACCACCGTTCACATTTTCATGCATTTTCGTTGCGCGTTGTCCCCGTGGTCTCTTTTTCCGGCGTCTATATAGCCCCCGGGGCTTTTTCGTCTAGGGCAATCACTCGCCGCTGGGCCGTAGAAGTTTCGCTAGGAGTTCGGAGCTCAAAGCCACCCCTCGAAGTCCCGGCTGCTGCAGGGCTTTGCGAGGGCATTTCTCTCGTGTCGCCGCGGTAACCGTGCCAAAATGGCGGCCGTGAGGGCACTGAACCGAGCATGGGGCCCGAAGAGAGATCGACGGTGGTTCGTGGTTGTTCACAAACTTTCCTACATCCGTATAGGTATATGAGGCTTGGCTTCCTTAGCGAGAGAGAAAGAGAGAGAGAGAGAGAAAGAGAGAGAGAGAGAGAGAGAGAGAGAGAGAGGTAGTCTGCTGGGCCACGAGCACGTAATGGCGAAGTTTACTTTGGCCATTTGTATTGTCGACGAAGAGAAAGGGTTGGCTACAGAGGAGTGGGTGTGCAAAGTACGTGGACGAACTTTACCAGAGACTGAGAGGGCCGGGGTGTTTCCATAGAACAGTCAATGACTATTCGCAGGACCAACGGAGAGGCGCAAAAACCGCTACTGCCATGAAGGCCCACATCTACCACCCTTTTCCCTAGCCCTCTGCAAATTTTCCCATATTTAATGAAGAAAGAGAACGCCAGGGGCAAAGCGTGCGTAAAAGTCGACGCTTGTATGACACGGCTGATATAATTTACGACGTAAAGTTTTCACCGTGAGCGAGCTCTCGCCCTTATAATGACAAAAGTTTCGTACTACTGCATATACGACGGGAAGCGATAACCGCAGAGCTCTTATACATTGCGGGGGCGCCCCCGTGGGTCTCTTATCGCGTCTACGGTTTATAGCCGCGACAAAACCCCTTCGCGCTCTCCAGTAGTCGATAAATCGGCATTATTTTTTGTCTTGTACTTTTTACGAGGCAAGCCTGTCTGCCTCAGCTGGGACTGCGTCTCCGATATTTTGCGAGAGCCCGGCGTTCTTGCGGGCTCTGCTTGCGAAGGGCCGAAGAACCGCAGCGCCGTGGCTTCTTGCGGCTCGCACATCGGGCTCCCAGCGCCTCAATTCTTCTGGGCTGAGGGATTCGTGATTTCAATATTTTGGGGCTTTTTCTACTCGCATACTTCGGTTTTGGTGAGTACATAATTACGGTGGGAAATAGTGATTTGTCGGTTGTCTTTACACGGAATGCAATAGTTCAAGTGTTTAAGTACGGGTTTGTGGCATGGGAGTTACTTCTCTTCGATTTGCGATTAGCCCAACCGGAATCGGTAAATATTCGGAAGTGGGGCCCCTGCTAGAATCAGGTTAATTTTTGTTTGGGTTTGTTTGAGGTTGTTTGGGGTTGTTTGAGGTTGTTTGTTTGAGTTTGTTTGAACCCTTGAAGAAAATTAGCCTCATTTTGGCAGGAGCTCCACGTCCGAATATTTACCCCGCAATTTTCGGATTCGTTTGAAGTATAATTTTCCGTACCAAAATCACGCTGTAACTTTTTTTACATCGCCAACGTCGGGAGCTGTAGCTCCTTCCTCTAGGAATTCAACGTCGCCTGCGAACATTTCGAGACATTTGATACAGCCGTCTGTGATAAAAGTTCCGAAACGTTTCAACGTATATCTTTGAAGGCTGAATCGTATGACATTTCGGCATTGGCGGGTCTGCATAAGCTTGCGGCCGAAAAAGCAAGTCAATTTTTAATATTTTTTCCCGATAAGAGTATTGAGATGATGAGGTCAGAATTATACACACAATTATTACACGGTCTTACCAAGTTTAAGTTGATTTTTTATTGAAAAATATTGATAAGCATTGAGGTTATTATTCAATTATTATTATTCAATGCAGCAATGGCGGCGAAATTCCGCCGTTGCTGCATGCTCAATACGTGTACGAGGTTCTGGCAATTAAGGCGACCTGGAATGAAAAGTAAAAATTCTGTTTTTAGTATAGCAATACTAACTATCGTATGACCGGATGCTTTTGTGGGATGTTTGACATTCCGAAAATGGCAAGCTGTAGGAGAGAAAATCGTTTTTCAACAAAAAAAGCAGCTTCAATAATTTACTATTAACAAATGGACAAACATATAAAAAATTACCGGGCCAATTCGAAGTGATTCGGACCAATGGATTTTAAGATCCGATTCGCACTGCTTCATAAATCATACTTTCGAGAAAAGCGCGAAAGAAAAGAGGGTAAATCGTAAGGGCGCGAGCCTATCACAAAAATCGTCATATCTCGGTCAATTTTTGGAATTTTTACAGTTTTTGTTGCAAATTGAATTGGAAACCCTACGATGCGAATACGACGAAACGTTACATTTTTGAAATTTCAAGTTTACGCAGGCCTCTTAAGCTGGGTTATCCGGGTACCTGGACCACTCATATATTTCGGACTTGCACACAAAGGCATGCGTATGGTCATGCGATAGATGTAACAAACGCGGGAAATAATGTACAGTACAAATGTATGTACATTGAGACCATGATCTCGAGGGGGGAAAGGTACAACGTGGTACATACCACCTACGTAATACCTACATCCATCCCATCAACTTCCGGCCTCCCTCTTTTTTCCTTCTCTCTCTCTCTCTCTCTCTCTCTCTCTCTCTCTCTCTCTCTCTCTCTCTCTCTCTCTCTCTCCCTTTCCCTCTGTGCACCCCACACTTTCCGCAGGTCAAATTAATTCTGGTATTAAAATTTGGCTTGCAAATATCTCGAGCCCCGCGGTCGGGCCGACAAATACCAGTATAGTCACGTGCGTATTGCTCGGCCATACCATACGACACAAAACACCAAGTACAGGACAGGTATATGTGGGATACGGAGAGGGAGAGAGGGAGACAAAGAGAGAAGGTAGTGCGCGAGGCTGGTGAACCTAGGACCCCGAGAGTCCACGTACAAAGTTCTCTCTCTACCTCTCTCTCTCTCTCTCTCTCTCTCTCTCTCTCTCTCTCTCTCTCTCCCTCTCCCTCTCTCTCTCTCTCTCTCTCTCTCTCTCTCTCTCTCTCTCTCTCTCTCTCTCTCTCTCTCTCTCTCTCTCTCTCTCTCTCTCTCTTTTACATACGCATGGGCATACGCAAATGTTCTGGATCCGGGTGTAGGATCCATGCGACCTCTATTCACCCCCTCAACCTCCATCTCCGGGCGTCCAGGATCCAGCGCTGGAAATGCGTCGGTGCGTGTACTTGCACGAGCACGCACGTAATTTACATCTGTTATTACGAAAGACCGAGGTCTGGAGTATTGGGTATTATAGAGAGCCAAAAGGTCGACCCCCCTCTCTCTGATGATTCTCTTTGTGAATGTGTGAATGACGCAAAAGCAACGCACTGTTCCGGCGTTGGTGAGAAAACCAGAATTCTAGTAATGTACGAACGACGCAATTGTAAGCTGGTCATTGCGGAGACCTGCTCGGGGCTTTTCAGACGTTCCGACGAGCTTGCGGATCCCCCCCCTCAATGGGGCAAAGCCCGTCGTGTACACCCGCTCCCGCGTAGTTTCCTTGCGAACGTTTCACGTATATATCCACCAATGTGGGCATACGTAGTGGAACTCGTGAACCAAAAGACGTAGGAAACGAGGGAGGCGCAGACCCAGCTCGCAAAACTGCTCTCGCCTTTGTCGAAATTCATTTGCAACCCCTTCACCACACTCCAAGTTGTTCCATACGGCTGCCCTCTACTTGTCCTTCTCTTACAAGCCTCCTCTTCCATATTCTCTCTCTCTGTCCCATTTCCACTTCGGATGTTTCTCCTGTCTCGTTCACCCTTAGATTTCCTCGTCGGACTCTCTCTCTCTCTCTCTCTCTCTCTCTCTCTCTCTCTCTCTCTCTCTCCCTCTCTCTGTTTGGCTCCTTCTCGCAGGGCCTGCGGAATGGGCGCTAATACTCGCGGACGACCCTACGTCAAGAAATCTCCGAATGGCTGACACCCTCGAATTTCTTCGTGTACGCGTATATTCACGAAATTAAACGAACTTGCCGCTCTCTTTCTTTCTCTCTCTCTCTCGCTCTCTTCCTCTCTCTCTATCTCTCTCGTCCTCTCTCTCTCTATCTCTCTCTGTGGTGCTTTCTAAGAGGGAAGCTCGAAGAGGCAGACGGGGAGGAAGCGGGCAAAACGAATCGTCACGATTCAATTAGTACGAGAGGGCTGGATCAAAGGCGAGCTTGAAACCTTCGACGATTTCCGCAACGCATTACTTTGTGGGAACTTCCTCGGCTTTGAATGCATTACGCGGATCCGTGGCTACAAATATGTCAAGCTCACTTTCGTCATGCTCTCGACCCGAATTTGCTGGGGTGTTACGCCTCGTCAATTGGAATAAAAACGGTGCCGTTTCAGACTATATATATATATCGACAAGATACGATAAATAATAGTACTCAAACTCGCAAGCTCCATGAAAAAAAGCAGGCACAAAAGGAACGAAGGAAAAGGGAGGTGGGAGCACGAGAGGAGGGAGCAACCGTGGATTGCATGGCAAACACAAAACGAGTTTCGCAGGAAGAACAGGTTGCGTGAGATCTAATTTGTAGCCCGGTCCCTCCTCTGCCAGTTTCCACGATCGCAACGAGATTGCGTGCACGCAAATTCATGGATTTTTTAGTATGTACCTTGCTGGCAACACGCAGGGCGTTGTCCTCGTCGTTGTATCTGCTAAATCATGTAGATGATGCCCTTTTATTGGCCACCGCTCGATTCTCCGTTGTATCAGGCACAGGCTACCCTTTTTTTTTTACCCACGGACGGGCGATGACGTCTTACCATTGGGGTGGCTTGATTAGGCGGAAGTTTCATTGGCAGGAATACTAAGTGTCGAATTTGACCGATATTTGAATGGGTGACCACTCAAACGCACGCACTGGCTTGCCCGCCGACTACTGAGTGATAGGCAGTTTTGCCGAGTTCCAGATGGTAAGAGAAGTGAATCTCGGTGAAGGATGTATCGGGACAGGTTTTCCACCGTTTTCCTGCGCCCTCGTGCAAACGCGATAGGCGTTCGAAACGAATTCCCGTGCAGAAGTTGTAGGGATCCAATTGCATTCCCATACTTGTCCCTACTTCCGGATAGGGATCGAATGGGTGATGCCGTGGATCGCACTATGTGCGGTGTCCCTAATAAATCCCTATGGACACGTGGGTGCATCTTGGGGCTCCCCAACAAACTTGTCCAGGTGATCCCGAAACGTTACTTTTTGTTGGGAGATCCAACAAATTGCGGTTCAGAACTTCAAATGGAAAATTCTCAAATGACGGCAATCGGAAGATAGCGCGGAATCCGCTTGGACTCTAATGTGGACTCCCTACGTGCGGCGTCCTTATGAGTATGTGGTAGGATCTGGAAACTCCCCAACAAATTTCTGCACGAGTTCCTGCTAGCGACGTGAGGGGTTTGTCTCGGGACCTGAAAATAGTGCGCCGACAAGTGTGGGCTAACAGTGGAATGAATCGGTTCGCCAAAGGTCACAGGTGCATAAATAGGAACATGGAAAATGAAAAATAAAAATCAACCAACTGCTCAGCGGTTGGATATGTGATAGGTGTTGACGGTTAGATAGGAATAAAAGTCTCCAGCTATACGACCTTGACAATAATTCCAGTCTGTCCCCTTCCTCATTGTAAAAAGAGCACCATAGAAGAGTCAGAATCTGGCCATTTACTTCGCGACAATTTTTAATCTACAATCTCGACGCCATCATTCTTACATTCTCGCTGAGGCATCACGGTGGCTATTAATCAGCGTTGGAGATACTGACAACGCGCGTAGGCACGAAGGAACGAAGAGGGTCCAGTTGAGAGACGAGGGACGAGAACGCGTGGTGAAGAAAAATCACGCGCGCACAATCGGAAGAAGGAGAAGGTATATTCGGGGAGAGCGTGCGTCCTGAGGATGGCATGGAATGGCCGTGCGGTCACGGATGGAAAGAGCGTAGAAGAAAAATGATAGGGCACAGCTGGGAGTAACGGTGTGGGTGACGAGGTTGTGTGCGTGTGGTGGCGAGGCAAGAGAATCTGCCTATCACCAAACGGACTGTAGCCTAATGTTCGTCTACATTTTGGGGCTTAAAACGGGTGAGCTTTTTCGTCGGGGGAAAAGAGAGAAATGAGGGCTTCGAGGGCAAAAAGAGAAGCCACCCTAATAAGTATATCCATATATCTATACCGATGTAGAAAGAAAAGTGTAGATGTAGGTAGAGATATAGGAATAGGTTCGCGGGGACGGTTTAGGTTGTTGCGAAGGGGTCTTCGTGTATATAGGTAGGATGGGCGCTCTCGAAAATTCCAGCCGGAGCTTTCGTTCAACACAGATGGGCGCTGGCAGTCGCGCGCGCGCATACACGCACACACACACACACGCACGCACACACACACACACACGCGCGCGCGCGCACGCACGCACGCACGCACGCACACACACACACACCAATGCGATCACACATCACTCTCTTCCGCCGCAGGCTCTTTCTCCCTCTTTCATCTGCGTCGCGCGATCCCCCTCGACCAGCCTTCCTGCCGTTCACCCTTTCTCTCCAGTATTTCCTCGCTCTCGCGCTCACTTCGCACATATCTCGGGGCGTGTGTTTTTCCCGGCTCGCAAAATGGCCGCCGCCCCCACTACGTTCGTAAAACCCTAGACGAGCAAGAAAGAGAAGAGGGGTGGTTAGTGTGTGCGGGTGTGCGAGCGAGGGAAAGAGAGAAAGAGAGAGGGTGAGCGGGTACCAGGCGGTTGATGATGCTCCGTTGCACTTCCTCTCAGGGAGAACGGACGTGTTTAGAGGACGAAGGCCGAGTAGGAAGAGATGTCCAAAATTTTCTCTATCTCGCTCTCTTTAAATCCCATTCGTTCGCGTTCATTCGTTCGTTCGTATATATACGCGGCGCAGTTTTCCACCCCTATCTTCCACCCCTTTCGTTCCCACTTCCTCTTCTCCTTCGTCTCTCTCTTCGTTTTATAAATATATATAGGTATGTATTTTTCCATGCCAGGAACTAGCCTCCCACCAAGCCTCTTGCCTAACGCAGGGCTGCAGAGCTGTTTTCACCCTTGCACATCCGGTAGCCCCTTCGCTGTCTCTTCTTCCATCTCCCTTCTCAAATACCTACCAACTTCCGCCCCTTCCTCGAGCACGAGTCTGCAGCCACCTCCACCTATTGTAGAACGTATAGTCGTAAGCCCAGGGCCTAACACATTAGCCGGCCTCGCCGACTCTTTCGGCAGCGCTCTATATACATTTTCACCCCCGTCGTCCCCCGGTCCTCTCCTCCTCCCCCGCTCCCCCGACCTGCCGGTTCACACTCTAGCGTGTACTGTCGCTCCACACAACTAGGATTTCGCATAGTAATGCATAGTGAACGCTGACGAGCGAAAAGGCGCTATCAACGTCGCTTCGGGTTCGTTGAGCTGTGAGGGTTGCGCCTTTTTCGCGTTCAGCAGTTGAAAAGTTGCCACGCATATAGATATGATGTATATACGCGCGTGTATTTTTCTTCTCTCCTCTATTATGTGTATCATCTGGAACACTGCGAATTGCTGGAAAACGGTAGGACGTTAAATCCTCCCCCTCTGACCCCACCCCCTCGCCGCACCTTTTAGCCTCCCAGCAGCCTACCGCGTTCACGATCTCCTCGTACCTCTGATTATATATTATATACCTTTACCGCTCGTACACGGAATATTGTTACGTCGAAACTGGAATTAAATTTATAACTAATTACGGGAAAAGTTTAGATGACCGCCAAGGGGGTAGTCGCTCGGTGCGAAGCACTCGGCTTATGGGGGTGTATAGGTTTATCAAGGATCGTGCGGGCTTGTATGTTGGGGCGAGTTTGCAACGGCGTTTTTATCGGATTTCTGAAAAAAAAACGGATGTCGCTACGCTTCTTGGGCCCTTTCGTCGTCCGCTTAATTTTGGAATTTACCGTTGATGCGAACCTTTGTGGTTCGATACTCTGACACGACGCTGGACGCTAATGACGAGACTGAGCGAACTTTTAGCTCGGCGTGAAACGTTTTGGTTATTTTTAAACGATACGTGTATATTTTGGGACGTGGTGATTAAATTCACAATACATCGTGCATAAATTTTCCTAGAGATCCAAGTGGACTCTTATACTTGTCCCTACTTCCTGATAGGGATTCAATGGGTTATCCCATCAGATCTCTATGGCAAAACGTCATGCTCGTACATTGGATTCTACTTAGGATTTTCTATTGGAATCCAATGTATGAATGTAGGTTGAATCCACTATATAGAATGGAATCCGATACGATTCTTGATGAATTCTCTAAACAAAATATACAGATTTACAAAATGAGTAGATTATCAAAAAGTATAAGTCTCACGGTAAAAAAGTATATTTTTAAAATCGATTTGAATCACATCACTGAAAATCCGATGTGATTCTATAATCATTTGAATCACATCACTGAAAATCAAAAGTGATTCTATAATCATCATTGGAATCACATCACTGAAAATCCGATGTGATTCTATAATCATCATTTGATCACGTCACTGAAAATCCGATTTGATTCTATAATCATCATTTGAATCACATCACTGAAAATCCGATGTTATTCTATAATCGTCACTTGAATCACATCACTGAACATCCGATGTGATTCTATAATCATCATTTGAATCACATCACTGAAAATCCGATGTGATTCTATAATCATCATTTGAATCATATCGGATTTTCAGTGATGTGATTCAAATCGATTTCAAAAATATAATTTTTTAAGATGAGACCTAAGAGAAAGATGAGTTCCTAAAAAAGTATATTTTTAAAATCGATTTAAATCACCTGACTGAAAATTCGATGTGTTTCTGTAATCACATCGGATTTTCAGTGATGTGATTCAAGTAGATTTTCAAAATATAAGATGAGACTGATACTTTTTGAAGATCTACTCTTTTTGTGAATCTATACATTTTGTTTAGAGGATTCATCAATAATCGTATCGTATTCTGTTCGATAATGTGGATTCAATTGTATAATTGTCTAACGGCATTCATCGGTAAACATTGCAGAATCCAATTGAATCCCAATGAGGACTCCTTATGTGCGGTATCCCTAACAAATCATTATAGAGATGTGGGTGCATCTTGGGGCTTTCTAATAAATATGTGGACGAGATCACGATAGGATATTTTTTCTGGGGGATCGAACACATTCCCTCTAACAATTAAAAATCCACTTGCATTTCAATGCGGACTCTACGTCCGGCATCCCTAACGAAACCCTAGATGGATCTGGTAGGATCTGGGGACTCCACAACAAATTTCTGCATGAGTTCCTGCTGGCAACGTGAGTGGGGGTTGTCCCAGGACCTAAAAACAGTGCAAAGATGAGTGTGGGCTAAAAGCAAAAATAATCGGCTCACCAAAGACCACAAGGGCAAAAGTAGGACATTGAAAACGTAAAGTAAAAATCAACCAACTGTTCAGTGGTTGGATAGTTGATAGGTGTTGATGGTTAGATAGGAACAAAAGCCTTCGACTACGACTACAACGAAATTGCCGTCTGCCACCTTCTCCAACGTAAATAGAGCACCATGGAGGAGTCAGAATCTGCACTACAATGGAAGAGCCAATTGCATGGATATCATCTCAAGTCATCTCACACCGCGGCGTGAAAAAGTCCACGCCCGTGGCCGCCAACTTTAAAAAATTTCCAATGTGACATTTATCAAGATGTTACAAATGTAATCGTTCCTCCATCCTCAAAAATCTAGATGGTATCGTTTCTTCAATATCTCCTTCGCGTAAAACTCGTGACAATGCGTCCAGTCCAAAATGAACGGAGCTTAGGGCTAAAAGATCGACGTATATATACGCTTTGGAAAATCGATCCACGCACGTCGCTGTTTAAAAATGCAAAGATGCGCGGCGATCAACATACCATTGTCAAGGGTCACTCTGATCCAGCGAATGGCGATAATCGCACGGGGTCGCCAGTGCGGCGCCGGAGCCCCCTGGATTCAACCCCCAAAATCCACGATCAGCCCGTCAGACCACATACGCGAGAGAGTTCTAGAGGATTACGTACCACCTACGTAAACCTTTGCCAAGCAAGCGAGTAAATTAGAGCTCCTGTATACCTGACGGAAGAATACGAAGGGCAGGGAGAAAAGATACACGGGGATCCGCCGCGAAATTTACAGACGGACCAACCCCGACAGGCTCCACTGCTCGCTCTCTCGCGAGACTTTAACGAGATTTCGAAACGCAATTTGTGTACGCTCGGACGATGGGAAAACTTTTTTCCGATGTATGGGACGACGATATCCGTGTATCTGAACTGCTTTATAGAGTGGGAACGATTTATACGCAACGCGATCGCATTTTCTCGCCATGTCCCCGCGTTGACGCGATTTTATTGCTCCAGCATAAAAAAAACTTTGGTATTCGAGTGTGCCAGAAAAGAGTGCTAAGTGTCAGTGATTATTGAGTAGCACATGAAAAAACTGCAGTTAAAGTATTCTTTTCGCGGAGGGCCATATTTTGTGGGGACATAAGCAGGGCCCTTCACAATCAGCGGTAAATTACAGTAGCGCTTAATAAAAAATAACAATCCATTATTATGCCTAATCATAAACTGGAATGACAAATTCTTTGCAAATTAAGCAGATTCAGACATTTTGACATTTTTTCTGAAAATTCGCGGGTACGAAAATTCTTCCGCTAGTCACATTTTTCCAAGTTTTATGATTAATATTTTCTTTAAATATTCGGTAAGGGTCTGTTTTTTTTATTGTCGTTCCGGATCCTTTAGAATTTTTTACACGCGTAGAGCAGTTTTCATCAGGCATCTGGAGTTATTTGGTGCATAAATTATTATATAGAAATGTGGCCAGCGTGTCATCTTCATAAGGTGCCGTATAAATGAGAGGATTTTTAGAGTTGTACATGTTCGACAAAAAATCGGTAACTTGGCTTGACATTTTACGAGGATAATGGGATGTATTTTTACTTGATCATAGACGAAAATCAGTTAATTATTAAATATTCGGGTTCGTGAAACCTCAACGGAGCGAAGCGACCTCCGTCTGACTCTCCACGTGCTTGTACCACTGAAAATTATTATTTCTTAAAATTATATAGCTGAATAACTCCGCGCGAATAAAAATTACCAAAAAATCTCAGGAATGTTCTTATTTTTCTTCAAAATTCGTGATCTAAGTCCCGTCAAACATTCATTTAGAGTAAAAAAAAATTTCTAGCATTTACGAGGTAGCGAAAATCCCACACGCGGTCATTCGGACGTCTGCATTGATAACTCGAAACGGTGATCCATTTACATCGCGTATGTTTATCAATCGCGGTGAAAGGAATGTGCTTACGCAGGATTCCGTACTTGCGAACGATCGTTAAAAAAAAAAGATTTTGAACGTAAGTTGCGAACGACGCGTATGCGAAAAAACACGCTGGAAAGGCGCTGGAAAATTTCTCCTCGTCTGTTCATCCTGTCAAAAAGTTTTTCAAGTAGAATTTTCCTCACTTATTTTGCCGTATCTCCTTGCCCCTTCCGCAGCAAGCGTTTTCAACTTTATACCCCTTTCCCCCTTCAAGCAGTTATTTCTTTAAACGAGCCGAGTTCACCCCTATCCCTTCGACAATTTTTCTTCCCCCGCGTGACCTCTCGCGCCGGCTATTTCTCTCAATCGTAGCCGCGGAATCCTCCGATCGTTTCCCTTGCTCCGTTTAATTTTTATTCTCCCGCAAGCGGCGTTTTAAAAATTAACCCCCTTCTACGCGACCATCCGACGCACCGTCCGACAGTTCCGCTCATTCGAATGCCGGTGCGTCTCCCGCACGCGCCGTCTACGTAAAAGCGATCCATACGGCTCTGTACTCTGCGAGAGGAAGGGGCGAAGGAGGGGTCGAAAAAGCCCCTCCCGAGAGCTTTGAGAATTGAGCGGGAAAAAAAGAATCGCGGCGGACACAAAAATTCGGCTGGAGGGAAGGAGAACGGAACGGAGGAGAGGGATTTCTATGTGGTACGATGGGGAGCAGGGTGAATGGCGGCGGGGGTTGAAAGAGTCACGAGGTGGTGGGAGTTCAGCAACCAAAACTTTCGTCGTCCTCTTATCGCTCTTCTGTACGCCCAACTCTACGCTCCTTTTTGCTTTCCACCGTCTGTTTACCGTGCTCTCTTCTGTCCTTGTCCCATCGACGCTTTTTTTTTTGCTTTTTTCATCTATTTTTTGCAATTCAGCGTCGAAACCGGGCGATGTATCGAAACAAGCCGGCCAGGCGGCTTGTTTGGGTTGGCTTCACTCGCCGAAATCTCGCGTTGCATACACATGGGGGTGCACGCGCCACAATATCCTTCTGGCAGCGGTGCGGAAATCATCGCTTTAGCTATAACCCTTCTTCTGTATTGAGAACTTTTCGCGCTCACTAAGAACGTCACCCAAGTGTCCGCCTTCGATTTTCTCGAAACTCATACATGTGATAAAGCATTGCAAGCCGTTAGACATGTACTTATTTTTATCGACGGAATAACGGTTTTAAGGGAGGAAAATACTCTTCAAAGAATGGCGCGCCACCCCTTGAGTAATAAAAAAAAATACTTTTCTAGTGGATTTCTCATCGCTTTACATTAGAATAGTTTTGGTTTTTGTTTCATTCTGATCGGTAGGCTGCTTGTGGGTGAAACTGCAAAATCACCCCTCGACACGCCTATATTTGAGGGGTGGTTTACCCACGTTAAACCGTTTTTCTGTCAATAAAAAAAATACGTGGCTAATAGTTTTCAATGCTTCATCACAAATATGAGTTTCAACGAAATCGAAGGCTGGCGCTTGAGTGATGTTCCTTGTCGGATAGGAGACAAGAGCTTCCTTATGCTCATCTGTGGTTCAGAACATCAATGACTTCTTGTATTTTGAACCAAGCGACCTCGTAAATTAAATTCTTTTAGGCATACAGATTTTTTGATCCCCCATGATTTCCACCAGTGCTTGCAGTAGAAATTCTACAAAAACTGTATGTTCCATTTACAAAGTACTTTTTATCCACTCCTAATTGATATTGAATTCGGGAACCTCGTGCTGTCTACGAGTGTCATAACACAAGATTGTTGTGCAAAACTTTCGAGACACATTTCACTTTAAGTATCCTGTTTTGAGAACACTGCCCACGTTCGAAACAAAGAATGAACTCTTACGAACCACCCCCTGGCATCCTTCCTTTTCCAATGCGACCCAACGGCAGAAGGATTTACTCATAGTGTATTTTTCCAACCGCAGGCGAGAGAACGTCCTCGATACTCTCTTACCAAGAATGTGAACTCCTTGTAAATTTCCATCAAAGCTTTGCATAATTTTCCGCCATCATTTTGCAAATAGCAATGTTCGCGTATAGCTTGTACAGGCTATCAGCAAAATTCTGAAATTATCGTTGCTTCATCGTCTGGGCGATTATATTACGAGCGTGCACACGCCGTGTGGTAGGCAAAGCGAAGAACCTTCAACGCATGGTCGGGGTGCTTGATAGACAAGGGCGCCTTTCGTCTCCATCGTTCTCTCTCGGCCGAGAACGAAATTATTCTATGAATGTTGATACCGAGGTAATAGAAATTATGCAAAGTGTGGCACACTTGTATACAGGTATACAGTGCACGGACGCGACGACTCGGCGAGACGTCGGTATTGTCAGCCTGGCGTTCTTTTTTTGACGCTTTTTAAACGTTTTCAGGATTCCGATGAGTGCCCATTGCGCAAACAGCTAGTCATATCGAGTGCACGATAGTGCAGTGTGCAACGCTTGTAGGGCGATATCTCTCTCTCTCTTTCTCTCTCTCTCTCTCTCTCTCTCTCTCTCTCTCTCTCTCTCTCTCTCTCTCTCTCTCTCTCTCTCTCTCTCTCTCTCTCTCTCTCTCTCTCACTCTCACTCTCTCATCATCGACGAACGAGAAATTTCCATTAAGCTCGCGAAACTCATTCCCCGACAACGGAAGTTTTTCCTTCGTATTTGCAAACGAGCGAGAGAGGGAGAGTGAGGGGGGGGGGAGAGATCATTGGCCATATACCTGTAAGTGGAAAATACGATTTTTCGTCCGCCGAGTGTGGGACGCGGAAAAAGAGGCCGCATCGGAGCCTGTACCCGTTAGCGTGTCCATTACGTAACGACACGAGACAGAATCAATAATCGATGGTAGACGATTATTGATTCTTTGATTGCGAGACGCTGGACTTACTTTAACTACGACTCTGACAACAGGAAATACGTGCTCGTATAACGTCGGTGGACGTTCTAAATCGATATTGTATAAGGGATGCACTTGACATGGTTGCTCCACGTCCACTCAAGTATATGAATGGACCTCAAAAAAGTACTGGTTATTATGACACTTGGGACAAGAATGCACAATGCAACGTTTAACTTTGATTTCCTGTGATCAAATGCCTGCTGCGGATTCTGGTGCTGCAGATTTGGGTGTTCTATCATCTGGAGTTTCAAGTCTCTTAAAACTATGGACAAGGCCTCAATCAGGATTTATGACCAGTGTACTACGTATCGGATCGATCAGCAGGTGTAAAAAAGTTTGGGGGCAAAATCTTTTCGATGAAATCAAAATTTTATACGTACCGTAAGCTTCGGTTCACGTGGCGTTGGTTGACAAAGGATCGGATAGAAGCACAGCTTTTTTGCTAAAATGCTGCTGTGTACAAGGAGGATAACATGGTAGGAGTTAATCCGTCAAATCTAGATGCCAACGAATTTTTGCTAATGAATAATCCGTTAGCATCTAGTTAGCATCTAGTTTGGTGTCTAGTTGGTATCTAATCGGCATCTAGTTGGCATCTAGTTTGGTATCTAGTTAGGATTTAGTTTGGTATCTCGTCGGCATCTAGTTGGCATCTAGTTTGGTATCTAGTTAAGATTTAGTTTGGTATCTCGTCGGCATCTAGTTGGCATCTGGTTTGGTATCTAGTTGGCATGTAGTTGGGTATCTAGTTGGCATCTAGTTGGCATCTAGTTGGCATCCAGCGGGCATCTAGTTTGGTATCTAGTTGGCATCTAGTTGGCATCTAGTTTGGTATCTAGTTGGGATGTAGTTTGGTATCTCGATAGCATCTAGTCGGCATCTAGTTTGGTATCTAATTGGCATCTAGTTTCGTATCTAGTTGGTATCTAGTTCGGTATCTAGTTGGCAGCTAGTTTCGTATCTAGTTGGTATCTAGTTTGGTATCTAGTTGGCAGCTAGTTGGGCTGTAGTTTGGTATCTCGTTGGCATTTAGTCGGCATTTAGTCTGGTATCTAGTTGGCATCTAGTTTGGTATCTAATTGGTATCTAGTTTGGTATCTAGTTGGCATCTAGTTGGCATCTAGTTGGCATCTAGTTAGCATCTAGTTGGCATCCAGTGGGCATCTAGTTGGCATCCAGTGGGCATCTAGTTTAGTATCTAGTTGGCATCCAGTTAACATCTAGTTGGCATCCAGTAGGCATCTAGTTAACCATTCGTTGGCCATCGTTGTCAATACAAGACGATAGATGGTTAGGTTAATCCAGGCATCACTAATTTCGTCGAACCCACTAACACTCGAAGTGATCAAGAATTTTAGTGTTTCATTTCAACACTTTGTTGGCATTGATAAACAATCCTGCTATTTTAAGAGACTTGTTCCGCTGGATGGTAAAGCTTGTAACCGTTATCTGGAACGTACCAGGGGTACGAGCGCCCTTTGGTGAAGACGGATCAATGCCGAAAGCAAGTTCCACTTGCAGTCCAATTCAAGGGAATGCAACCCTTTTGTCATCAAGGACATCTTGGCTTTTGGGAATTCAACTTAACGTGCTGTCTTGCGTGCAATCGATCATCAATGCAGTCCGTTTGAGGATTAGTTATATATTTTCCTTCTGAATCAGCGTGAATTCAGAACGCACGAGCTGACCGCGATAAATATCCCCAGTCTGGGATACGGGAACGGGATTAAAAAAAAAAGAATGAAGGAAATGCAAGTCTGGGGTGAGCGAACGAGCGTCACAATCTCCTACTTTATTTCCTCGTTTCTTCTTCTTCTCCTTTCGCATTTATCTCTTTATTTTTTAGCCTCGTTCTCCGAGCAGCCCCTTCATAAAGGGTATATTTAAGGTCCCAGACAGGCGACGCGTATCCCCCGGTGGATAATTTCGGCCGAGGTAATGAGTGAGAGAGATCGCGTGATACGGCGAAGATCGCGAGATGAAGGAAGGAAAGCGCGAGAAAGAGGAGTGTGAAAGCTCTAGCTGAGGGGGTTGGTTTTCCCGACCATGGCTGGTCGTTCGAAGCTTTCTCTCTCTCGAAGGGGTTTGGCAGGCACCAACCCCAGCGTACGAGAGGGTTTCTGCCACCGCCGCGACGATTGGAAGGGGTGAACGAGAGAATCGTCGGCTGGATTGCTCCGTTCCGCATCCTCCCCACCTCCACCCCCTCTATTGCGTACCCGCCAATCCGAACGTACTTTTTGCTACCCTCGCGCCTAAATGCCCCTCGCGTCCTTCGGTAGTTCGTCGGCGATGCGGTACGAGGGGGATGCCTGGCTGTGCTCGCCGATGTAGATTTTTCCCCTCTGAGGTCGCCAAGGGTGGCTTGATACTATAGTTCACCCCCCCCCCCGCCGCCCGCCCCCGCGTCGGAAAAGGTTCGAGGCTGCGTGTACCTGTGCCCGTACGTGTGTTATAGGTGTGAGAGATACAAAACACGCACAAGCGGGAACGATCGAGGCGGGGAAGAGAGATAGAAGTGGAGGGAAAGAAGAGGACCCGACAGGAGAAAAACCTGACGTGCGCAGTACGCAAAGTTTTACGCGAATGATGGCACCGAGTGGCCGAGCGTTGGGGATCAATTTCGGGATAACGTGGCCCTTATACTTTCAAGGCTTCTGCTCTATGCTATGGACATGCTTATGTAGCTGCTGATACCGATCCTCCGATGCTGCTTTGATGTCAATGTTGAAGAGGGGATGAGAGAAAAGGTCGATACTCACGTAAACCATTGCGCCGCCTACAATCACACCTTTCACTTTTTCTTCTTCATTTTCTTTTCCATTTCCGATATCGGCCAAGCAACGCGAGGCCTCTATCCACGTGTCTCGATTTATAGGGTAAAGCCACCAAAGCGCACTTTATAAGCTTTCATTTCGAGAAAAATCAATTTTGATAATACACTTCATACTTCTTGTTTAAATTACGCTTTGGACAGTCGGGAACATTATTTTGAGTATACATCTTTAGTAATAATCTTAGGGTGTTTGCAAAGAGTACGCAGTAAGAACCTTTGATAGAAGCTAAGAGTGCGCATGAGAGCGGAGTAGTGATGAAGAACAGTGATAAGAGTGGGCACTCTTTGGGGGCGTACTCTTATCAAATACGCGTTTTAGTCCATGGTCACTATAATTTTCGTAAGCAAGGAAACGGCGACATAACTTGTAATAAAAACAAAATTTGGATAACCCATTTCTAGCATTATGCCATTCGTTGGGTGAAAATTAATCGCAGACCTTACAAAACGTGCTAGAAGTTATTGACAAACAAAAATCGAAGACATCGAAAGTCTATTATTATTCATAAAATTAGAAATAAAGACCTTAACAAACCGAGTTGTTGTCCAGTACCTTGACATGACATGTGCCACTGACAGGTAAGGTGGTGTTGTCAACACAAGAGAAAGTAAAACAATTACGGGGTATTCTCAAAAAATGGATTTTTTAAATTGACTTAAGGCGGGCAACCACTTTAGATACTTCAAAAATCATTTTTTTTTTAATTTCATAAATCGTTAGCAAAATATCTTAAGAATACACCTTGAAAATTTCAAAATGATATTCGAGTTCCTTCTAACCGTATTTATATAAATGATAAAGACTCTGCGCTCGACTCCCGAGCGCTCGACTCTCAACCACTGTGACGCGTCAAAATATTCGATTTTATTTTCCTTCTTCTCAGAGAGTACATATTCGAGAATATGTGAAAAAAGTTTCAGGTTAAAATATTGAAAAGCGATCGAGTGACAGATGATTTAGTGACAACAGGTAGCGCTACGATTGACATATGCAAAAACTCTCAAACGCGTGTTTCTCGGAACGACATTTTTCAACTCGCGGTAATCATACCTAAAAACTAATTGCTGGATCGTCTTTAAATTTGGAACGGGCTTACACAAAATAATTTATTAAAACATGAACCTAAAGTGAGAAAGATGAGATTGCTTAAAACACATTTATTGTTACACAATGCCGGGGGACAAATTCTAAAAATCGATCATTTTTTTAAAAACACGTTCCAACATTTAATTCTCAATTTTTTCCTCGAAAATTAGGTTCGTGTTTTTAAAAAACATCTCAAGAATGTATAAAAATTTGTTGGACAATTTCAGATGCGAATTGTGAGCTTCACAATTCCCGCAAATCGACAACGACAATGAGGACACGCCAAGGGACACAGCGGAATACACGTCAATTAATGCATGAAATAACTCGAAAAAATTACCAGAGACGTTTTAAAATATGAATAAATAATTGTCAGAGTTGCGAAAATGATCGTTTGTTTACAACTAAAAAATCCCAAAAATCATCTAATTTTCGGTCTCCTAAAGTGGTTGCTCGTCTTGAGAGATGCTCCGAACAATCTAGAATAAGGGGGGAAAAGTTTGGTACCTGTAAAAAAAGGCACGCACCTACTCTAACATTTTTCATTATATTCACTCGAACTTTTGAGCACATCTTTAAAATAACATTTCGAAGATAACAATGTACAGGGTTTTCCATGAGTTAATTGTACCATTATTTATTAACATATGATTGTCCTTTTTTCCGTAAAAAATTGAGTGCTTACTTTAAATGCTTGCCCATTGCACAAAAATTAATATTTTCACAATCCCCTACGTATTTCGCGAGCTATACTTATGTAAATTTATAGAATTATTTAATTCGTTTCCGGATATAAATTTGCGTCAGTTATACTGTGTACGACAGAGCGTCTTAAATTCAACATACCTCGCGAAAATGGGTCCGGCGTTACCATTTAGTATAATTTATTAACGCCATTTTTTTTCGTTGATATTCTTAAATGTTATTATCCTGTTACTTGTCCTACCACCATAAAAGAAATCGCAAAGATCTCTTAATTTTAGACGTTTACAGTGTTAATCCTTAAAAGCACTGCGCACTCTTTGGTAGCGCGCACTCTTTGATGGCTCTACCTTATCGCTCCTGAATTATCCTCGTACTCGCACGCGGCTACAAAATCGGTTCACTCCTCCTCAGTACAATAACCCATGTGGACATTGTCGGAGGTATCCAATTGGATTCCCATACTCGTCCCTACTTTCTTTCTTCGATGTAAATACGAACTTTCCTTCCTTTAATCTAAATACATGTGTTTTTGTTGTGTGTTTATTGGACAACACCGAATGTTACATTGTTTGTCGATCAAGATGAATCTACGGTATTTATTCCCATCCTCTCTCTCTCTCTCTCTCTCTCTCTCTCTCTCTCTCTCTCTCTGTCTCTCTCTCTCTCTCTCTCTCTCTCTCTCTCTCTCTCTCTCTCTCTCTCTCTCTCTCTCTCTCTCTCTCCCCCCCCCTCTCTCGATCACACCTTCTCTGCTATGTTCGACTCCTCACCGATTTCTGACCCTTCGAACTATTGAATTACGTTCGACGTAGAGGGAAATCGATGATCGGGGAACGCGGTTACGGGGCTGCCGTGGACCACCAGCTCGTTGCTCGCTGCCCGACCTCTGTATCGAGACAATCGATCGTTGTCAACACTCATCTTTCTTGCACCCCACTGTCATGCGCGCATATCAAATACCACGTGTACCGCGTTTAGAGCATTTTAGGCTCGCGGACATGTTAAGGCAGTCGTCTGGTGTAGAGGCCTAAAAAAGATTATTTTTGGTGATTTTTCAAATAAGGAAAGAGGCAATGGAGCTTCTTGAAAATTTTGTTGTACTTTAACACACATTTGAAGAGTATAAAAAAATAGTTCGTTAATTGTCGCAAAATTGACCATAGAAGCGCCTCGCCGCTGGAGTCTCGAACTGGCGAGAAAGATGATGTGCTTAATTCTTTCCTGGAACGCAAAAACCACGATTATCTTCAATTGATATATATTTTTATTGTCGATGAACCAAAAAACGGAGAAAAAACCGTGAAACTATTGGGTTGATAAAAAGTTTTGTCGCAATAATTTCAATATAAATTATTTATTAGTATATCTTATACAAAACATTTCTGATCAACAATATATTCGTCATCGGTTCCGATGACACTCGACCATCTAGTTGGCAACTCATTTATTTCCTTTGCCCAAAACTGCGGCGGCTGGGACTCAAAGAAATTTGAAACATCCCTTCTGAGATCGTCGACGTTTTTGAAAGTTTTGTTCCTCAAATATGCCTTTAAATGTCTGAACAAATGGTAGTCAGATGGCGCGATGTCCGGAGAGTATGGTGGATAAGGAACGGTATTTCAGTGAAACTCAGTGATTGTTATATGGGTTTCCTTTGCGACATGGGGTCTCGCGTTGTCGTGGAGAAGGTGCACAGTCGCGCGTCTTGTCCATTTTTCTCTTATAGCTTTTGCCAATTTCTGGAGATTCTCGATGTATCGTCCAGAGGAGATCGTCTTGCCTACAGGGAGAAAATTGTGAAACAGCATTCCCTTTGCGTCCCAGAAACAGCACAACCAAATCTTTTGTGAGTGACGATCAGGTTCCGGTTGGTGTGACGGTTTTTCTCCGATAGGAAGCCAGTAGGCTAGACGCGTTCTGTTATCATACAAGACCCAGCTTTCATCTCCCGTCACAAGATCTTCTAAAAACTCCTTGCGATGATGGCAAACCAGGGGAGACTGGCAGATGGTCACGCGGCAGTTCTTATTGGCGTCAGTAAGACGGTGTGGTATCCATTGAGCTAGAACCTTCCTGTATCCCAAGTTGTGTAAGTGATTTACTATTGACGGTTGGGTGCAGCCAAGTTCTCTTACTAGCTCGTGCGTACTTGCTTTCGGTTTTTCTTTGATGCAGCGGAGTAATGCGTTTTCATCGATGGTCAACGGTCGTCCGGAACGTTCCTTATCTTCAAGGCTTGTGTCTCCAGATTTAAAACGATTGAACCAACGCTGAACTGTTCGATGAGAAACTACGTTCTCGCTGAATGCATCCTGAACATTTTTAGCAGTTGTGCTTGCGTTCGTGCCGCGCCGCCACTCGTAATATATGATCGCTCGAAATTGCTCCTGCGAGATCGAAGCCATTTCTGTCCACTAGAACGCGCGCTCGTCCTTTTATACCCTGTCACGCGTAAGAGTAGAAAACATTCTAGTATATTCTCGACATAGCTCGATGTCATATTGCGTCAACACGTAAAAGAACATTTTTAAAATTTTTGCGACAACACTTTTTTATCAACCTAATATATTAATTTTCGAGCTTGAACAAAAAAGTGACAATTTTTACAATTTTTTTCTTTCCTCGTGCAATAAAAATAGTATAAATTGACTTTTTTATGAATCAAGGATAATCTATGAATCATTATAATGGATATTTATGAATCAAGGATCATTATAATGGATATTTATGAATCAAGGATAATTAATCAGGATAATTTTTAATAATCTAGAGAATGCACTTTGGTTTGGGTCGATAGGTCAAATAGTTCTTGCTATCACGCCCGCCGATTTAGAAGAATCACGAACATGAGATTACGAGAAAACGCGCTTCAAAGTTTTCGGTCGCTCAGCACAGCCAAGCGTTCGCACATTTTCTCGACGCTTACCTGTTCTCGCGTCTGTATCTTCGAAAATACGTCGAGTTTACTTCTAGGTCTTTAGGAACATGTTCTCTAATAGTTGAACCATCGATTAAAGGGGAAAAATCGACTTTTTTACCCTCTACACCAGACGACTGCCTCCAATTAGCAGAAAAATACAGGGGAAAGAAATATCGTCGCGTAGGCTTTGCTTAACATTTTATTGAATAGCAGTGTACGCTAATTCATATAAGACAAATTCTGAAGGTACAGTAGTTTGGATAATTGCGTACGACATACCGTAGAATTGCTCATTTTGTCATGCTTTTCAATGACAGTATGTATCGCAACACCATCGCCCAGTTGTCCGCGTATTAACGGGCCTGCAGAAGTTTGGGGCCTAAAAGACAAATCGTTGTTCAATATGTTTTTCTGACGAGAGTATTGGAACGACGAGGTCGAGATTTTACACACAATTAATACATAGTATTGCCAAGTTCAAGTTTTTTTTAATTGAAAAATGTTGACAGACAATGCAGTTATTACTATTTAAACACAGTGCTGCATGGCCAATCGGTGTAGGTGGACGTATCAACTAAGATGAGCTGAAATGAAAAATAAATAAATGTACTTTCAATATAATAACACAAATGTTGCATGGCCGAAGACTTATTTGGAATTCTCAAAATTACGAAAATGGCGAGCTGTACAAAAAAGTTCAATTTCCAACAACGAAAAACAACTTTGATCATTGTTTTTAACAAATGCATTAGCATATAAAAAATAATTTGGTTATACGATGGATAATGTCATAAACTATGCTCGGTGCGAATTCGAAGTCGATCGGTAAATTCTGAGATACGATTTACACTGTTAAATGAAACATAGTTTCGAGAAACGCAGAAGAAAAAAGGGTTCATCGCAGCGGGGTGGCTCGCTGTAGCGCAGTGGGCGATGTGACCCTTTATAAGAATCGTCACAACTCAGCCGAACTTTGGAGTTTATACTAAATCGTCGTTGCAAATTATAGGTAAGACGCTCGGCTATAAAACTTTGTAATAAAAAAATTGCATTTTTGGCATTTCAATCTTGTCTAGATCTCTAGAAGGCACCGTCATCGCTCGGAGACGAGGGACTGCTGCAATGCACTGTATATCGCACTATCAGATAATTGCCACACAGTTTTATATTTCAAAGCCTACCGAAAAGGTATTTCTCTACGGCTATAAGGGCTATTTTCCCCATTACCATGAGGACCATTATGAATTTTCTTAATATAAATCATTTCATTACCTCTCATACTAGATTTGTACATTACATTAAACAATTGTTTCGATGGTAGATTGCCAAAGCTGCACCAGCGAAATTCAGTGCACAAGTGATCATCTTTCACATTCGACATTCGTCACTCAACTGTCTATTCGGCTTAGTAGAGTGATATTTCCGGAATTAAGAAAACGTCTGCGTGACTACAGTTTTTGCAAATAATTCCCGTCCGGTATATTCCTGAAATGATCGACGTTTTCGAATTGCCATACTCAGTTTTTAATTCAAACTCCCTCAAATTTCCGCCAGGACATTTGACATCATTGGCGTGAAAACGTTAGTTCACTGAAAATCCAGTATGATAAAAAACATCATGTTCAAGTAACGATTGCGCTTCATTTGCTAAAAATAGCAAATCATAATTACAAACGGATTTAAAAACGATAGTATCACACTGTTAGTGAAACCAAGCCATGGAGTATGACTTGCACATCGTGTGAAATACTTGCTACGTAACGTCAGGGCCTCGTCTTAGCTGAAAAACGTTGCACGCTGGCCTATATTTTCATGGGTGACCGTTGAGCTTACCGGCTTGCCGATAGTCACAGAACTGGATCTCGGTAAAATATAGTTTTGTCTATGCCAGCAGCGGTTTTGCACAGTTTCCCCGTGCCCTTGTGCAAATACAGTTGTCTATTAAAGGGGGGTGGGTAACGCTCTTGAGGTGTTGCATAGGGGCGGCATACTTGCCTGAGGGCGGCAGACTTGAGGGGGTGGCGGATTTTAGCAACACCTAAAAAGGCCTAGGTAAATACAAGTGATTAGGATAGGAGTGGCGGGACAAAGTCAAGTGGCCTATACCCAAGAAAAGTATAAGACCGGCACTGCCGAAAAATTTGGAGTAAAAGCGAAGTGGAATCCTAAACCCCGAAAGACTATACGAGGGACTATTAAAACCAAAATACAACGCACCAACGTATATGATGCTGTTTGCTTGATTCAAATTCCTAAATACCCATACTGGTACTTCGACGACAGTGGACTATGCCATTTTTCCCTCTTAAGCTATTAACCAAAGTATCTTTGATCCTCCTTAATTGGCGCTAAAAATCAATTAGAACTTCATATAGCGTACGAAGCTTCATAGGCAGCATGTGCCTATTTGCGCCGTATCATCCAGTTCTGTGATTTCGAGTAATCAATGCGCATCGATATCCATGCATACGTAGAGTAGTCGGGGCCCAGGAGCGATAGAGGAAGATTGCAAATGATGCGTTCAGAGAGGACATTTTGGGCTCCCGTGCGTATTACTCGTTGGTAGTTTCACATTAGCCCCTTCTTTATGCTTGCGAAATACTCCTCCATCCATTCGGCACCCTCCTTTAACGCGTATAGCACCCTCTCGCCTCCGCGAGTCTCCTCGTCTGGTTTCTTCATCCTCTGTCCGGTCGGCTGCGAGGTCCGTTGGTTCGGCTTGTGGCTCTCGACCGAAGCAGGAACGAGCCGAACGTTGGTCAGCGTCGGCAATCCTCGGTCCTCTCACTCGCGTACACGCGAGGGTCTTTCGGTTCTCTTCTTCGGTGAGCTCTCATTCCCTTTCGCGCTTGGCTATCGTGTGCCCTCTCTCTCTCTCTCTCTCTCTCTCTCTCTCTCTCTCTCTCTCTCTCTCTCTCTCTCTCTCTCTCTCTGTCTAGCCCTCCGGTGTAGCTACTGCATGCTTTCGTGAAAATCCTCGCGATAAATTATGCCGGGCGCGCTCGCTCTCGAGCACGAGGGGGGTTCGGAATAAATGACCCACCCGCTCTCCGGTGGGGCCACCCCGCCGACCACCCTCTATCCTGCTGCTCGAGCCGCTTCTCTGCGTCCGGCTATTCCTCTTCCGTCTCCTCGCCACCAACCTGGCCCTTCTTCGGTCCCCGGGCCGGAGAACAAACCTCGTCGTACTCTCTCTCTCTCTCTTTCTCTCTCTCTCTCTCTCTCTTGCTCTCTCCCACCTACAACCGAGGGAAGCAACGCTTCGGCATCCCTCGTCGCGTTCAGAGCTTTCTCTGCACCAAACCATTTGCTCTCATCTCTCGAACCCCTCTTTCCCTTCATCCTTCTCTTCGCCGCGACGTTCTACTTCTTCCTCTGCCCCCGCACTCGCGTTGTCTCTCCGCCTCTCACTGCCTTTATCACGCTCTCTCTCTCTCTCTCTCTCTCTCTCTCTCTCTCTCTCTCTCTCTCTCTCTCTCTCTCTCTCTCTCTCTCTCTCTCTCTCTCTCTCTCTCTCTCTCTCTCTCTCTCTCTCTCTCTCTCTCTCTCTCTCTCTCTCTCTCTCTCTCTCTCTCTCTCTCTCTCTCTCTCTCTCTCTCTCTCTCTCTCTCTCGCTCTATGTCCCTACTTGGCGAATCCTCTGACCATAGAGCTGACCAGCAACGTCTACGGCGACGACAACACCGCGGCGTTGCCGTTTTCCGCGTCAACTCCGAGAGAGCAAAGCCGGCTTTAAAATGATAATGGTAGGCGCAATTTTGATAACCGTCATCCGCGGTACCTTCCCTCATTTGATATTTCACTCCCGTGAATCTCCGAGCCATTCACCCATCGCCCATTCCACCCTCAGCTCTACGGCACCAACAACCCCCTAATATTCCGGGAAAGTCGCGATCATCTCACGTCCGGTGCAACTGCACGGTGCGTCTATTCCGCTGGACCAGAAGTCACCCTTTCATCGAGAATTACGCGATGACGCTCACGGGGCATCCTGACGGCTCGCACTGCGAACCTTCACTGGATATTCTTGCATCCGATCTAGGTGCGGTACGCGTTCACAGTGATAATGGACTCGGCTATTCTGCCGGGTGATCTGCTGTACTGTGCTAATGAAGACACCACCACTCCAACCCAACACTAGCCGTGTGCATTATGCCTTGTCCCTTTCGGGTCCACACCGAAAACCGCGACTCAACATCGCCTTAGTCGACAAGGATCGCAGGTCCTTTGTTCCATAATATTACTTTGGTTTGGTGAGCAAATTCGCAGGGGTGGTCGACAAAAGAGGGGATCCGACAGTGTGGTCTCGACGATGTGCTTTCCCTATTGCGATGGCTTTAAGCTTCTTTTGTTATTGTTTATTGTTATCCCGGTCGGAAAAATCACGTGGTTGGATTTCTTTTTCGTGTGTTTGCAGAGTTCTGGATAGCTGAATATACCTGGCAATGTCTTGGGAAACGTACATCGCTGTTAATTAACTAATGGAACTTTAGTGAGTGAGGTATGTGTCGTTGCGGTGATGGGTGAAAAGCCGTTGTTCAACTTTTGATGGCCAAGGTCCAGTGTATTCGGTAGTGAGCTGCTGCATGAAAGTCTGTTGATTTTACCATCAGAAGACGGATATAGCTTTTTTCACTTGTGTAAGGCCGTAACGGTATTACGACTATGCCCGGAGATATGAGGGTACTATATTAAGGCGGCGCTGTGCAGTAGACCTTGGAAGGTATATGTATATATTACGATAAAGATAAAGAGCTCTGTGGAGATCCGCTCAACCTACCGAGGACAGTGTCTCGGTTGCCGTACAGCCCCTTGGCTCTCGTCTGTGGCGGAGACAATGGCGTCAGGTTGGCGTGAACTATATAGCACTTGCGCAATTTGAAAACGTATGTGCTAGCATACGGGGGCTCTGTAGCCGGAAATCGTTTGAGCTTTTGTGTTTTTTTGGCTTCTTAATCGTAGACTTTTTTTTCTTCCGTCCCTTCCTCACATTTTAACTTTCTCATTCCTCTTCTTCGCTCTCTCTCTCGGTATAGTCTCCTTGAGCCTCTCGGTACCTCGAGCCTCGGAGTGAAGCTTTCGTGAAATGGAGTCTTCACAAATACGTATCGAAAAAAACCAAAGTGTCTTCGGGCAAACGAACGCTCATCTTTTCGAGGGCTTCTGAATTTTGAGAGTTCGAAAATGTGTCTGGGAGTAGTTGAATTGTGTTACTTTTAATTAACGATTTCTAGGAATTTAGAGGAAAGTACTACGAAACAATAGTGAGACGGCATAGAGTGTGACTTGACAATGGAGGGTGAATGTTCGGCGATGTTTTTGGCCGACAGAAGGTTGAGTTGGATCTGAGCTAGAAAGAGGGGGGTACATGGAAAGTGTTCGTACTTCGGGATTGGTCGCAAAGCCCTTTCGTCCAATAGGATGATGGTCGTATCCCTTAGTATTCGGTGCATCGATAACGGATTTCGAAGCAGTCGCGAGCAAAATGTTATGAAACGGGTATCGGCCTTCATCATGTATAATTGAAGTAGCGGAAGTTATCAAAGTGCCAGTTATAGATTACATTAAAACATGTATGACGGGTTAATGCTGTTTCGAGCAAATGCGAGTAAAAACAATATCAGTCCGGGTAAATAAGGGTATACGATGGATCATTGTGCTCACCGTTACTCGATGCGGGATGCATGATGAACTCGTCTATCACGGAGGTACGAAAGGAGTGCTCATATACGGTGAAAAAGGTCTCTCGTCCAATCTCATTCGTCTCCGCACGAAAAGAAAAAGCTCGTGTCATTTTCTTCCCTTTGCTCCGCTCTTTTTTTCATTACCAAACTGCTCAACATTCTCCAGCGAATATATTTAAACAGCGCTCATTGCCACCCTTTGCCAGTGAAGCCGAGCTTTCGGGAATGATTGTGGGAGGGTCTCTCGGTGTTCACCTATCGACCCTCTCTCCCCTCCGGTACCCAGCAGCCCCCAGGTCATCTGTATATTTTCCTAGCTCCTTCTCCCCCCTCCCTTCCCTTTTCCTCTTTCCTCCTCTCTCTATCCCGTTTCGCGTTATGCGCTCTTTTCATTCGGCACGACCAAAGCGCAAAGGAAAAAGGCGCAAAAAATAACACGAAGACACACACATACCCACATACACAGACGCTAATTTCAGCGAGCATTTGGTGCAGCTGTGCGCCATCCTTCGCGTTCTCTTCCCTTTCCCTCCCACTCGCTCCCTTTCCATTTTCATCCCTTTCTCACCCTACCCCGCCTATGCACACGCAAGAGTGTGCTGCGCGTTCGAAAAGCTAGCGAGCAAATGCGTCAATGCCAGGTATCCAAAATTTTCGGAATCCCAATAGGTGATCCATTGCCGTAGCTCGGGGCTCTGAACTCGATGGGCGACTACCTATCTGCTGCCATGTTACGCCTGTGCTCCTATACGGACTATCTTTTCCGGCACACCAAATGCGATTACCTCTCTTTTTATGTCAATATGTCTCGTGCCTTATTCGAATGGTAGAATTTAATTGCAGAGAGATTTATCGATACAAGCGCATTTTAGGGCCATTCCGAAGGCCTGTCTTGCCGACCGTAAAATTTCTTGCCCAAACGTCATTTCTAAATTATTCGACCGAATCATGTGAAATTTAAGGGCTTGCTGGTTAATGTTTTTGAAAACATCGCTGCTTGGTTTTTAACGAATTCGTAAAATATAACATTTCTGAAACATTCTGTGACAATATAAAGTCGATCCGATGAAAATTGAGGGTGTTGTGGATGTTTATAGATGGTAACGGCGAACTTTCGTTGCACTTTTTTTCAGTACGATTTTTTTCAAAATCAGTTATCACAATATCTCGGAAACCACTGCACCGATCAACTTCAAATTTTATAAGCGGTTTTGCATATCAACAAGCAGTGCTTGAACGGAGGATTTTTTTGCGATGCATTGGGCGCCCAAACGGTACTTCAAGGGCCCAATTGTTGGCACTTTAAGGGTCCAATTATTGCACTTTAAGGGCCCAATTATTGGCACTTCAAGGATCCAATTATTGGCACTTCAAGGGCCCGATTATTGGTTCTTTAAAGACCACTGTGTATGTAGGAAAGAAGTGTCAATAATTGGTTGGGTGCCAAAATACGGTCACGTTACCTTGGTTCTTTTTTTTATTAACGAAAATATAGCGTATCTTTCGCTGACAATCGATATTTCTGCTTTAGTCTGCGGCCATTAAAAAAAAATCAATCTTTTATTAAATTCTTCGTCCAAGCAACAAATAGTTTCATGCAAAAACTTTATGTGTTTGATTTTTTTAAATATTGAATGTTTTGTATCCAAGCAGCACTGGTCACCACGGAGGACGTTTTTAAAACAGTGATATGCAAAAACCATTGTATTTACGACATTTATAAATATTGTTCAATACAAAAATTGGAAAAGATACTTAAAACCATAATCTTTGATGACAAAAATTTAAACCTGCACACGCTTTCGCACATAAATTTCCCAAAAATTCTTCTTTTTCCGACCACATGGTAAGTGTAACCCGTTGACCGATGAAAGGGGTGCGTACCTCCAGTCGGAGGGCAAATCGGTCTTTTTCGGAAATTTTATTGAAGAGAAACCTGTACAAATTCTAAAAGAATATTTATTATTGATACTCCGTCTACATGAATTTTCTTTCAAATTTATTTAACATCAATTACTCGCGTTTACATATGTCATTCAGATATTTATCAGAAACGTTCCCATGATTCGCCCCATGGATTGATTGCTCCAAAAAATGAAATATTTTTGTAAAGTAATATCATACTCATTACAGCCCAGTCAATTTTTCCAATTGATCTAAAAAGAAATATTTTAAAGTCAATCCCTTCCTTCGTGTCAAATTTCGCTTGAAAAGTATCATTTTTCGAATATTTTCTTTCTTTGTGATCGCGCCCTTTTTCGAAGAACTCTAATTCAAGTTGTCCGTGAACACGCATCGGACAATAGTCGGTCGTAATTTATTATAATGACACGCGTCGAAGTGCTGCAATCCACGAGAGAATAGCGGTCGAAAACGACATTAGTTAAATTTTCCCTTATAACCGTTGTTGAGCTGCGCCCACGAGCTGAACAAAGTACGAGAGTATTACGGTGGAATATAAATGCGAATATTCATGCTCGTGGTTTTATGAGCCCGCCACATATACATTTATATAGAATATTTATGGAAGCGGCTTTCGCAGTAGTTTCGAAGTGTACTTCAAAGCCACGATTACGACGATGTTCCACCACCTACATGTTCTTAATACCGCTATAATAATTATATAAAAAATATAACGTGTATAATATATGAATGTTATAAATATTTAAACAGTCCGAAAAAGTATACGACAGATATAGAAATAAAAATAAACACTCTTCGAATCCGAGCATATTATTCATCCCGTTTGATAGCGGAGGCTTGGACGTATGCGAAAAGTGATACGTTGATGCAATAGCTGAGAAAACTACGAACTTGGCAGCACACTTAAGGTAGGGTAGAGCCAGTAAAGAATGCACGCTACCAAAGAGTGCGCAGTGCTTTTAATTATTTTATATTTTCTTGTGTTTGCAGCACCATCTAACCTGCCATTGGCATATGTCATGGCAAGGTGTTGGACGAAAACTCACCTCGTTGAGGTATTTATTTCCAATTTTATGACTAAAAATAGATTTTCTGGATTATATTATTAGATGAGATTAATGAGACTTAGATTAGATTAATAGATTATACTTGAAATTTGTGATCCGAGTTTTGTTTTTGTTGAGAGGTTATGTCGCCGTTTTGGTTGCTGACGAAAATTATAGAGACCGAAGACTAAAAAACACGTATTTGGTGAAAGTACGCACTCATAGAGTGCGCACTCTTACCACTATTCCTTACGACTACTCTGTCTTCATGCGCACTTTCAGCTTCTACGAAAGGAAGGCAACGCAGCACTCTAAAAGTGCGCACGGGACGAGTCCTAAGTTTAAGCTTTTCAAAATATTTTTCGAGATCGTTACTTAAGATTCATATTTAAAATAATGTTCCTAAATTACCACAACTTAATTTAAATAATAAGCACAAAGTGTATTATAAAAATTTATTTTTCTAGAAATATAAGTTTATAAAGTGTAACATAAAAATATGTTACAATCAATTATTATACCCAACGATAAATTGGAAAAAAAATTACGCGCAAATTTAGTAAATTTAAACATTTTTACAGTTTGAGAATCAGCGTTTCTCAACACGGCCCCATCCGGAAGCCACATACTCTTCGAATTACATAAAGAGCCGTGAAAGCCTTAAAACTAAAATTTGTACACTTTCCTTATAATGCTGCGGCTATGAAAATTCTTCTGCTAGTCACATTTTTTCAAGTTTTCTCATTAAAATTTTTTCCGAACATTCGGTAGCCCCCTGTTTTTATTGTCGTTACGGAACCTTTAGAATTTTTCACACGCGTTGAACGGTTCATATCAGGCATCTAGAGTTACTTACAAGAAAAGGTCGCGGGGTCGATCTCTCCGATTTCGATGAAATTTGACATGCTTGTAGAATGGGTAAAAATAGGCGGCACGTATTTTTTTTATATCTGCAGAACCTGATTTTGAAGGGTTGAAACAGACCCTCGAAAATTGGGTTGTTTTTCATTTTTCGTCGATAACATCTTAACGGTACGAGATATGAAAAAAAAATCAAATTGCAACAATGTTTATTTTTTCGTGTACTATACATTGGAGATGAGACCGATACAACGACGAAAAACGAAAAACACCCCTATTTTCGAGGGTGCGTTTCACCCCCTAAAAATCGGGTTCCGCAGATATAAAAAAATACGTCTTGCCTATTTTTACCCATTCTACAAGCCCGTCAAATTTCATCAAAATCGGAGACATCGACCGCGCAACCTTTCCTTGTTAGTGTATAAACGATTAAATAAAAATGTGAGCAGCATGTCATCCCCATGAAGCGTCGTATAAATCAGACGATTCTTAGAGCCCCCATCTTTCGCTAAAAGTTTGGTAAGCTGGCTTGAAATTTTACCGGCACACTGGGACCTATTTTTGCCCGATTATACTCAAAAAACCGTTGATTTTTGAATATTCGAATTCGCGAGAGGAATACCTCAACATTACGTTGCAATGACGGGAGTCTTCGCGGGCTTTCCATAGCGATCAATCAGCTTGGATTCTCTCGACCGTGCTGAGCTTCGATCCACTTCGAATCCGATTATCATATTCCAAGTAGCTTTCGCGAGTCCGTCTGACAGGTATAAAAATGTCGGATTACGATTCTCCGCTGGTGCACATGCGGGCGTATGAATATTTTCCGATGAAGAGAAAGTACCGGGTGATCGAAGATCGAATCAGCCGCGTGGTAGACGTGTCTCAAGCGGCATACATACCATGCAGGGGCTGCCTACCTGTAGTGAAGCATCCGTCGGGCACGTATGGACTCGTCGGTATAGAGGCGTGAGAACGAAAGTAAAAAATAAATGTGCGAGAGCGAGAGAAAGCGATGGAAAGAGATAGGGGGTTAGTATCGGTGCGAGGAAAGAGAAAGAAAAAAAGCGATATCTGCGGGCCGATCGAGTGGGGCGAAGGGGGGTCTTGATGGGTCAAGGGGTATGAGAGAGTGTGCAGTTTACCTATAACCCATAAATCGACCCCACTTTTCTATTAAGAGACGCACGATTGACTTGCGTTGTTCGGTTTCCTTTAACCTCCCTCCGCTCTGCCGATCGGCGTACACGCGTCAACCCCTCCACTCATATTTTCCCCCCACCCCTTCGGCATCACCCACCCCCGCCATAAACTGTTGGCCCTCCTTTTTCCATTTTGTCTTTTCTCTCGAGCTTTTTTCACCCCCTCCCCCATTTTCCCCTACTCAACTGGCTCGTTTTTTTCACCCCACCCCCACTTCCAATTTTATGCCCAGCAGGGAGACTCGCATCGGCAAGGCGGTATGCTGCTACTGCGCACTGAAAAAATATCTCTCTCTCTCTCTCTCTCTTTCTCTCTCTCTCCCTGCGTCTCTCGAGGACCGTCCGTTGTTTTTTCGCAGCGGAAAAAAACGCACAGGTGCGTAGCGAGCGAACGAAGAACCTGGGCTTCCGAAAAATAAAATTAAAAACGCCGCCGCGCTTCCACCAGAGGGCAAATAAAAGGGTCGACGTAGCGACAGCTCTATCAGCATATTGCCAGAACTGAAGCAACGCAAACGCTCCTAATTAACGGACAGATCGCGTGCCGTATACATATCCCTATCAGTTTCGCAACGGAATATATTTGGCTATCTACGAACGATGAAAATCCAACATCGCGTGAGAGCGGAGAAGACTGGATTCGCGCTTAAAAATAATGGCGGCTGAATCCCGGAGAATTATGGGTTTGGGAATAATACAAGGGCGCCGTGGCTTTCGAAATATCTGTACTTGATGGTACGTTGTAGAACGTACGTACTCGACGTGAACGCAAACGATCGCGAGTCTCTCATTCTCGTTATTACCGAAAATCCACTACGTAAGCATGCTACCCGTGTATACACCGACATATGTGTATGCACCCACATATGCATATGCCCTCGTGCGTACATTGTTAATCCGAACATTTCGAACGTCATTAATGATTGATTCGTTAGCATGGGGACACGGCGTATCTACGGCTTGTTGCCTATTACTGTCCGGATGCATCAATATTTAAAGGAAACATGCGGTGATGCTGTGCGTTCTGTTGTACGGCTGTTAGAACGCAGCGCATCGCATATTACCCTCCTCGCAAAACGGCAACCACCCTCCCTCCATTCCCATTTCGAATCCACCACCCCGGCTCTTTTCACTCTGCACAATAGTGTCTGCCAACTCGTAACCTCGTGGACGAACCGTCGATCTGAATGACTTTTCTCTTTATTGCCGAGAGAAGACTATTCGTCGTGTAACTTGACTGTGGAGCAGCGTCGAGATCGCCAGTTCGCACAGCTCGGCACCCAAGAAGTCTGGAGAGTTATGGAAAATCTTTTTTTTTGTCAATGTTTCATTGAAGAAGTCTGACGTCAAGGATTCTCCAGCGAATACGTGGGTTCCATAAATCTATGGAGGTACAGTAGCCGCTGTGGCGGATCACTGCGTCGCAGTGGAACACCCTTCATGCCCAAGCCTGTCTGGTTTTTGCAACGCGAACGAAAATGACCGCCGGGAATCATTCTGGAGGTTATACTGCAAGACGACGGCAAAAAAACATCTCCGAACGATAGGAACTCGGCGTTTCGTCACCTGTCCATTTTCCCACGAGAGAACAAGTTTTCCGAACCCGCCACCGTCTGTTTTCAAATATCCTCGGGCTGTATCATCTTCGTGCACGTATGTGACAAACGCGATACGATGCTTATCGAGAAGCGGAACAAAAATGTGGCACCGTTCGGATGGGGCGATTGTGGAAAATTATTCTTCGTCGTTGATTCCACGTCCCGGGCAGAAAATTGACGAGGAGCCCACATTGGAATCCAACTCCACGCCATATGCCGATTGGCGGCGTTTGAGAATTTTTTATTTGACATTTTCAACCAGAATCCGTTGAATCTCCTGAAAAAGGAAGATCACACGGAATCTTTCGTGACCCCAAGCATAAATTTGTTGAGGAGTCCCATGATGCAGCAACTTTTCTATAGGGATTTGTTAGGGACGTCGCACCTAGGGAGTCCTCATTGGGATTCAATTGGATTCTGCACTGCTGCCCG
>OX632356.1:28505111-28562696 GCA_951751655.1 Ophion costatus
AATTCGCGGCAATATTTTAGCTCTCGGGGTCTGGGCTACCTGGCTCAGCGTAGATTTTATTGCGCGAGGCGCTTTCGCGTCTCTCGCGTACATTCGAGAGAGCTTTACTTCTATGTATATTTCTACGCATTCTGTAACGCGTTCCACTCCGCGTCGCCGTCCACACGACTCGTTTTCATACAAACACAAAATTCGTTGGCCAAAAATTGTCAGGTTTAATGCTAAAATCGGGCCCCCGAAAGGTACTTTGATATTGCAGGCGCGGGGACGAGAAAATGCGCGGGAGCTTATTACGATAACCAACTTCTCTTGTCGGTTTTCTTTGTTTTTTTTTTCGTTCTGCTTTCCACGTGCGACCAGATGGCCTGCCCTTTTTTCAAATTGAGGCTGTCAAGCCTAATCTCCGCATAAGCGCTAAGTACCAACGGAAGCTTGCAGGGTTGGAGATAATAAAAAAAGCCAAGGGCGTATTAACAGATTCAGTGGAATGGCTCCTGAAATATACGCGGTCCTTGCTAGCTAGGGTGTGTTTGAATACTTTTTGCGACCGCGATGTCCGGGTGCTTTGTGATGAGTTTTCGAAACTACAGCGACAAATTGCGGACTGCTGCATAGAGTCGCGGAATTTTCTGATGAGCTTGTGCCAAATGGTTTTTTTTCGTATCATGCTTGAATGGAAGTATGAGATGGTTACTGGCAGTCTATACTCAAACGTCGACAAAGTAATGCTTGGAGGAAACTGTAGCGAGAGTATGCGTAGCTAATTATCACCCGGAGTGTTTTTATCCGCAAATGTATAGGAAACAGGTGACTTGAGCGTATTACGTTCAGAATTGAAGGAAGTGTCCAAAGAAGTGACGTCCAAAGCGGAAGAACAATTGTTCCCTCGTGTAAAAAGTTAAATTCACATTTCTCGTATTACGGACCGGAAATAATGCGGTTGCTCTACGACCTCGACGGTATAGTCAAACAGTACCTACAACATTATCCACCGGGTTGCATAGTTTTTGTTGAATGGGAGAAGGAAAAAGGATAGCATGATTAATTACTCGTTGGAGTTCGCAAAATGAGTATCCTCTTTTTCTGACCATACACCGTACAAAACCATGCTACCGATATTCTCGAACAACGTGTATACGAAACTTTACAATTTTATCGTTCTGTCGACCCCTTGAAAAAAGTTAATAAAAAATAAACAACACGCATGTAAAATGTGCACATACATAATACCCCCAATCTCGTTGATCTCTCGCGATGGTCAAATACGGAGTACGAAAAAGCAACAAAAAAAAAACACCGAAAAAATCAATCTTCCCCAAATGCTGTTTTCTTGTTGACTTTTTCTCCGTTTTACATAGTTTTTTTCCTAGGCCAGCGCGGACCCGTAGTTACATCGGAAAGCGGGCGGGCGTTCGGTGGCTCCCAATCGACCAACGCGATATTCACCGTTCCAAAAGCCATGAACAATAAAAATTGATTATAAGGAAAATACTTGTTTGCTTTTTATTTGCCGTCCCTTCCGCGACGCTGAGTTGCCCGACTCCCCGCTCGTCCGCGCAACCCTTCGTGTGGTTTCGGGAGTCACTCGCACCATCGATCTAAAGAGATTCTCATTGGTGGCTCATTTTTATCTCCCGTCGAAACGCCACCCGCGCCCATTTTCGACAAAGTTCGTTCGCAGAAAAATTCAAATTTACGTTATCTCAATTTGAGATCAAAATTTTAAAAACTTATATTAAAAATTTGAAAAAACGAAGCGGAGATCTTTTCGCCATTTTTCTTTCATCCGTCTGTGTCGATTTCGGCGCGTGTTGGGAGATTCTGCGTTGCTACGGAGAAAGAAGTGGAAGAACGGCGAGGCGCCCCGTAGTGGTGGAACTTGTCGCTCGAGGGGATTCGGCAATTCTGACGTCGGCAGGGTAGGTAACCTCATTGCGTCTCGCGAGACTAGTTACCGACGTCAGCCGCGGCCATCTTGGAAAAAGGAAAGCATCGCGAGGTTTGCTCACAGTTTAAGGGGGACGAGGCCGTAGGAAAAACAAAATGAAGGCGCTTGCGCCGCGACGCCGTTATTGAGCGAGGCCCCCGGCACCTTTTTGCATTAACCAACCCACCCACCCGCACACACACCTGCTTCACTGTCGCACCCACCCCTCTTAGCAACTCCACGTTGCGCCCTTATCTCTTTCACCTATCCGCTCTCTCTTTCTCTCTCTCTCCCCCCCCCTCTCCCCCCCTCGCTCTTTTCAACCCCCGCTTCTCCCGCAAATGTCCACTCTGACCAGGATGCGTTGAGCCTACTCCTTCACGTGCGCCTCGAAGGAAATCACACGCCTTCTCGCATCTTTGCAGCACCCCGTAAGAGCACGGTAGGGGTTGACCGGTATTTAATGCTACCTGTACAGGAAAAAAGAGATTTTGAAGACGTTCCAAGGACCTCCTACTGACTTATCAAAGATAACTCCCTAGGTAAGTAAAAATAATGTCCTCTTGAAGACAAACTCTACATCAAAGATGAAGTCGTCATAAAGATCATTCTGTTAATCCCAATGGGTTCGAAATTATTGTAAGATCAATGTAAGAATATTGAAAATAGGCTCAATTCAAGAATTTTCCTGTACATGGAATCAATGAAACAACCTAGAAACAGCCAGATGTGCTGATAGCCACTGGAAATGACTTTGGATGAAATGATTGGATATTTGATACTTGATTCGACGATTTATCGATTCCTCACACGCCGTTGCACCTCTATTAATTCCCTCACGAATCGTTGATTTGGATTTCGATTATTATTATTAATATTGTGCCGAGTTCGACGACTTTTTTCTACCACTAAGACTAGACTGCTGTGACAGTTTGGGTTTACCTGCAAAACGCGAAAAAGTACCTTGGGGAATGGCAGTAACGTGGGAATGGAGCTAAAGATATTGGTGGGGACATTCCGCGGGAGATGCGGTGCGCAGTCAGGACGGTGCTGCCAACTATGTGGGGAACTTTTCAACGCAGCCTCATATTTTCACGGAGGGTCGAGCGTTTCGGCGATAATGATAAACTTGTTTAGATCTACATTCTGATATAGTGGTGTCCGGAATATTAATATGAAAATCTCGGCAAATTCAGAGGAGCTTTTTCAAAATGGAATATCGGTTATTGCGGTGGAGGTTCAATGGCAATGATCGAAGGGAATACGTCCACAGGAGATATCAAACGCGGTTGAATTCACAATTTTAAAGAGAAATTAGGCTGATTTTATCAGGACTGATAATTAGGATGAAATTAGTATGAAAAAATGCATGCCTCAATAACTAGGTAATGTAACATGTGGAAACTCCCGAGCAGAAATTTTACTGGATATACAATTAGTGATTTTTTAAAAGAATTCGAAAAAAATCGCTAAAACCTCGAATGTTTTATTTATATACAATACGAATAGATTTTTAAAGAAATGTTAATAGATATTTCATTTGAATAAACTATTAAGAGATATTTCTTTCAAACAAAATATTAATAGATATTTCATTTAAATAAAATACGGATAGATATTTCGATTAAATAAAGTATGATTGAAATCGAATGTTAATAGAAATTTTTGAAATTGAATTAATATTTGCACATCCCGTTCTTCGGAAGTCACTCGGTCGAGTAATACTTTTCCACATAATGTTATTCGATAACTGAACACCAACATCACTTACGTAAATGGAGACCATATTCCAATATTAATACGAATGAAAGTATCGTAAATTCATAGAAATCTCCGCGAAGGCAGGGGAAAAAACGAGACGTGTATATACTTTTTTCCACTACCGGATCTGCACTTAAAAAAATATCAGTGTCCTTTAGGACACGTCGATGAATTGCTCGACCCTTCTTCAGTATCGCAACTCCGCAATTTACATGACATATTTCGCGGTTTCCAGGCAATCGAAATGTACACACGAGTGGACAGTTCTGCTCAAACTTTCGAAGTTAAGTGGAACCTTTTGGGACATACAAAAAAAAGTTCTTTTTTCTTCAAATGTCTTTCAAACATTCTTTTGAGTCGACGATTATATCGATCCGGCCTCAGCCTTTTTCGACGCGCGTTTGTCGTGTGCAACGAGCTTACATTAGCCTCCGGTATGCAAATTTATGAGGATGAACAACCGGTCCGTATAGAAGGGCCGACTTGGTCAAGAATGCAGGGATGAGCGCAAAGAAATCCATTTGAAGAATACCCGGAAACGTGCGAGCGAGTACGGAAGGGTTTATCATATGAATATCCGGAACTATCGATCGTTCATTGGGTGTTCTCGTTGGAGTGAGGAAAAATGAAAGAAACGAAATCACTCAAGTGATCGCCTCCGATTTTGTTGAAACTCATATATGTGATAACGCATTGAAAACTATTAGACACGCATTTGTTTGAATCTGCAGAAAAACGTTTTAAAGAGGGACACGACCCCTCAAAGAAAGGCCGGTCAGCCTTTAATTGAAGAAAAAATTATTCTATAGTGGATTTTCCATCGTTTTACACTAGAAGAATTTTGGTATTTGTTTCATTCAGATCGGTGAACTGCTTGTGGTTGAAACTGCAAAACCACCCCTCGATACACCTTTCTTTGGGGCTGGTTTTCCCCCTCACAACCGTTTTTTCACAGAAAAAACATACGTGTCTAATAATTTCGAATGCTTTATCACGTGTACGAGTTTGAACAAAATTGACGGCGGACACTTAAGGTAGTCCCTCCCCACAAGGCCGTATTTTGTGGGCGCATAAACAGGGTCCTTCTGCATCATCGGTAAATATAGTGGCGCTCGACAAAAAATAACCCACAATCAATTATTATACCCAACGATGAAATTAAAAAAAAAATGTTGCGCAAATTTATTAGATTTAGAAGCTTTCACATTTCCTGAAAAGTCACGGCTGCGAAGATTCTTCCGTCACATTTTTCTAAGTTTTATCATTGATATTTTCTTTAAACATTCAGGAACTCCCTGTTTTGATTGTCATTACGGAATCTTGAGAATTTTTTTACGCGCGTGAGCAGTTTATATCAGACATCTAAAGTTATTGAGTTTTTAAATTATTAGAATGCGGTATAAATGAGACGATATTTAGAGTTGTCATTTTTCGTTAAAAGTTCGTAAAAGGATGTATCTTTACTTGATTACAGAGGAAAAACAATTATTTTTTAAATATTTGGGTTTGTGAAAGGAATACCTTAAGGCCTTAGGCCACAGTAACGGGTCTAAAATCATGTGCGAATTTAACATTTTTTTTGGTATGAAAAAGTGATTCACTCATAAAATTAATTACATATCTATTTAGTATGAATATGAAGCTGCTAGAATTTTTTTTTTCGATCTAAAAAATGGCCGACTACTACTATTTACTTTTGTTATTTTTTTTTGGCGCTCCGCGGCGTGACATTTAACATCCACAATTTTTTACCTAGAGCAAAAAACAAAAATTGAATTACGTACGGAATTTAAAAAATATTGTTCTATTCAAAAGTTGTAGGCATTTAAGCTTAAGGGGTTACCCCCACTTGCGATTTTGAAAAAATCGTTTTTTTTATTGCATTTTTTTGAAGTATAAGTATCTGAGAACATGTCCTGAAAATTTCAAGTCGATCCGAACAAAATTGACTGAGATATGAGCGTTGAAAGAGAAGAATCCGTTCTTCGTGTAAACTGAAATTGAAACTTTAAACGCGTTTTTCTGAAAATGGTATTTTTGAAGTCGGTGATCAAGATTACTCGAACACTAATAAACCGATCTTCTTGAAATTTTGCAGGCTTATTTAGTACATAAAAATGTAGTCTTTAATCGTTCAATTAAAAAAAAAAAAAAATTGCCGTTTTATAGCCAAAAAACGGCCGTTTTTTTTCGTTAAAATCGAACCATTAACTTTGACTGTCCGCCATTTTGTGAAAAATGAATATTTTTTAAAATCCTTCGATTAAAGACTAGTTTATACTTATATTTGACTAAATCCATCCGCATTTTTTTTCAGATGTTCCACTTCGCCGCAATGTTGGTCACCGCAAACCGTGTATATAAAAACATTATTTCATTGACGGCCATTTGCCACTAAACAATGTAATATTTTTCAATAAAAAAATTACTGAAAGTTCTTCAAGATGTGTTCTTTAAGATGGTATAGTGATCGATTAAAAAAGTTTTGTAGTTTTCTTTTAAAAAATTCATGAAAAAGGCCTTTTTTTTGCGCTACAAGTGGGGGTAACGCCTTAAGAAAAGAATTTTCAGTGAAAAATTTCGTTATAACTGCTCATAAACTGCTCATGAAATGAAAAGTTTTCGATTAATTAGAAATTCCATACGTACTTCTCTGCGAAATGCAATTAGGCACATAACCTTAAATTTGAGGTAAATCGAGTGAAAATTGTTGAAGTCATTTGTCACGCCAATTGGGAAAAATCTGTTTCGAGAAGTTTCGAGTAGTTGGCCATTTTGTACATCGAAAAAAAAAGATATATATTTTCTAACAGGTTGATATCCATACTAAATAGATGTGTAATTAATTCTCTGAGTGAATGACTTTTTCATACGAAAAAAAAAGTGTTAAATTCGCACATGATTTTATACCCGTTACTGTGGCCTAAGGCCTTAATTGACGTTCTTTGTTAGAAAAATGTGACTAGCAGAAGAATTTTCGTAGCCGCGACTTGTTGCAAAAAAATGTAAAAATTCCTAAATCAACTAAATTTGCGTTACATTTTTCATTCCAGTTTATCGTTGGATATATTTGATTTTGACTAATGTTTATTAAGCATCACTGTAATTTGCCAATGATTCAAAAGTGCCCTCCTTATGCCCCCACAAGATACGGCCCTCCGCGAACGGAATACCCTAATTCATTCGGAAGTTTCGTTCAACTAGTGGCTGTCGGAAAAGTTGCGTACAGCTGAGAAAGAAAATAAAAGAGGGAAACGGTCGTCTTCCTTCGTTGAACATTTTTCTTCCTTTTTTTCGACAATTTTCAACCCCTCTGCTTATTTTTTCGAGGAGACTATATCCTATGCGCGGGTTTTCATAGCCGTGGCGCAGTTATTAAGGGGTCGCTGCTGCTCATCCCTCCCCTCAGAGCCGGCTTGAAAGTTCACCCGTTCGTCGACTCTCGTGTTTGTGCGCGACGAACGTCCGCGACCCTCTCCGCCACCAACACCCCGTAAACTCCCCACTTTCGTTGCGCCTTCTTGTTTTACGTGGGAAAGGGTGGGGGACCGGGTAGGGGCGAGAACGATTAGATGAATAGGGGAGGTTAGATGAAAGTTTAGATAAAATCCAGACTGAGCCAGCTCGGCGAGGTACACTCTTCCCCCGGTATATGCTTCATTCGATCACCGCTCGGTGTTTTCTTCCCCTCGACATATTTCACGCTTTGTCAGATCGATTTTGCGGATATTTTTTTATCTCGTTTTTCCTACGTTTGGAATTAGATTTTTATACTGTATGAGCTCGTTAAAAATGGTCTCTGCGTCCCTCGAATTCCGTTTTTTCAATCACCGCTTTACCCTCGTAATATATTTTTGGCAAGTCTTTCGATAAGTGACTTTTCCGAAAAATGAGCCTATTTTTTTTTGCTATCTTCTTCTTTATTGGGTTATAAATGATGATATTCAGTCGGGAGGAGCTGGAATTGAGCCCCGCCCCCTATAAAAAACAAACGTAAACAAAGCTAATATAGACGTCGAAATGTTCAAAAATGGCCTTTTATCACGTGTTTCGCTGTATTAACCCTCCCCCTATAAAGAATTATGGGGTTTTGGAGTGCGCGGAAACACGTGATAAAATGAAGCATTTTTCAACATTTCGACGGCTATATTAGATTTGTTTGATTTTTTTTTTAAATGCAAAATTATTTTTAACGATTTTTTGCTTGTAAAAAAATTGTTAATGGACAATTTCAACCTCCCCTGACTGAATGTCATAATTTATAACTTCATAAATGAGAAAATAGTAAAAAAATGTTAGGCTTTTTTATCGGAAAAGTTACTTACCTAAAGAATCACCATCTTTTTTTTTACTAAATATTTCAACATTACATTTAGGTGCGTCGTTATTATCCCAATATGCATTCCACATTACATGAATGAAAAAGGAGTTACCAGTTTTCGTAGAAGGGAGGGAGAGAGAGAGAGAGAGAGGGAGACCGTACGCGAAGTCATAATAATGGTAGTATCGTCTGTAAAAGTCCGAAGTCGTTCGTAGGAATATTGGTGGACAATAATATAACGTAGAATGTCGGAAAACATGCGTAATTATTAAAGTAACGTTTCTATTCTTATTTGCATTGTTATTTCAAATATTGCTAAGTTATAGATGATAATTACTCAAGGGTTCTTAGTCAAAATTACTGAAGTGTTCTTTACTTAAGTACTCAAGTACTTTAAAATCACTCAAGTTTTCTTACTCAAAATTACTCATATGCCACTCCCGAGTCGAATTTTCAGCTTATTTTGACGGCCTTCTACTGCATTCAATTCATATTCGAGGCTACTCAAGGTATTCTTTTCACAAACCCAAATATTTAACAATTAACTGATTTTCATCTATAGTCAAGTAAAAATACATCTCAGTAAACCGGTATAACTCTAATTTACCAATTTACCGAACCTTAACCGAAAAGTTACGATTCTCAAAATCGTCTCATTTATACAGCACTTTATACGGATGACGCGATAGCCACATTTCCATCTAATAATTTATACACTCAATAACTGTAGATGCCCGATATAAACTGCTCGTGTGTGTAAACCATTCTAAAGATTCCGTAACAACGAGGGAGTCACCGGATGCTTAAAGAAAATATCTATGATGAAACTTAGAAAAAATGTTCCTAGCAAAAGAATTTTCGTAGCCGCGACTTTTCAGAGAAAATGTAAAAATTCCTAATTCTACGAAATTTCTGCGAAATTTTTAATTCCAGTTTAACGTTGGGCAGAATAATTAATTTTGAATTAGTTTTATTGAGCACCAATCTAGTTTACCAATGATTCAGAAGGGCCCTCCAGATGCCTCCATAACATTCAGCCTCCCGCGAAAGGCATACCTTAATGCTAGTCGTTTTATGAACTCTAAAATTTCACCCAAATTAACTTTTCTGCTCCTCATTTGCTGTGGGAAAGGCCTACCTCCTGCGCAAACACTTATACTCCTATCTGACCCAGTTGAAGCCGTCCTAGCTTCGCTTTTAATTGCGTTTGAATAGTAATGATTATAAATGTACTAATCAAATTATTCATAAATAAAATGAATGTATTCAGCATCTTCGGAACGCAGATTCACTTATCCACATTTTATCATTTTTAGGGTTATAAAAATGAAACAAAATGAAATAAACATGAAATTACAGCCATTTTGTTTTTATTATTTTAATATTTTTAGTAAAGAAATTATGGATTAAAAAATTGTGCCTTTAGTTATTTTAATATGTTACGTGCGATAGTTACCATACCGTAACTTTTACGACTTCTATGCAGCATTACGAATAATCTCTGTTCATCATTGTTAAATTATAGGAATAATCAAATTTTCAGGCCTCTTAAAAAATGTGTGTAAATACAGTAGTTTTCATTCATATTTATTCCTACAAAGTTTTGGGGTCCTAATAGATAAAGCTATCGAAATTATCGTTTAATTTTATTAACATATAATAAATTATCAAGATGGAGCGTATTCCTGCTCTATCTTGGGCCCAGTAGTACGGCATTTTCATCTGAAAATTCGTAAGTGGAATGCGAATATTCTGGGTCGAGTACCTATATATTTTTCAAATCTATAAATAACGTAAGACGATAATTTGTAAAAACTATTTTTACTGCAAGCTTCGAAAATTGGTATAAAAACAGATGAAAAATTCCTCATTTAAAAAAATTTTTAACTCACCTAATGATTTGCTTATTCCTATAATCTAACGATAACGAACAAGGATTATTAATAATGCTTCATTAATGTGTCGTATATATCCAATAATATACGTCTGTATGCATACAGACAATATATCGACATCCCACTTTTGTCGAAATTCATATTTGCGATAAAGCATTGCAAACTATTAGACACGTATTTTTTCTGCGGAAAAACGGTTTCAAGGGAGGAAACCACCCCTCAAAAACGCGTGTCGAAGGGTGATTTTGCAGTTTCACCCACAAACAGCCCACCGATCTAAATGAAACGAAACCAAAATTACTCTAATGTAAAGCAATGGAAAATCCACTATAGAAGTAGTAAAAAAAATAAGGGTTTACGTGCCTTTCTTTGAGGGGTGGATTTCTCCCTTTGAACCGTTTTCCCGCGGATAAAAAGAAACGAGCCTTATAGTTTGCAATACCGTATCACATATACGAGTTTCACCAAAATCGATGGCGGACACTTAAATGATGTTTCTTGTTAGTGCCTAACAGTGGAGGAAGAGGAAATTTGTTCTTGTTTTAGACATTTAGTAGGAGTATATTTTTCTTTAAGTTCATAGCTACTTTACTACCACTACTCTCCTGCCACTGTGAGGAGCTGCAGTGTCAAAATGTGCTGTCAATTTGGTCTCGGGCTACTACAGTTCTGCTGGATTACGCGTGATATCGATTCATTATGGAGTGCTCCATTGCAAACATAACATTTCAATTTCATTCTAACTCCATACATTAATATTGTATATTTGGTGAAAGGTTATTATAAACCGTCACATTACTATGTTGATGTTTACTATAGTACATCTGGCTGTTTTGTGAGTAATCCTTATTAATTATTCAAACGAGCTGTCTATTTTGGCGATAGGACTTGGATGGAGTGGCGAAGGGGGAGGGGGTAAAAGGCCATGCATAGTAATATTTTCATAAAGCTGGTTTCGAAGAAATTAAGGTTGACATAATGTTGAGCACGGTCGTCGAAGACCAATGTCTTCAAAATCACCTCATCCCATATATATATGTACATCAATTCATAAGTAAATTCTGTATTTATTTATTCTCTTTCTATTGGGGTTCATCAAATTTTCACGAAATGACGAATTTTGTTAATTACGCTCTCATTGCAACTTCGTCATCTCATACAAAATGTATCCGTTAAAAAAACGTGAAACTTTTAGCGTAATCACGTAATCCAAATTTACTTTTATGTCCACTAAAGAGATTTTCCTGAAATTAGGTACATCTTCCAGTACTTGACTATATTTGAAATAAGAACATTTTTAGATGATGGTGATTTTTAAGATATACCTTTCCAAGTTATTCATACTTTTTCAGTGTTCTCATATTTTGCACATTAATATATTTTGTTTCGAAAATTTATCCCACAACATCCCACATCCCCAATGGGATCTGTCCAAAATCGTATCGGATTCCAGTCGATAATGTGGGAATCCTCTAAGATTCGAATTGGATTCGTACGTGAATTTCAATGAAGAATGCTCATTAGGATCCAATGTATGAGCGTAACGTTTTACCATCCAACGCGATGACTGATTGAATCCCTATCAGAAAGTAGAAACAACTACGAAGAGCCAATTGGATCACTGCAAAAATTTCTGCACGGGGAGTGCTTTAAGGTTTTCCGTCATTGTCCCGTCCGGTACGTATGCTATAGCCAGTATTGAGGGATCAACTTAACAATTAATATTATTTTCATACAGAAATAAAAGATTAAAAAACAAGTCATTCGAAATAAGCAGACCCAAATGTGCATCGTTCCCACTATGTGTTTTTAATGCATCGACGAGTGCAAGTTTTTTTTTTTGTATCCGCGATATACTAATTTTCTAGTCGTAAGTGTCGAGAGAATGACGAAAAAATTGTGCGGAAATCGTTGTACGGGACGATGACGGATTTGCATCCCATCATTGTCCCGTGTGTTATCTAAGCTAGCCAGTATTGAGGAGTTATATGGGTTCTGAAGCCGAAAAGCATATTTTCTCTATTTAAAAAAAAATATAATGTATAAATTATTTTATTCAAAATTTTATTTAATTTATTATTTAATTTATTATTCAATTTAATTATTTTATTTTAAAAAATCACATTAAAAAGCAACATTTCAACAATATTTTGTAAAAATTTCAAAAAAAAATTTTGCGAAATTCATTGGTTCGCGCCTGTTTCCGGAGACCCTAAAAAAAGTGTCCTTGTAGTGGTCAGGATAACTCATGATATCTTCATCTGAAATTGAAAATCCAATTCTTTTTGTGTTAGTAGATAAGTATAGCTCATGATTGAACGGAAGATTTTAAAAAATTAAAATTTTACGTTTTGGCAGCGTTGAATGCAAAATAGTTCAATTTTTAGTACAATTTACCCTACGTATAGCCTTGTAAAATTAGTTATAACAAAAAAACCTCCGTTCAATCACTAGTCAATGCTATTTTAAAAAAGTGTGCAGAATTTCCATAAGATCGGTACATCAGTTTTAGTCGAATCATGTCCACTGACTGCAAAAATAGTGTTTTGAGAAAAATGCGATATACCTGCGTCGCTCCCGGCCGGCCTTTTCCAACGGAGGAGCTCCCAAAGACTCTCTCTCTCTCCCTCTCTCTCTCCTAGCCTTTTGCTCCGATTGACTTAAATCTTTGGAAGAATATTCTAACTATATCGTGCTTCTAGATCATAAAATATAAAGAAATGGATTTTTGAAATTTTCAAACCCACATAACCCCTTAAGGTATTAACGTACCAATCAACATAATATCCCTACAGAAATCTAAGATTCCCGAAAAAACAAGTTATCCAATATAAGCAGTAAACGCAAATTAGCGTAATTCCCACTATGCATTTTCAATGTATCGACGAGCGCAAGCGTTTTTTTCCTCTCTCCGAGATATTGTACTACTTTTTCGGTACAGTCCGACCGACTATAGAAACGCTCATTCGCGTGCTGAAAAATAAAACAACATAAAATGTAAAAAGCCTGGGCATATCGCAGTGACAATAATAAAACATCGAGAAGAGAGAATTCCAGTTGTAGATGGATCTCTCTCTCTCTCTCTCTCTCTTGCGAGTGGCGCGAAACCGGAACTTTTTAACAAATGTTCCGTCCCACATATCCCATTTTCGCTGCAGCTCGCGGCGCTTCTTGCCCGCCCTTTCGGCCGTCTCAATCTCCCGCGCGTACATTTATCCCCCGGCCGCCCGCGACCGGCTCGTCGTCCACCACGCGTCACTGCATTTTCCATATAACGCATTATTTAATGGACGTTTTTCGCTTTGTTCGCCGGACTCATTAACGGTGAGAGTCGTTCCGATTGTACTTTGCGTGCACGGTTCCTCTTTCGTCCGGGCGTACAACGGGAAAAACCGACGGACCGGTTGCAGTACCATCGCTGCATAATGAACAGGACACCCTCGCGGGCGCGCGTTCGCCCTGTTCCCGCCGTCATTCTCGTCCTCTGTTCTCCGCGCGAACCCACCCCCGCGCGCTTTCCGCCATGCAGCAGCGCGGAGGCGCTGCATCATGCCCTCGAACCTCCACTGCCTCTCGTCAACCTATTATTTTTCAGTGTTACGTTACGTCGCGTTGTGTTGCGCCTCTCGAGGATCCTCGTACCCGCGCACAGGCACCCCCATACCGCAGCCCCGAGTGATCCCTTGCGTTCGAGTTCGCGTTCACGGGAGGAAACAATAACGAAAAAAGCGCGATGAAACCTACGATGTTTGCGCGAAAAGTTGGCGAGTTCGCCGACCAACGAACGGAAGAGCGAAATGGAACGAGGGGGTGGAGGGGCAAAGAGAGAGAGAGGGAGAGAGAGAAAGAGAGCGAGCGATGTATCGTCACAGACCGCGTTGCACCAACGGCGTTTCATTAATCTCGCAGCCGTAATATCCAGTATCATCATAATACGCATGTATATAAAGTTTTCCATTCCAAAAGGCTTTACAGATCGCGCTGCAACGCGAAACTTCGCGGCAAAGCATCAAAAAGCTTCGACATAATTATAACGCATCGCGGGTATGAAATTACTGTGTACGTATTAAATAAATGTATCGGCAAAGAAATTCGCGCGGAGAGCCGGCTTTTCAATTTGTGAGTGCCAGACTGCCTGCGCGATCCATTTCACTCCGAGTAATACGAGCTTTCGGACACCAATGTCATCATTTTTCACTTCATTGACGTGAGCTTCCGACAAATATTCGTAATAAACTTTGCTTTATAGTACACACGACAATGGCCATGAAACGGACTGAGGCCATTGGTAAATAAGTTTCCCTCATACTTCCGAAGGCCATGGAAGTCTTCAGATAATAGGAATCAATTTCGCATGGGACTTTCGTCCGATGAAGTAGAAGATGGTGCCAATGGTTTTTTTCCGGGTATGTAGGCATTCTTTTTACGAACCCGAATATTTAACGATCCACCGATTTTCGTCTATCAGGAAGTAAATATGCAACCTAGGTTGCTGGTAAAATCTCCTCATGTACATGGCACTTTATGGAGATGACACGCGGGCCACGTTCCTATCTAATAATTTATACACTAAATAACGTATGCTACTTATAGATAACTTATCAGAATGGTTATGACGTCGCAAAATACGGTCCGTCGCGAAAGGAACACCTTAATTGGAGCGAATCTCAGGATTTTTGTAGTCGAGAGTCATCGAACACAGTGTTACTTGTGAGCTCAATGCATATATGGAACGTTCTATTTCGATGTGGGTTGATGCATCTAATGATGCGGTAATAGACCTTGCTGCCATACTCTCGAAGAGTGCTCGCGTTACTTGATATTATTTCCCCTTCGCCGAACAAGCCTGTTTATTAGTGATGAGTAATTAAAATAGGTTTTGCCGAAACTTTTGCTGTACATAAATGCATCCCACGATGACCATAATTATATGAATATATGCATATGCACGAGCAGATACGAAAATATGCGTATATGGGTAAACGTGATGAATAACGAAGAGAGAAAACGTACGTTGCATTGGGGTGTACGAAAGAGAGGGAAATAGAGGAGGGAGAGGCGAGGGGAGAGAGAGGTGGATAATTTCGTGGCTGAAACGATGAACCTGAAACACGTACAAGCGCACGAACACACGCGAACGTCTCTGACAGGCTACCTGAGCGTGCCAAAATTAAAGGGTACTGTCTAAACTTCTCTCCGAAAGCTCTCGTTGAGTTTGCATTTTGCGCACTATTCCTGTACTATTTCCTAGGTGCAGCGGGTTAAGAGGATGGAGAAAAAAGCAGGAGAGTACAGGATGAATATCGATCTTTGAAATATGGACATCCCTCATTCGGTCACGCGTATCCAATCACAAAAGTTTTTATGACCATTCGCGATATTTTTACTCGAACATGATGACGATGACTTTTGGCAAGAAGCAACATTGCTTAGGCATCAGCCTTTTCCTTGGTCCAACGAATGACCTGAACTGGGGAAAACTTCGAAGCTGCACTCTTATTGGATATGTCTAACAAGAAGGAGCACGATCCTCAAACATTAGTGGAACACCCGGTCCATCTGAACTCCACGTTCGTCGTGCGTAAGCCCCCTTAATCCTTCGATTTGATCCAGTCTCTTAAACTACAAAAAAGCACGTTTACAAATTCTGGCTAATGTTGATTGCAAGTCGAGAGTTTTCTGGCTCAAACGTACGATCAACTGAAATAGGGCTGCGATCCGGGCTCCGTGGTCTACCTTCGAGCTGAAACTCCCATATGTGGAAGCATTGATGTTTCGGGAAAAACGGGCTACGAATGGCGGCGAAAACAATTCTCCGAATTTCTCCAAACATCCTGTTCATAGAACAGAATCATTGATTTTTGCCCTTGCTGTGAATTCCTCCCGGCTGGATGACACCCAGCGAAGTGGATATTGTTGTGCTTCCATGTAAATAGTATAATAACCCGTGCAGAAATTGTCGTAGTGATTCAATTGGTTTCTTATACTTGTCCCTACTTCCTATTAGGGATCCAATCGCATTGGATCCATATACGAAAACGTCACGCTCGAACATTGGATTCTAATCGGTATTTTCCATTGGAGTCCAACCTAAAAATTCAATATGAATCTTAAAGGACTCTTTCATTATCGAAGAGAATCCGATACGATTTTTAATGGATTCAATTGTATCTGGTACGATGAATTTTCTTAACATACTATACAGATATACAAAATGAGTGGATGTTAAAATAGTGTAAATCTTGTCATAAGAAAGTATAAATCGCTTAGAAAAGTATTTATTCAAAATCGATCTAATCACATCCTCCGTTTTTTGACTTATTTTACTACACTTTGACATAATATCACTACACATACGACGCACATGGGGGAAGAGTACAAAAGTATATTGAATCGCAATCAGAACTCCCTATGTGCGGTGTCTAACAAATCCCCATAGAGAAGTGGATACCGTCAGATGGCGTTACTTTGAACAGGTTTTGGGTTCAATGGGTTCTTTGGGTATCAAAAAAGGCATTGAAATTCAACTTGCGTCAAAGTATAAGGGTTACTTTGCCATACTTCCGATTCAAAAATGTAATATTTTATGCATTATACATAGAATTAAATGAAAAAAAAACGATTTTTTACAATCAAATTGTCATCTTTATTAAGGAAACATTTTACATAAAAATATCAAGTACCTTGGGTACTATGATAGGCACTTATTTAGCCTTATAATTATCATTGGTTGTGAGATCAAAATCAACTTGAGCAACATTCTAATTAACTTGACCAACAAATTTAAACACATTTAAACACGCACACATTCAAATCGTACTACGGTGCTCTGTCAAAGTAACGCCAAAAACTGTCAAAGTTACCCTTAATGTCAACTTAACCCCGTTTTACGGCACATCTTGGGACTCCCGAACAAACGTGTGCACTGGTCAACGGAAGGATACTTTTTGTCGACCCACCAAAATGCGATGAAAAAATTCGAAAAAAACGTTCAACCGACTAGAATCAGTAAGTAGCGCGGAAGCCATACGGGCTCCAACGTGGTCATCCTACCTGCAGCGTCCCTATGAAATCCCTATAGGGGTGTCGTAGGTTCTGGGGGACTGCCAACAAATTTCATCATTCGCGATTACTTGCATCGGTCTGCACAAGCTTTGCATCCATACACACACACACACACACACACATACGTGTATATGATGCAGGATATTTGAAAGATAACATAATATCGAGTACGATGACCATAGGCTACTGCGAGAACAGCTCTCGAATTCCAAAGATCCGAAAATCAGCATTCCCCACCGTATGTGTGGGTACGGAAACTTCAACGGCCACCTTCTCATCCTCCTCTCGAGAGGCATTAGAGTCTATCTCAGTGTACCGATGTATCGGCAGGTCTATGTTCAGGGTAGTATTAGACACCGTATATGCCCGCAGCTCATTTGCAAACTCCGGCAAATTTACCAAATTTAAATGCAAAATCGGCCGAACCCTCCACGCTCTGTTGGTCCGCCACACACGAATGAGAGCGGACCTGGCTGTTCTACTACACCATGCGTACATACACAGACCCTGCACACGTACATGCGTGTATGTACGATGATCATAAACAGTAGAAAGTGTGAGCGAGTAAACGCATCGACGGTGGCGGCAGTCGAGGAAGAGAGAACGAGCTGGAAAGAGAAATTACACACATATATATGTGTGTGTGTGTGTGTGTGTGTGTGTGTGTGTGTGTGTGTGTGTGTGTGTGTGTGTGTGTGTGTGTGTGTGTGTGTGTGTGTGTGTGTGTGTGTGTGTGTGTGTGTGTGTGTGTGTGTGTGTGTGTGTGTGTGTGTGTGTGTGTGTGTGTGTGTGTGTGTGTGTGTGTGTGTGTGTGTGTGTGTGTGTGTGTGTGTGTGTGTGTGTGTGTGTGTGTGTGTGTGTGTGTGTGTGTGTGTGTGTGTGTGTGTGTGTGTGTGTGTGTGTGTGTGTGTGTGTGTGTGTGTGTGTGTGTGTGTGTGTGTGTGTGTGTGTGTGTGTGTGTGTGTGTGTGTGTGTGTGTGTGTGTGTGTGTGTGTGTGTGTGTGTGTGTGTGTGTGTGTGTGTGTGTGTGTGTGTGTGTGTGTGTGTGTGTGTGTGTGTGTGTGTGTGTGTGTGTGTGTGTGTGTGTGTGTGTGTGTGTGTGTGTGTGTGTGTGTGTGTGTGTGTGTGTGTGTGTGTGTGTGTGTGTGTGTGTGTGTGTGTGTGTGTGTGTGTGTGTGTGTGTGTGTGTGTGTGTGTGTGTGTGTGTGTGTGTGTGTGTGTGTGTGTGTGTGTGTGTGTGTGTGTGTGTGTGTGTGTGTGTGTGTGTGTGTGTGTGTGTGTGTGTGTGTGTGTGTGTGTGTGTGTGTGTGTGTGTGTGTGTGTGTGTGTGTGTGTGTGTGTGTGTGTGTGTGTGTGTGTGTGTGTGTGTGTGTGTGTGTGTGTGTGTGTGTGTGTGTGTGTGTGTGTGTGTGTGTGTGTGTGTGTGTGTGTGTGTGTGTGTGTGTGTGTGTGTGTGTGTGTGTGTGTGTGTGTGTGTGTGTGTGTGTGTGTGTGTGTGTGTGTGTGTGTGTGTGTGTGTGTGTGTGTGTGTGTGTGTGTGTGTGTGTGTGTGTGTGTGTGTGTGTGTGTGTGTGTGTGTGTGTGTGTGTGTGTGTGTGTGTGTGTGTGTGTGTGTGTGTGTGTGTGTGTGTGTGTGTGTGTGTGTGTGTGTGTGTGTGTGTGTGTGTGTGTGTGTGTGTGTGTGTGTGTGTGTGTGTGTGTGTGTGTGTGTGTGTGTGTGTGTGTGTGTGTGTGTGTGTGTGTGTGTGTGTGTGTGTGTGTGTGTGTGTGTGTGTGTGTGTGTGTGTGTGTGTGTGTGTGTGTGTGTGTGTGTGTGTGTGTGTGTGTGTGTGTGTGTGTGTGTGTGTGTGTGTGTGTGTGTGTGTGTGTGTGTGTGTGTGTGTGTGTGTGTGTGTGTGTGTGTGTGTGTGTGTGTGTGTGTGTGTGTGTGTGTGTGTGTGTGTGTGTGTGTGTGTGTGTGTGTGTGTGTGTGTGTGTGTGTGTGTGTGTGTGTGTGTGTGTGTGTGTGTGTGTGTGTGTGTGTGTGTGTGTGTGTGTGTGTGTGTGTGTGTGTGTGTGTGTGTGTGTGTGTGTGTGTGTGTGTGTGTGTGTGTGTGTGTGTGTGTGTGTGTGTGTGTGTGTGTGTGTTTGTAGTTAGGGAGAAAGATAGGAGAGGTCGGTGGTACGTGGCAGGCAGCGCGTATAGAAATGTATGTAGCAACGACAGGGTGGGTTCGACGAAACGGCGGTCATACGGGATGCTGCTGCGGGGTGGAGTTAGAGGGTGGGTAGGCAAAGGGGCTTGCGACGCCAGCAGCATCAGAGCGCTGGAAATGAGAGGGTTGCAGGAAACTGGAATGGTCGCAGCAACGGTGCAGTATAGTAGTTGCACGGTTGTCAGGCGCAGCGTACGATTGGTTCGCCAACAGTGCGTCGGGTCCTCTTCGCTCTCCCTCTGTCTCTCTTGCTCCCGCTCATCATCGTTTTCGTCCTCGCGTTTTCAGCGTTCGTATGTGCACTCTCTTCCTCTTTCCGTGCTTTTGCTCCCAACGCGAGACCCTTTCTGGACGCGAAGAGAGGCAGAGAAAGGGATGGAAAGGAAGGAAGGGCAAGAGATGGTGGACTATTTCGTATACTCTTACTTGATCCACTCTCCCTTCGTTCGCCGTCATTGCAAATAGGACCTCGTAGCACCCTATTCACTTATTTCGCTACTCGTGTGCACGTCACATGCTGTAAACTTGGCTCTTGCGAGCCAGTCTAAAATAGTTGGTAGCCTTTCAGTTTTTATTCGACCTTTCATTTTTCTCGAAGGTACAACGCGTCCGACGACTCTACCCAGAGGAAGGGTCATTTGGATCAACGAAGTTGTTCGTCTGGAGGTGGGCAACGAAATGATAAAATGACAGATCAAAAACCGTTGGAATAAATCATTTGAACGAACCTGATATTCCATTTGTTTAGACAATGATTCCTCAGCTCCCTCCAATGACGGATTTAGGCAGCCCGAGGCATTTTCTTTAGTGTATGGGCCGACTATTCTTCGTGGACTAGCCTCGATATTCAGCTGAGTTACATCAACGATTTTATGTAGCCAAGTTGAAGATGATATCAAGCCTAACAAGGGCCCACAATGTAGTCAAGTCTAGGCTAAAGTGTCCATGCAATCCTATTTATTCGCTATCCGTTTCCAGAATCGTCTAAATGTTATTTTTCACAATGTTTTCACACTGCTAGTCGACTATTAGGGGAAATCAATGAGAATGGTGAGCATGCTGAAAAAACGGAAAGGTATACGCCTGGATGGAACCTTCTCATGCGCTTTATACTTTGTTGTTATGCGGATCAATGATACGGATGTCAAGAATGACGATATCATAAGTTATTGAGCTTTTTTTCATCTCCCTGTTGTTTACTATCTGAAACAACTAGATTTGCTCATTTTTAGGGCTTCGTAGCCGCTAGGAAACGTTATGATTTACTTCAACCCTAGATAAACACATGAGATGGCCCATACCCGGATCTTTTGGTCGTTTGCATCGTGCTCTATGCAGTTACGCTTTGATAATGAAGCATCGAAGTCCGCCCACACCCGTGTGTACCCTCGCGGATGCGTTTCTGTGTACCAATTTGTTTTTCGGTTGTGACGTTGGAGCGTAAATATGCAAGTATAAGTGACTTACAAAACAATATTGTTTTTTAAAAGATATTTAACATTCAATCATAAAAAAATCCTATAAAATGGGTCTGAATGCGGTATAGGAGTAGCTTTTTTTTAACCCAATGAAATGAAATAAAACAAAATCGTGCATGCGTCCATGTAAGAAGGCGTTTTTCTAAACGTTGTTTTTTCGGTCTTTTGTAACGTTCTAAACACATTTCCATTGAAAACGCAGAATTTTTTTTACATCAAACCAAAACTGAAAATTAGATATATATGTATTATAATGAAAAATATTTGACTGATACCATCTCTACTTTCATCCTTTCAAATCATTGATTTTCAAAGTGGCGGTGTGTCCCCCTGAGGGGGGGGGGGGCGTGATGATATATAACGGGGGGCGCAGGCAAGGCGAGCGGTTAGTAAAAGAGGTTGCATGAAATTAAAAGACGGACACAGGATATTTTGTAAGAACTGTAAAATGTCGGTGACGGGTTGGGGGAGGCGAAGCATATTCATTTTAAGTAGTAGGGGCGGGGACGGTAGAAAAAACTTTGGGAACCATTGTTCCAAATGATTCTACTTTCCACAGCAGATAATACCAGCATATTTTTCACGAAAACTGTCAACCTTACTCTTCAAAATGCCGCCCGAAAATTAAAATATATTAAACACCACGGAACTTGTGAATTTTCAAATAAAAGTGAATATCTCTAAAAAGTTTCTTCAGATAACATGATTTATATACGACAAAAGTCACCCTAATTCGTTACAACCAAATTGGCGTGGACTTGAAGACGCTCGGGTGGCACACCCGCCCGTTCACCCTATGCGATCGGATCCAGAATTGTACACTTTTATCGCTTATGGAGGTACGATCATTACCACGAATCCAACTTTCGGATTTGAAAGTTTTATATGATTTTGACGAATACTTTTTGCGCTTATTGCCAAAATTTGGCCTATTTTGACCGGTTAGTTTCTTCGCAATAAAACTGCAAAGTCGATCACTTTGAGTTACCGTAGCACGTCGTGTTATGGAGACGGTCAACCGGAAGTGCAGTGATCGTGGTTTTTCTGCTCACGTATCCAACTAAACCCCGTTGAAAAACTGAAATACGATAGATTAGATATAACAGATATTGTAATAAATAAGAAAATCCATCTTCACCCCGTAGTTAAAGCAATACGTTACAAGAAAGCTTCAATTTCCGGTTGACAATGGTCAGAACAACGAAACAGCACCCACAGACTTAGCAACGTCGCGAGTAACAGCTGATGCATTTGGCGAACACAACCCAGCTTTGTTTGAAAATTAATTTGAATAGAAGCCGCCACAAAATATGCAAACAACAATTTATCGAGTTTTATCATTAATCACGTATCAATAATATGCATAATTATATTCTGCCTATCGTGTTAATTACGCTGAGGTAATTCATGCCTATTTTAATAGACTTGAATTTTATTACGTTAATATTATTACGAAGATCACTACCGAGTCGTTGACAATCTAATTTTCCAGTTTTTATTTGTTCACGTGCAATAAATGCATCGTTTACCACAACATTTGTCACACTATAATCGACAATACGAATAATCAACATAAGTAAACATCAGAGCAGCTGTGGGTAAAATAAATTTAGACTCTTTTTTGACCCCGTGGAAGTAATCGTAACTCCTTAATGCGCGACGGAACACTCCAGCGTGTTTTTCCTTTTATTTGCGAGTTATCGCAAGACAATACAACTTCCGTCTCTTCTCTTCATGCAGCGGTCCAGTCAGTGGGAACGATAAAAAAAACAAAGTGCTCTCTTCCGTGGAATCTCCTGTGCGCGTGCGACTTTGCGGCGTGCAGGCAATCGAAGCGACTGTTCAGGCAGCTCTGGTTGTGCGACGTGAACGGTGGAAACGTCGAGGTTGGACAATCGCCTGACGAATGACGGAAGTAACCACGCGCTCTTCACGGTTGATCAGTCCTCGTCACCAGCATTACAATACACGTTTGTCATGTAGCTGGTGCAACGGCATCACCGAACGAGACGACGATTACTATTCGCAATTCACTTCGTCAAGGTTTCCTCGTTGTTTATCGATGTCATTTATTATTCATCGTTTCACAGTGGACGATTGGCAGTCATAGGCGGCGCGCGCGAAGGGTTACCAGGTAAAAGCTATTGCCGGCTTACAACATTCTGGCCGAGTCCAATGCTATGACGCTCCCACATGCATAGAATATGCGTATCCACAGACACATGGACACCCATTTAGATAGTATAACATAGTGTATAGGGTGTCCTGTTATGAATGGATAATCGTGCAACTGTGGATAGGTCAGGTCATGTCCTATTCTATGCTGGAATTTCAGTTTAGTAGAAGTCCCACGGTTTCCGAGATAGGCTTTATGTTATTTTTTTGACATAAATCATCTGCTTTTGATTTTCCGCATGCCATTCTACAAATGATATGAATCGGCAATAATTAAGGGGTTACCCCCACTTGCGATTTTGAAAAAATCGATTTTTTTATTGCATTTTTTTGAAGTATAAGTATCTGAGAATATGTCCTGAAAGTTTCAAGTCGATCCGAACAAAATTGACTGAGATATGAGCGTTGAAAGAGAAGAATCCGTGAATTGAAGAACTGAAATTGAAACTTTAAACGCGTTTTTCTGATAATGGCATTTCTGAAGTCGGTGACCAAGATTACTCGAACACTAATGAACCGATCTTCTTGAAATTTTGCAGGCTTATTTAATACATAAAAACGTAGTCTTTAATCGTTCGATTTTTTTTTCGAAAAAAATGGCCGCTTTATAGCCAAAAAACGGCCGTTTTTTTTCGTTAAAATCGAACCTTTGACTGTCCGCCATTTTGTGGAAAATGAATATTTTTTAAAATCCTTCGATTAAAGACTAGTTTATACTTATATTTGACTTAATCCATCCGCATTTTTTTTTCAGATGATCCACTTCGCCGCAATGTTGGTCACCGCAAAACGTGTATATAAAAACATTATTTCATTGACGGCCATTTGCCACTAAACAATGTAATATTTTTCAATAAAAAAATTACTGAAAGTTCTTCAAGATGTGTTCTTTAAGATGGTATATTGATCGATTAAAAAAGTTTTGTAGTTTTCTTTAAAAAAATTCATGAAAAAGGCCTTTTTTTGCGCTACAAGTGGGGGTAACGCGTTAAGCAACTTTCCAATGTAATTGGCACGATATGCACAGTACATTTTTTTTCACACCGCAGACTATCACAGCCAGATGTTCGAATTTGTTTGTATGAAAATTGTGCATAAGATCTTTTTTTCGTGAAGTTTCCTTAACATTTAAGGTTGAAAATAAGACATTTCTCGATAAAACGAATAACCAAAAGTTTTTTTTTAGCCGGATTAAAAAACTTATGTTTTTTCAGAAATAGCACGCGAAAAACCAAAAGCAGATGATTTTTATCTCGAAAACCATGGGACTTTTATGAAACTGAATTTCCAGCGTATAGTAGGACATGATCTGACCTATCGACAGTTGCAGGATTATCTATTCATAACAACACACACTGTGTGCATACACGGTGTATCTTAACTACTAGATTTCCGTTCGTGAGCATACAGGGTGTCTCTTTCCAAGCAAAACGCTTTTTTTAAATGTCGTGCGACAAAAAATAGCCGAGATATTTACGAGTAAAGTTCAACGGCGAGCAAGCAATGGCACACTAATCTCGGCGTCCAAGCGAGCGCGAACTCGGGTTCGAAACCATATTAGTGGATTAGAATTAGTTTTTGGATACGAGTCGCCGCAAACTACCGCCAGATGTCGCAGCAACCATCTGCTACTCACACTACAGCAAAGAGCGGAGACCAAAATGGCGAAGAAAGCTGCAAGTTCGTGTGTGATGCGTGTGAAGGTGTGCACGTTTACCATGCGGGATCGCCGCGAGTGGGGAAACTGATGCACTAGATTTTTAGACTCGTCGATAATATTTTGAGCTTCGTTGGTACAATTTTGCTAGGTTTATGTAAAAAAAACTCTAAACCCCGATTTCTCCCTCATTTTTCCATAACTTGAGTAGGAACAACGCTCAAAGTGAGGTTTTTTTTCACTGTCGAGACCCTAACGTTCTTCAAATGTGCATGACGTCGGTTCATCAATTAGTAACCCACAATTCATCCTATAGTAACTAGCTGTGAAGGTTTTTTTCTAAATTTGGAATAATGTCGACTGTCAGGCACTTTCTGCCACAATATCTTATGTACACGATAAATTTCGTTGCAATTGATTGTATCGTTTGGTCGAAATTAGGGTTTAAAATTTCGAATTAGTCGGAGCGTGTGTATGATACATGCCCTCAAGTCCAACGAGGTTGTTCTGCGGAGCCTTGGGGATGACTGGTGGTAAAACTCAATATAAAACTCTTGGTAATTGTACGTTCTTCGGAAAAATGTGATAATACTGTAACGTGTAAAAAATTATAATTGTAATAATAGCATCCTTATTATTATTATTATTATTATTATTATTATTAATTATTATATTATTATTATCGTATTATTCAAAAATAATTATTATATTACATTATTTTTAACGATTATATTATTAATTATTATTATTATTAATAGTAATAATAATTGTAACAATGATATTATGACATTGTTACGTATTACCTTATGATGGAATATATTATATGGAACAATGGCGCAAAAATAGGTGGAATGGTCATGGACAACATAATTTATAATATAACAATTGTAGCAATAATCTTGGAGATACTAGAATAGTAGTGAAAATAACAACAATACCAGTATTGAAGAATAAAACTGAGATTTCCCGCAACGCATTCCATTCCATTCCGGTCTCTTGCTGTCAGACGCTTTTATTCGCCTTCGAGACGATCGCAAAGACAATCTCAATGGAAAACTCCTCATCCAGGATACGAAAGTGATTTTGCTTGGCACGAAAGCTATAACAGTTTCTAATCACTTTCAATCATGATAGGCTTCCGGTGTTAGTTATATACTAGAATTCAGACGCAAGCCAATCATCCAATACATTAGAGAATTATATCGTAAGCCGTGAGCGATAAAAAAACGGCTGAAGAAGTGCCACCTCTGAACGGATCGAAGCACTTGCATTGGCGAAGTTTCGAGTGCATTCAGAGAAGATTATTAAAAAGTAATCAGAACCGCCAATCTTGCGGAAAATTATGTTCGTTGCGTTACATTGGTTGAATCTATTTTTTTTTTCGTGATTTTTTTTCGTAATTTTTCCTCGGCATGGTAACTTGACTTGAATACGGAAAAGTCTGACTTTGGTGACTGGGATGACATCTCTTCGACGCAAATTCGATCTGAAAAGAGAAAACCAGGCCAAAGTTTGTTTTTCTCAACTTATTTCAACGAAAACGGCATCACAGTGTTCTCAATATTTCAGTCCAACGGATAACCGCGATAAAACGGATCACAACAATAATAATAATAACGTACAATTCACAATAAGGATAATTTGAAGTGTAGGTTTCGAAGCCTTGTGCTGCTGGTCACGAGGGGAACAGTTGGAAGAATAAGACGAAGAAGATGACTCGAAGGGACACAAGACGGTTACGTTAGGGTCGTACAGAAAAATTATATTCCGGATTTTTCAGACAAAAGGACAAGGCTCTCCGGTGATCCCCCCAGCGAAGAATCCGACAGTTGCGCCGCGATAGATGGAACCAGTTTTTGCGGTCCATACAGACTCGGCCACCCAAGTGAGTGTAAAAGGGGGGGGGGGGGGTGTCATTCAAACGTTGCATAGTGGACCCCTCGACCGCTTCGGGAATACGCGGAGCGCAGCATCCGCTTGCGTTTGGTCCAGTTTTTGGGAAGAGCTTGATCGACCGGTATTGCAAGACTCGCTAACGGACCCCACCTGGACCGGTGATCCGACCATAAAGAGCAAAGGGCCACACGCAACTTCGCAAAAGACCCCCAGTCGTCATTCGGGTTTTTTCCACGGTCGTACTACCGAATCTCGTTGATGTCCAGGCACGACATGAGAGCTGTGTGCGACTGTACCTTACGATGCTACGAACTTCCGTTGCCGCGCTCAGTAACTTCGCTGACTCTGTACCAAGAACAATTGTCCAGCGGCTTTCGTGTAACCGCGACATAATCGTGTTGACCATCGCTATCAGTGGGCAGACGAAGGATATACGACGTCAAGAAGATATACAGCCATGTAAGGTAAGTCGCTTGTTTTGTCCACGTCACGAATTACTATTTTTTTGCACTATTTTCGAACTCTTCTTACACGAAGTCTCCAGGTCCACAGCATCGATTAGAACAACTTGGCTAATAGACAAAGTTTTAACTTGATAATTTTTTCAATTAAGCTTCGTAAATGAAGCTGCCAGTTCACTATTTTAATCGGGTCTTCTAGACGAAGAGATATACTGAAATATTTTAATTATAAGTTTAATTAAAACTTATTATATAGTGTCGGGTCGAGCGTGTTTCACTGTTGCTTTTGCCAAAGAGTTTGTTTCGAAAACTTCAAGATAGACTAAAACAGGTCCATGGTGTTCAGAAAATCCATAGTTAAAGATACAATAGAAAAAGTAACTGTAATTTATTGGCAGCGCGACTTCACCTACACAACAATACTATAATTGCGCTTTCAATTAGCTATAGTCAGTTTCACAATTCTAACTTTTATCATCGGCGTTTGTTCTAAATACATCGAATTTTCTCTTACTGTAAATTGTCCGAAAAATCAACTAGCTTTATAAATATAGGGTAAAGCAATGAGTACGCACTTTATAAACTATTATTTCTAGAAAAATCAATTTTGATAGTAATCTTTGTACTTCTTATTTGAATTAAGCTTTGGTCATTTTTGAACCTTATTTTAAATATTAGTCCTGAATAACAATTTCTGAAAATGTAAAACAGACAGAGAGAGCGAACGAGAGAGGGAGAGAGAGAGAGAGCCTCTGGCAGCGAAAGAATGAGAGGAACCATACTAATAACACGTAATTATCGTACAAATTCGTTAATGAGAAAACGGGCACTAAAATCATTAGAAGCCAATATCGGAATAACATGATTATAATAAAGCAAATAGTCAGTACATACAAGCCGGCCGCGAGCTTGTTCACGCCAGTGACAACACGCACACATCAAATATTTCCAGCACACCTCATAACGACCAAAAGTTGATTATTCCGACGTTATTTTTTGTCCCCCTCCTTCGTGGTATATTTGGGATAACGGGCGTAGGTTGTGATTTCCAGATCGTTTCGGGGCGCTGTTAAAACATCCGCTAATAAATAAATTGGTATAAATCGCGCGATCGAGTTAATTCCATTACCTTCGGTCGATGGCTCGTCCGGGTGATTCATCCGGGGGTTGAGGGATGAGACGCACAGAGGAATATAAAGAGTGCGAGTGAACGCGTTTGCGGCACAACGGGAGGGTCGCATCGATGGAAGAGAGGGACCGATAAAAAACGAAGAAAAAACAGCGCGCGACAAAACGAAGGCGAGAGCGCGAGAGAGAGAGAGAGAGAGAGAGAGAGAGAGAGAGAGCTCCGGAACGACGCGTCCTCTGGCCGAGGATGTAGCCCGACGATTCCGGGGGTGGTAGAGGCGTTGCCCAGCTTTATATAAAGAGCGGTCGGCTGATGAGGCCGCACGAAATGCTAGCGGGTGCGAACTCTCCATACCCGTGGCTTCGAAAATACAAAGGAGAAGGGATAACAGAAGAAAACAAAAAAGTGAAAGGAACTATCGGCTGACAACGAAAGAGTGCATGCCCGAAAGAAAACGGTGCGAAGAGTGTGAGGATAGTGAAGAAAAAAAAGAAATAACCGCCTCGGGGATAACGCGTATAAAAGAATTCGATAAACTTTTCAACACGTGTGGTATTAAAAGCTTCGGAGATATAGAGGACATCCCGAGCAAAGAGTAACCCCCGCAGGGCTTAAGTGGTAACTTTGGTCTTCTCGTTGCTCTCGATTTCTCTCGAGCCCACCAACCACATCGCGCTCGCTGTACCGCAGAGATGCCTCTTTTTATATTCCACGTCCCTCTTTACCCCACGGCCCGGCCACTCTTCCTTCCACTTTTACGGGCTACTTGGTTCGTCGTACTCGAGGATACATAATTTGCTGTTATTTTTTTGCATTGAGGGCTCAATTAATTCCCGAGTTCCAACCCTTGTGGGTTTTTACGTATTACCCTTCCCAATTGAAGCCTTTCCGATCACTCCCTACCCGCACTTCGCTAATCGAATCTAACTTCCCGTGCGTCCACAGCCGTCTCAAAGCTACACTATACTGTATTCTCCAAGCGTACGAGGAAACTGTGGGAAACCCGTATCGCTATAGATGGTCCCATATTCTTTTCTTTGGTGCACAGAGTTTTACTCAAGTATCTACACCCAGACGTACCGGTCACCGTTCCGAGTATTGGCCATGCACAACACTGCTTAACGCGATGTCCCGCCAGGTCCGAACCCCGCCCATTCATCAGTGTCGGCTGGTTATTTGTTATTATTAATCGATGTCAACACAGATCTACCAGGCAGACTTTCCGGAAGAAGGAAAGCTTTTTCGTTTTATAGTTCTGCAAAGTCGTGTCGCGATTCCCAAATGGGGCTTCGATACAAGTTGTAAATCAATAGATATTTATTTGAATTCAATGATTTATTATCATAACAATACGAATATTTGATTATTTATGAGTAGAGTGAAACTGATAGTAAAAAACGATGTTACTTCACTGCTTAAGCTTTGAACTAAAATTGATTGTACACGCAATCAAACAGTTAGCTTTAATTTTCACGGCCTAACTTTCTTTCAGCTTTAATTGTAAAAGCAATGATGTTGATGTCTGCTACAAGAAGCTTTTTTTTAATTATCTGCAACATAAATTTCTCAGAGATGTGTAGTAATTAGGCAGGATTAACATCGTCAAGTTATGCCTCGCTGAATTCTACAGAGCGTGACGTTTTGTTTTTTCTTTAAAAAAACTTGACTACCTATGAAAAAGCTCAGTCCAAAATTTGTGAAACAACATGGCTTCCGCTATGTTGACCTTGTACATTAGGGTGGCACAATTTTGAGCTCTATTTTTGCCCTTTTTCTCGCAATCCAATTATCTTGTTAAAAAAAAATTGTTGCGGAAGCTGCGAGCGGTCAAAAAATATTTAGAGGTTGTCCAAGCCTCCCAATAATGCAAATTTTCATTGAAAAGACGATTCATTTTTGTTCGTACACTTCTCACCCATGAACTTTATGCTTTATAATTTTTAAATTAACCTCGCTGAAGCTCTAGCCGGCCAATGAAATTATAGTGGTCGTGCAAGAGCTTCGAAATTTTTTTTTTCGCCAATTGTTTTCACTCTTCTCACTCATAAATTTGACGTTTTGGAAAAATTTTAAAGCAATTAATTCTTTTTGGTCTAGAAACAGATTTTCCAAACTTACATTATACTTCTAACCCAAGAATTATAATCTTTGTTCTCAGAAAATAATTATTAAAAGCTCTTGTCCGGAAACGAAATTATAGGTTGTTTTATTCGTAAAACTGAAATGGCAGGTATTTCGGCGGACCAATCGGACAAAATGTCCAAAAATGACAGATGTTGCAGCATCGTATTCTAACCCTACCACATGAAAAAAAGAATGCTTGAACAATCCCTGAGATTTTTACATCGGTAAGGTGTAAATAACAAAACAAAACAAAAACAAGCGGCATTTTCGCTGCGTAAATAAATCAAGTGAACAAATCCGGAGGTCTGTGATGTGGTATTCAGGTGCAGAGATATAGGTAATGTATAGGTTTATTTCGATGTGACGTAACCTATGAACGACTCGAGCTTTGTCGGCTGGGAATCACGACGAGGTAAGATAAGCAAACCCGCGCATTCTTCGCTCGTATCGGAAAAATGTAGCGGTTTAAATGAGTGTGCCTGGTTGTCCGGGTGGAGAGGTTGAGACGTATCCCTGTCGATCGCCCTCGCGTCACGTAATCCTTCGAATATCGATGGAAGGCGCACGTACATGTCAATCGAATAGTGGCGATGGTGCTACATAGCTACACAGCTGGCTGATAGCGTAACCGCGTGCTCGATGCAATTGACCAGCCACCAGGACTGGTCTCATCCTCAACGTTGACCGTTGCAACAATTTGGAAGCAGAAGAACTTTGACGAATCGATCTTTCAAGGACGATCTAGGGTTTCATCGACTAGTTTAAAAGAAACTGAGTTTTTTAGACGTAGATATCCGTTCGATAAAAGTTCAACTTAGAAGTTTCCATGCATGCCATGATGCCATATTCTAGCAAAAATGCCACAAAACTCTAGGTCATGTGAGAGAATTCACCAAAGAAGATCTTGAATTTAGACACAGGTAGTATTTCTTTAAAAAAATGATAACTGCAGTCACCAATGTCAGCCCGATTAATGCAGCTCCATGTCAACTGTCAGAAACCCTTTTGTAAATCGAAGTACTCATCTTTTATGGATATCAGAATTGTTCTTCCAGGACAAGGTTCCTGCCGACAGGATTTCCGTCCTTAAACGCGAAATTTGTATTTTGTAATTTCACTGGTCTAATTCGAAACTTTTACGATTGACATTTTATTGAATAATCGCTTAATTATTTACTTATCTTCTTTTTGCGTCTAGTTGGTGTCGTTCGATCTTTTGATTTTCATTCAACATGACTGCTCGTGAGTGATTTGACTTTGATACTTTTCATTTGCCTTGACTTGACACTTTATTGACTTAACACTTTATTGTCTTGACACTTGACTTGACACTTTATTTGACTTGACATTTTTTATTTGACAGTGACCGTATTATTAGTGCAACTCCAGCGCAATTCACAATTTCGGATGAGAAACCCTACTAGATTTCCCAGATTTCAATAATACTCCATTCGTAAAAGACGCAGTGAAAGAGGAATTTTCGAAGGTGAAGTTTCCTCAGGCATATGAACGTCCAATAAAAAAATGTGACTCCGAAGATCCATCGAAAAAACGCCCAACCATCCGTACGGTATTCTTTCCACAAACCCGAATATTCAACCATTCACTGAGTTACCTCAATAATCACGTAAAAATACATCCCGGTATATGAGTAAAGTTTCAAGCCAAGTTACGGAAACTGTAGCAAACAATTACGACTCTAAAAATCCTTTCATTTATACGGCACTTTATGCAGATGACACGCTGACCACATTTCTATCCGATAATGTATACACCGAACAATTCTATATGCCTGACATAAACTTCTCAACGCGTGCAAGAAATTCCAAAGACTCTGCAACGAAGATAAAAACAGGGGGTTGTCAAATGTTTAAAGGAAGCATTAATGATTATATTTGGACAATTGTGACTAGCAGAAGAATTTTCTAGACCGCGACTTTTCAGGGAGAATGTAAAGATGTCCAATTCTAAAAAAATGTCGCCTAATTTTTATCCCATTTTACCGTTGTGTATAGTAATTGATTGTGGCTTATCTTTATTCAGCGCCGCTGTAATATACCAATGATTCCGAAGGGCTCTGCTTATGTCCCACCAAATACGGCCCTCCGCGGCCCACGATGACTTCTCCCCTATGTTCCGTGTCACATGGCTTGGTACGTGAACAGCATGATGTGCTCAGAGATGCTGGCATACCGCCATCCAAATGATTCAAGCCGGTCAAAAAAGTTGTCTTCCCAATGACCCGGCGGATCGGCGTGTCAGCTGGTTCACCGCAATTAGCTGGCATAAAATGTCCAGCACCGCTGTCTTTTCGCAAAAGATGCGGTATTCACACATCCACGGACATATGTATGCACATCTACCTGAATGCTCTGATAGCTGAAAGCATTGTCTCACAGCTTGGACAGCGAGAATTGCATCTGTACAAAACGCTAGAGTTCCGAGCGCCTACGAGCCCGCGAACGTCCCAACGTTAAGCGTAGACACACACACACACACACACACACACACACACACACACGCGCGCGCGCGCGCGTACCTACTAAAATACACAGGTAAATTCGTGTGTGAAAGCATCAACCCTCTGGAACCCCCGCACCCAACAGTTTTCCCGGGTGTACTCATCGTGGGTACACGAGGGAGGAGGAAAGAGCGGTTAAAACAAATGAGCGGCGAGCTCCGGCCTTAAATTAGCGCCAGCCAGGGGTGGTTTTCATTTCCACCCTTAAATTAGGACTAAGCCTGTCCCGCTTTCGCGTGCTTCTCCCAAGTTTCCACAGTTTGATCGGATGAGTTACCGCAGCTAAAAGTTACGCCGACGCTGATTAACGTTCTCTCCGAGCTTACGGAAGCTCCACACTCTCTCTCTCTTTCTCTCTCTATCTCTCTCCAAGCTTCTTCCTCGACAGGCACGTCCGTATTCCTCCAGGATAAAAGAACGAAAATTGCGGAAAAAATGCTCCGACATCTCCGAGAGGTCCAGTTGAGAATGTTCGATGTAGCCGATGATGACGAGCTATCTACGATGTTGATGTGCATGTGAACGTATTTCTACCTAGTCGTATTCACGTAGCAAATGGAACTTTTCCTGTGCATAATGAACGGAGCGTGATTTCGTGATGCTCGGTCGTCGTGATTCGTCGGACTCGTATAGCAGTCGCAGAGTTCGTTGGCTAATCAGAATCTCTCTCTTTCTATTCAGTTCTATCGCTCGTGATAAAGAGAGAGTGTCGTGGATTAGTTTGGACTGCCTGGCGAGCGAAATCACTTTTAATCCAATAAAGGTCCTTAATAATCCAATAACCTGTGACGCCGGGGACCCCCCACCACCGTCTCGTTGCCTCGCATGGAGACGGAGATGCAGAGAAAGTCGTTTGGCGTCTAAGCAAAAAGTGGTTTTAGGGGGGTCGTTGGCGATGGCGACGGTGGCTGTAGATACCTCGAGGTCCAGGGATGAAAGCCTCCTATCTAAGTATTAGTGCCATAGTGGAAAATTTCGGGCTATTCTGGCAGTGTTGGAGAGCACCCCTCTCTATACACCCCCACTTCCACTATCGTATCCATCGTCGACGTCGTCGTCGTCGTCGTCGTCGTCGTCGTCGTCGTCTCATCGCCGTACCACTCGGCCGCGGCCATGTTGTCAGAATTGCCACCACCTAACCACCCTCTTTCTCCTCTTAATACGCTCCCTCCATTCCACCACCCCCTGTGGCCTCCACCTCTCTAGTCATCTAGTCCTGTCGAGGGGGGGTCCGTTATGTAAATGTGAACCAACCCCACAAACCCGTTCTCTCTTTCTCTCCACCATCTCATTCTCCGTACAGCTCTTCGCATCTAGCTCTCACTCCACACGCGGGAGAACCTTCCTGAGCACAAATATACCCCTGTATACGTACATAGAAACGTATAAGCGAACCCGTGCACACACATGAAAAAGCCGTTACTTGAAACCCTCCTCGGTCGCCGAGAGCCACACGAGAAACTCCCCCTTCGGACGCCACCCCCCGCGAACCGCCGCCAACTAGCAGCCCCTAAATCTAAGTCCATAGGATGCGGTACAGACAGCGCGAAAATTTTCGCAAACCTCTCACTAGGAACATCATTCAAATGTCCGCCTTCGATTTTGTTGAAACTCACATATGTGATGAAACATTGAAAGTTATTAGACACGTATTTTTTTTCATCGGCGGAAAAACGTTTTGAAGGGCGAAAACCACCCCTAAAAGAAAGGGGTGTGGAGGGATGATTTTGCAGTTTCACCCACAAGCAGTCCGCCGATCTGTAAGGAACAAAAACCTAAATTCTTCTAATGTACAGCGATGGAAAGTCCACAAAATATGCTTTGAAAGAAAATTCAAGTAAGGGGTGACACGCCTTTCTTAGATTAATGGTTTCACCCCTTGGAACCGTTTTTCCGCCAACAAAAAAAACGTGTCTGATAGTTTTCAATGCCTTATCACATATACGATTTTCAACAAAATCGAAAGCGGATAGTTAAGGCCTTAGGCCACAGTAACGGTTATGAAATCATGTGCGAATTTAACAATTTTTTTTTCGTATGAAAAAGTAATTTACTCATAAAATTAATTACACATCTAGTTGGTATGAATATCAAGCTGTTAGAAAGTATTTTTTTTTTTTCGATGCACAAAATGGCCGACTACTAATATTTTCTTTTGTTGTCTTTTTTTAAGCGCTCCGCGGTGTCACATGCAGCATCCACAATTTTTTACCTACATCAAAAAACAAAAATTCTCGTCAATCCACATTAGAATACCTAGGGAAGTGCGCACGGAATTAAAAAAATGTTGTTTCATTCGAAAGTTGTAGGTATTGGAACTTAAGAAATGAATTTTCAGTGAAAAATTTCGTTATAAATGCTCATAAACTGCTCATAAAATGAAATTTTTTCGATTAATCAGAAATTCCGTACGTACTTCTGCGCGAACTGCAATTAGGAATATAACTTTTAAATTTTAAGTAAATCGAGTGAAAATTGTTGAAGTTATTCGTCACGCCAATTGGAAAAAAGCTGTTTCGAGAAGTTTCGAGTACTCGGCCATTTTGTACATCAAAAGAAAAAAAATTTTAACAGCTTGATATTCATACTAAATAGATGTGTAATTAATTTCATGGGTGAATCACTTTTTCATACGAAAAAAATTGTTGAATTCGCACACGATTTATACCCGTCACTGTGGCCTAAGGCCTTAAGTGATGTTCCTCATCACTTGCCAAGCGAATCGACGAATATCGACGATTTGAAGAAAAATATTGTAAATGAGTGTGGTGGACGTTATCATTGTGGGCAGCATCTTTAACAGCTAGTCGAAATAAGACGCAAAAATAGGTGAAATATCATGGACAATGTTTTTCCCATGTTCAAGCGTAAGTACACGAACGAACAGACCTGGCTTATCTCTTCGATTCCAAAAGCAAGGACAATCAGTGAGAAAAGGATGGATGCCAGTTATAAAAAAAACCTTGTACATCGAGACACTCATGTTGCATGGAAATCAGAATTATTTTTCTAGAAGAAGGTTCTTGCCGGAGAAAATCTGGATTTCCGACTTTAATCGTGAATTTTGGATTTTGCAATTTTCCTGGTATAATTCAAAACTTTCCCGAATAATATTTTGTTGTGAAATCGTTCCTTTATTATTCTTCTTCTTTTCGCATTTGGTTTATGTCGAGCGATCCTTTGATTGTCATCCAACATGACTGTTCGTAAGGGATCTATATACCTCTTAGTTGACAGTGACAGTGACGATATACGCCGACAGTTGAATATGAAGACATTGGATTTCGCGGACTGGCCACGCAGGATCCAATTGTCTCCATATCCAACAATATGTACACCCCAGTGTATTCAAATTCATTTTTGGATGAATGTACACATACTCATATAAACGTCATTTCTGACATTTGATTCCCGAATATGACTCGCACGGAAATGCACATTTGAATAAGATTAAGAATATAGGTAGGCATTGTGCGCATATTAATAAGCATTTAAGCGATTAATAAGTCGATAATTCCTGGAAGACAGTTAATCAATTTTGAACGCAGACTGAAAATCGATATAAGAACGGTGTATAGACTGGAAGAGAAAAGCCTCCCCGGGCGTTCCTCGGCTTCTCTCGCCCTTCGTCGCCCACCCCCGCCTTCCCGCGGTCACAAAGAAACGCGGCAGATGTAGTCATACAGTGATATGGCGTTTTCTTTTTTTCGTACAAAGGCGCAAATGCTTCACCGCGTCTCATCATCGCACAAGGTTTTTTTTAGCATAATTCAGCTAAATTCGTACTGCACAGTGATTGATTGCATTGCGCGGTGGCAATGAGTATGTCGGTGCAATTAGTATACTTATCGTTACTGTCACCATCTATGTCAAATAAAAAGAGTATTTTACGGAACAAGAAATCTACGTATTTATTTATTATCTTTTTAATAAATTGCGGATGGACGGCCATAATTTGATGAAAAAAAACCAATGTGACTGATTAAAACACACATGTTTACTCGGCGAACGTGAAAATACAACTGCGGCGAATTATTACATCGTAACACAAAGTTATTTATTAAACGAAGTTGCGTAAAATAGCGATCGTGTATTGTGTATCCCTATTAATCACGGAAAATAATTAATATCGCAAGCAAACGAAAATGAAATGTGATTTTTCAATTGATCAAAAACATTGTTGCTTCTACCCACGGGAATCGTCGGATAACAGAGTAACGAGATACTATCGATGATTATTAAAATCCGATATCTTTACCCCACCTGGATACCTGGCGGACAATTATTTATTACTACCAGGAATACGTTTCGAACCATCCCAAAAGAAAGAGGGTATGAATGCTTAACGAGAAGTGAAGGCAAATACTTTTGCGCAGGCCGAATGTGGCTCACGCCAATTGGTTTGCCTTAGCTTGGGATGAAAAAATTTAGAATAAAACGAATGTCATACCTAACTAGTTTTTTTTTGCCGAATGCATATATATTTCAAGACGTTGCCAAGTACCATATTTGATTTGTTTTATATTATTGTTTCAAAACTTTTTTCCTATTATCACATACGGAAGCTGTATTAGCCGAATACGTTTTCGGCGGGCGTTACAGCTTCAATCGATTTAATATATATTAGCAAAGTAAACTCAGCTTATGTAAACGTAGTTGTTTCCACTTTTTGTGCAGCATTCATTCTATTTATTTATACTCGCACACACGTACATTATCCACGTGTACTACGAGAATTGGATTGCCAAACGCCTATATTTATTAATTTGATTAATTACCATCCCCAATTTAAGAAAAAATCAACAAATATTATATGCTTCCGAATAAAACGATCTGCGTCACGATTTTGCCAAATGTGTCACGGCACTAATCTTGATTTTGTAAAAACTGGTTTCCTGTTTCGACAGATCATACAAAAAACTGGCTCGTCCTTCATCTTGAAAAGCCTAAAACCAAAATATACTTCTACCCATTTGCTGTACCTGTTCAATATACATGTTTCAGTTCTTCGTATTCTATATAAAATATACACAAAAGTCCACGCGCGTATCCGATTTAGCACGCAATCAATTTTCATCGACTTTATCTTAGAACTTTGATGGCCAGTGTGTATTCCAAATGAGAACATTTCGTTGCGGACCTTCTCGGCAAATGAAAACTTTTTATTAAAGGATCGAGAGAAGTGTCCTCATTCGCGTTATCCTTTGGGGCAGTCACCCGTGCGTCCTTGCCTCCGCGAAATTTCCCTAATTCCATCCAAAACCCAGCGAGTCAGTCCGCATCAAGGCAAGTGTCTATTATACTCTAGTCCCGGTGACGTCGGGGTTGGTTCTCCTACCGTAATTTCGAGCGAGTGCTACGCTGAAATCCCTCTCATCTTTCTCTACTAACCATACTCTGTACCGCAGCGATACGAGTTGGAATAGAGAGAAATGTGCTCCGGCCTCTCCTGGGGTCTTGCGGTAACAGGCGGGACACCATATAGCCATAGGGTGTCGCTATCTCTCTCCCGCCCTCTATCCCCGTTCCCCGTTCATTCGACCAAAGAACCCAAACCCAGAAATTCCCAGATTGCGTGAATCCTCCCTCGACCTCGGCCTTCTCTCGCTTGTCGTTGACGGTATATGAGAGCCCGGTGTGCGCTATGTCGCCCAGGCAAGTTCTAAGCTAGCTAAATAATGGTCGGTAGAAGTGCATGGTAAGGGGTGGATCATCAAGGGGCCGTGTACGCGGGAGGGAGAGCGATAGCAATGAAAACAGGCAGAGGGATAGAGAGGGAGACACGGAGATAGGGTGGAAGAAAATGGGAATAGTGAGCGGCGTGATGGCGGGGGTCGAGAGTTGGCGGAAGGATGAAAATGGTGTAAGGGTTGGTGATGCCGAGAGGGTAGAGGGGCTACCCCTATGATTCGGCGAATGCTACGAGCTCTTCGTACATCGTCTCTCCTCTCTCTCTCTCTCCCTCTCTTTCTCTCTCTCTCTCTCTCTCTCTCTCTCTCTCTCTCTCTCTCTCTCTCTCTCTCTCTCTCTCTCTCTCTCCTTCTCTCTCTCTGTATATTAATTCTAGGATCACGCATACCAGCGAGTATAGTCCTGTATGAGCGCGAATTTCCTTCCAGGCGCTCGTTACGACCCCGGACCGGGTGATCTTTTCGCCTGTGTAAATTTCTGTCCGGCGACCACCCTTACCCCTTCACGTGCGCTGCAGCTATCCATGTACACGTCCGTTTTGTGTGCCAAGGGTGTGTGCGGGCTGTTCGTACTACGGATGTGCGAGTATTAATTTAGGGAGGTGCTTCTGTTGGTCCTTTTCCCCAGAGGGGCCGGAGGTGAGCTAAGAAAAATGCCTGAGCCACCCCCCTCCGCCCGCTCCTCCCTAGTTGGGAAACTCAGCCCGTACCGTTAGAATTTAATCTCGAGGCGAGCGTCCAGAGCTATAGTAGCTAGCTGTATTCTGGTGTGCGGGCATAGAACTCTCGTGTTTGTGCGTTGGGTAAGGTTTCAGCCACTTAGAATGCTCTGTATCCCTTTTCAGGTTTACTCACCGGAGCTTGATATGAACACACATACACGCGTGCGCATACATTGATATGAACTTACATACAGCGGGGTTCAAATCGGTACATGGAAAAGACATCAGAGGGCTTGGTGAAGTAGTGCGAAACGCTACGGAGGCACGATATACCTATGTTGTGCCCTGCTGGAGATTTTACCTATTTCGCTATGCCAGCAACTGGCTTATATGCAATTTTGATACAGAATGGTAGAGAGAGAGAGAGAATGAACGAGGAACTCTCATGTGTGAATTTGTGTTTGTTCTCTTCATGGCTAGATCCATGGATATGTGTACGAGAACCATTCTCCCCGTTCTCAGTTAACGACGGAGAATCGTGGTTGTAGCTGACCGAAAAGTGGGAGTTGGCCTGGCAGTGGGATTGGTGTCGTTTTGTCCGGCTGGTGGTAGATTTTTGTGTGTGGATGGGCACACTGGAGGCAGTTACACGGTTGAATTTTACAGGAAGAGTGGACGAAAAGGAACATGTAAGAAAAATCCGCAGGCGCGATGGAGACAGAGTCAGCAGGATATGAAAGAGGCTGGAGGCAGAGACGACCGACAAAAGGAGCTTATGGGGCTCTCGGTGGATGCAAAGAGAGAATAAATTTCGAGAAGGTAGATACGTATTCTGGAATACTCACAACCGCATAGTGTCAACTTTACGCTGAAAATTATCACTTCACGGTGCAACTTCAGCCGAGGATTGCTGAAGCTGGCCGTGTGAAATAGGATTAATTTAATGATATGAAGGTTGGGCTCACGCCAATACGTGAAACATAAGCGGAGTATAATTCTGATGCAAACAATTCTGTCCGCCTGTTAATTTTAACGTTACTTATCCCGTTGCTCTTGCAATATGCAACCGGGCCGTTGCATTATTGCGCCGAAAGTGCTTAGAGCTATGCACGGGTGCTCTGAAAGCTTCGCTGAAGGTGATGCACTAACCTAACCGATCCCTTTAAGCACTGATCCAAATACTAATCAAGTGGTTGCAGAATCTGCCACTGAAACTTCGGCTTTAAAAAAATAAACGGCTCCCATCTGTTGCAGATTCGAGTCGCCACTTGATAGATCAAAGTAGATCAAGATCCAACCGAGAAACCAATATCTGACCCCAAGACCAACGAGTGTCATAGCTTTGAATGAAAGAACACTGGTTGGTGTTCCAGTAAGAAAAGTGGTCAGTGTTCAGACACACGTGCACAGAACGATGGAGATGAGACGACAGGCATGGAGATTGGGAGAAGGGAGTAGTTTTCCGAAACAGGATGCGAGGCAGGGGTTTAAGGGAGATTGCGTGTTGTCTGTGCATTCTCATGGATATCTGGAAGCGCGGTGTACGCATACACACGTTATATGCATCTACTCCGTCCAAGGTAAGGGGATGTCCCTTTACGAAGCCGGCGCTAAGGGTGGCCGGCTAGTGTAGTAAGCAGAGCTAGAGAGCTCGCGGTAAAAGGTGGCAGGGGTTTGGTTCGGTGGATCGTGTATGTATGAGAATGACGAAGATATGGGGGGATGGTGGGACCTGGACAAGAAGGAGGAGGTGATAGCTGCGGCGGTACAGGAGAGTGCGGAAGCCCAAGGGAGGTATAGACCGAACGGACAGCGTAGAGAAAGCGAGAGACGGCGAAGCGCCGTTGAAGAGACGCAACAAGACCAGTCGAGTAGATGAGAGGCGGAGAGTGAGTGAGAGAGAGAGAGAGAGAGAGAGAGAGAGAGAGAGAAAGTGAGGCAGAGCGAGGAGTAGGTGCGAGTATAAGCAGGATAAGAAGAGCGTAGTAGTACGATGAAACGGTAGAAGCAGCGACGAGCAAGGGAGTCATGCAGGTTGGTAGTCTTACAGATCAATAAAGCTAACCACCCTCCCAGCCACCCAGCCACCCACACCCTTCGAGAAACCCGCCCATCGCGCTCCTCGTTCGCGCCTCAAGAATAAACCTCCGATATGTCCGACAACAATGCCCAGGCAAATGGATTAGACGCTTCCGTCACCGTTCCCCACGTTGTATAAGCAGGCGATTCTTCTCGCCGCGAATCCAATTTTCGACCGTAGGTAATTTTTCCTTCTCTTCCACGTTCTCAACTACCAATGAACGGTGGCGTAAGATGACGATGATACAAATTCAATTTACGATGATAGAAGTCTCCACCAACCAACATCATCTGGATGACACCAAAAAGTAGTCCGGACGAGACAAAAAATTGGAACGCCATCGGGATTTTAAAAACAAAATCCGGCGAAGATAGGTCCTTGGAAGCATCAGGCAATTAAGAAAGAAGAAAGAGGGAACGTGAATCTTTTTCAGCTGTTCTTGAAACTCTCCGCGTGGTCCGTTGGCCTCTCTCTGTCTTTCTCGTTGTCTCTTTTACTTTTTACCAGGATCGTGGTTTTTCTACTCGCTTCAACTCTCGTACGAGAAACACGCGATACGTAACGTACATTGCGTGCAACGAATGCCCACATACGCACACGTATAGGATGGACGGCATATATGTGAAAGGGAATACATGGTGTCCGGCGCTTACGCGGATTCACGAAGCAAGTGGATGGACGCGTGTGTGCGTTGTGCGGCTTGAGTGTGGCACACACGCGAGGAGAGTGTGAGCTCATACGGCTTTTGAACAAGGGAGGGTCTCGAAAGCGCCGACCCACGCGAGGGCGAGAAGCTCTTCTTTCCTTTGAAGTGGGGTGCGGACCGATAGAGGGTGAGCGAGACACACGTACAAAAGCTTTCCTCGTCTACGGCTGGTGATGGGAGAGTTTGAGGATCGCTTCGGCGCACCGGACTCTTCGTGCTTCCACCCCGTATGCTTCGGCAACCCTCGAGCCTCCCTCTCCGCCGCCGCCACCACCGCGTCCTCCCTTTCAGAATACTTTCTCGGTTCTTTCTTGAGTCACCCTCAAGCAAGCGGAGTGTACGTTGGCGCGCGGCGCAAAGGCGAAGCTAGCGGAGAAAGGGTGGTCGGAAGGAGGTGTTGTACGGGTTTTGCTCGAGGCACTGGTAAGACCCCCCACTACCCCATGCTTCCTTATTGATCGTCCTCAGCAGCAGCCACCTCCGGAGCTCTCTGTATTCCTCCGTACCACTCTCCTTCTCCTTTATCCCGCGCGCTCGCTTAGGTTCGGCCTTCCGCCACTTCCAACTACAACCCCATTGCCACCCATCGAGCCACCCTACCCCTGCCACCCTAGCCCGTACGAACACCCGCAAACGCCCGTACGGAAAACTCAGTTACGGGTATATACGTAAGTGAGTTTTCCTCAGTAATGCACAATAGTACACACATGCAGGTGCATGGACGCATACGATGAGCAGCGAGTCTACCAGAATGGTTGACCAAAGCAGTCTTAACACTTGAATAGTATAACCATCCTCTCTCTCTCTCTCTCTCTCTCTCTCTCTCTCTCTCTCTCTCTCTCTCTCTCTCTCTCCCTCTTTCTCTCTCTTCCCCTCACACGACCGGTGTTTCTATGTAGAGACCTTTATACATGCCTCCAGGACCAGCCAAAAACTACCCACCTTCGCCATGGCAGAAATGCTCGGCTGTAAACCTCCCAGCACAAAGCGCCGTATGATCCAGCTTCTCCGTCTTCTCCAAAACCGCGCTCAACCCTCGGAGCGCCTTACACATACATGGATGGATACGTATCATGCAGCATCTCGCTCCTTCAACTATAAACGTATTATCTATACATGGGCACTCTACTCGTATAGTTCGTAGATTCGTGATGTGCAAACGGCACGTGCAGGTGTGTGTGTGGGTTTGGTAACACACGTCGAAGGGAGGACGGCCAGGCCGCACAGTGCGATTTCTCATTCCGGAAATCGTTCGTCGGGAAAATTACGTATCAAACTAAGTTTTGAATTCACCGTGTTGGAAACCCGCGTCATTGCGGCACAATCCATGCATGTATTGCGCCAGCTCAAAAGAAGAAATAGGACATTTTTGCGTCTGTAGCTCAGCAATGAACGATACCTCTAAGGCGACTCTTCTTTTTCGGTACTGCTTGAACCAGCTTGGTATTAAATCAAAAGAAAGTTATGCAGGGCGTGTGCGTAATTTTTATCCGGATAATAGAGAACCTGAAATGAAGGAAAGTGGGTTCTTCGTTGTATGTCAGTTGGCTAGGAAATGTTGGTGATGCGAAAATGTATCGGGATCAAACCGTCAAGGTCTCCGTCCATTATTATGGTCGGGTTTATCCGACAACATCAGAGTTCAATGCGCGGAAGGAGGGCTTTCGCAACGGTCGAAATAAAACAACCGAAATAATTATGCGCGTCGATTTGCCGAGCTGAATTCGTACAGGTGCCGAAACCACGTGGAGTTCGATCGATTCGAAACCAGCCATCCTATGGCTTTGTTTTCCATTTTTTTGCAGCCTCTTCGCATCTCGCTGGATATGGAGGGGTAGTTTACGCTTCGTTTTTTTCCCCACTTTTCTCTTTCACTCTCTGGCGCGCGCGCGACGTATACATTTTTCTTTTATTTGAAATCGCATGTGCTTTTTTTATAACGAGGAACCGTCGCCGTTTTTCATTCATATTTCCACGCGGTCCCGTGTCCGTTCATCGAAGTAACGCTGGCTCGGTGTGTTGCCGAATCGATTTAAAATAGCGAGGCGCGCGTGTGGGTGTCTACAAAGCTTGCGGTACATACGCGTACGTTCGTCCTCCTCGTTACGTGGCATACTCTCTCTCTCTCTCTCTCTCTCTCTCTCTCTCTCTCTCTCTCTCTCTCTCTCTCCCTCTCTCTCTCTCTCTCTCTCTCTCTCTCTCTCTCTCTCTCTCTCTCTCTCTCTCTCGCCCCCTTGCTCTCTGTCTTTCTCCGTCTCGCGAATTCTCGTAGGTCGGGGTTACATTTATATGGGCATGGCTTTCGTCATGGTCGCCTGCGCGCTCGTGGCAGAACGTTTCGCCCTTTTTTCCATCGCTCTTCGAAGACTTTTTTTTCGGCACTGTTTTACAATCCAACATCGCTGTCTGCATAGTGCGCTACTCATATGCGCTTCGGCCGCGAAACGACCGGGATTCCCGGATGGGACAATAAAAATACTTGAGGGGTTATAGTGCAGCAAGCACAATACTCGTGCAACTACAGTGTCACTCGGTCGACTTCCGATTCATCCACATAAACGATTTTCAGTCGATTTTGTGACCATGAAAAATTTTGTTGATGCTCATGTTCACACATGATTCTCGAGCATCGTCATGTATACGCAAATATAGTGGTGCGTGTCTCGTAACTCGCAAATTTAATGGGGCTGCATAAGCTTGGAGCCCCTGCTCCCCCGCCCCAAAAAAGCAGGTCGAATGTCAATATTTTTTTCTGATAAGAGTATCATGATGGCGAGTCTGGGATTTCACACACAATTGTGTGTGCCGAGTTTGAGTTTTTTTGGTGATATATATTGGTACACAGAGAAGTTATTATTGTTCGAATGAGGGGCAGCCGTTGCTGCATGGCAAATCGGCGGTAGCTTGTGTAGGTGTAGGTGTAGGTGGTTGGTGGAAAGTGAGTTAATCTGAAATGAAAACGAAACAAATTTGCTTTCAGTATGCTTTCACTTTAGTCTATATACTTTAGTTAGCAACTATATTTTAGTGGCTATACTTTAGTTAGTAACTATATTTTCGTTACTATACTTTATTTAGTATAGTAACAAAACTTTCGTCTGACCGGTTAGATTTTTTGAATTTTGGGAATTACGATATTCGTATCGTGGAAGTTGTGGGAAAATGTTTAATTTTTCGACAAACAAAAAACAACTTTAATAATTCATTATTAACAAATGGGTAGGCATATTTTTAGAATAATCTGGTAATGCGATAGAAAATGTTATAAACTATGCTCCGACCGAATTTCATGTGAATAGGATGAACAGATTTTGAGATACGACTCCTGAGATACGACTTGCATTTTTTTATTCAAAAGATTCGAGAAAAACGCAAAAAAAAGTAAATCGCAGCGGGGTGATTCGCCGTACCACAGCGGGCGATCCTTCACAAAAATCGACATTCCTTGATCCGTTTTGTTAATTTTTACATCTTCGTTGCAAGTTAAAGTTAAAACTCTAGAGTGTAAAACTGTAAAATAAGAAAAATGCTAGAATCAGTCTATGTCGTTGAAACGAGTGGCTTCGTTAGTTGACCCATATGCATGCGGTTCCGAATTCAATACCATCCCAATCGCGGGGCGTAGTACAATTGCGTGTGAAATAATTGATTCACGGTAGGACCGTCCGTATTTTTTTTTCGAACAAAGGTTCGATCGACGCTTGGAATCGATCCCGACTTCGTAGCTACGACCAAAATCAAAACTAAACGGAATAAAACAGAACAAAGTGCTCATAGTACTTAAAAGTGTCCCACCTAACCCAAACGAACTCACTTTACAATTTTCAAAAAATCGATTATTTTATTTTTCGAAAGTATACACATTCAAAAATATCATACTAAAATTTTATGAAGATCGAAAGAGTCTAACTGTATTTTTGAGTGACCTTTACTGTTCCACCTATACCTACCTATACTGTACTATGAAACTTTAAACCCATTTTTGTCGAAACGTTTTTCGACGGCTTGTTGATAAAATCTTGGATACTATTGAACCGATCCTTATGAAATTTTAACCACATATGCTTTACAACTATGGCTATGGCGCATGTCAAGGTTTTTTTTTATTTTGAGATTTTTTTTGCCAAAAACGGTGAAAAAAACACGTTTTTAAATCTTTTTTTTTCGAAAAATGTCCACCATTTTGTTATTTTTGCATACATAAAAAGTCATATGGTATGTGCTATGACCATTGACATATTGAAAGTAAAATCGGTTGATTTTTTTGTTTCGGATGATCCATCTCCGAGATTTTGATCAGCAGCGTAGACCTACAATTTTTTTAACTACCATTTTTGTCTATAAATAGTGACCTAAATAAATAATTTCTTTACTGTATTTTAAAAGCGTATTCATTAAGTGTAACAACTTTTATATCAATATCTATAATATAAACCTATAAAAAAATCATAAAATTAGCCTTTTTTAGTGTTTAAAGTGAGAAGGGGCCCCTATAAGATTCAGCTGTCGAGCGAAAAAAACATTTTCTTTCTGTTAAGGAACCCACTTTCAACTGTTTGTTTTTCATTTTGTAGTTTTGATTAATACTCTTTGTTACAGCGTTGAATTATTTTGTTCTAGAAAAATCACAGGCTCTCGTGTTCAAGCGATTGAGGTCACTAGCGGACAAAAGTATAGAGGTAAAAAAAAGTTGAGTCGACTAAATTCGTCATTAGAGGATGCTAACGAGTTATTTATTGCAACAATCGAATATTAGGTTCTTTCGGAATGATTTCTCCTTCGAACTAACGAATACTTGGAGTGATCAAACATTTTTGTCTATAATCTTAGTATTAGGTGTAGTAAAAAGAAATCCATTATTTTTGCATGAAATTGAAGGCACAAATAATGGATTCCTTTTTGCTACACGTAATATTTCATTGGTCACCTGTGGATGAATAATTTAATTCATCCAGGTGATTATTTTCTCTATGTACGTATTACAATGACTACGTTTAAATAACTTGACTAAATTGGCCCATAGGGAAGCACGATTTTTTTGCATTTTTCTCCACGCCGTGTCGCACGGACGATGACAGCGGTCGTGGTAGAGTTGGGAATTGGCTCGATTAAAGAAAACGAGTATAAAAATAGAGGTGGGAATAGAATAATTACCGAAGCATTCCAACGGTCTGGTACGGTCGGAAGTCTGGAAAGCAGGGAAAATAATTGATTCGAATAATTGAAACATAATTCACCCTATTTAATTCAAGTGGGTCTTCATGATGAAGCCTATTTCTTAAATTCACCTTCCTATCTTCGTATGATACGCATAATTGCTGGAAATTTCAGAGCTGGACAAGGTCCTCCAGCACCCGACTGGAGCAATAGCCAGTGCAGAAACATACAGCTAAAAGCACCTTCTATCCTGCAAGAGGTAACTGCTGAAAATGATTCCAATCAAGAAGATGACTTCGAAAGTAAACGAACTCCGTGTTTGTAGCGTGAATAGTCCATGCCTATTTACTAACAAAGAATCGTAGCTAAATATCAGTTGTTTGACGTTTAATTGGAGCAAGAAAAAAAAGTCACAAACAAGTTCTGCAGAGGGTTTGCCAAGCCTTTCATGGAATCCGAAACAAGTGCAAAGTCCATTGACAAGTCGTTATATAAGTTCTTTTCTTTTTTATATTGCTTTTTCCAATTTGGGGCACAAACAATTAGGTTTCTTGCTAAAATTTGTTGTTCAGTTGATGACACTTGGATACTGCGTGGCACTGCATTCCAGAGCATGTGAAATGAGCAAATTTCCATGACATTGCTCTAATTACTAACAAACAAAGGTGCAAATCAGGAGGACCATCTAAACATCGCTTGGTTCTAGTATGTAGGCGAATCTTGGAGGTTCACCATGATTACTTGATCCGCGCTGTGTCCGATCGATTTTGGGGGCTACTCCGTGGCGGGTGTATCGATTTGCTCCACTACGGAGAGTCACCATTTATCAGTTTGGTAGGCGGTAACTGATACATTCTGTATATACACACGAACACACGAAACTTGTTCACCGTGACCATCGATATTGTAATAGTTGGCTAATAGGCGTTCGATTGTTGCACCGACAGCATCGCACGTCGACATCGTGTATGCTGTGTAGCTATACGAACGTTCTCTGTATTCGCATATGTATACTAATGGGACGATGAACAACGAGGCTGGCAACATTACGACGCCCAGGACTTTCAAACTATTGAGATGACGTACGGCCTTTTATATTCGGAAGTACATCTGTCGAAGTAGATTTTAATTTGGTAATTTCCATGGCCTTGAGGGGCCTTCTCATTCTAGACGCTAAAAAAGTTATTTTCATGAATTTTTTTGATAGGTTTATTTTATAGATATTGATATTAAAGTTGTTACACTTAAGGCCGCAAGCCATAGTAACGGGTATAAAATCATGTGCGAATTTACCCATTTTTTCGTATGAAAAAGTGATTCACTCATAAATTAAATACACATCTACGTAGTACGATTATCAAGCTGTTAGAATTTTTTTTTCGATGTTCAAAATGGCCTACTGCAAATATTTTCTTTTATCTTTTTTTAGGCGCTCCGCGGCGTGGCATTTAGCATCCACATTTTTTTACCTAGAACAAAAAACAAAAATTCTCGTCAATCTACATTAGAATACCTAGAGAAGTACGTACGGAATTTAAGAAATATTGTTTTATTCAAAAGTAGGTATTTGTGTAGGTATTTGAACTTAAGAAATGAATTTTCAGTGAAGAATGTCGCTATCACCACTGATAAACTGCTCATAAAATGAAAAGTTTTCGATTAATCAGAAATTCCGTACGTTCTTCTCTGCGAAATGCAATTAGGAACATAACTTTTAAATTTGAAGTAAATCAAGTGGAAATTGTTGAAGTTATTTGTCACGCCAATTGGAAAAAGCTGTTTCCAGACGTTTCGAGTAATCGGCCATTTTGTACATCGAAAAAAAAATTCGAACAGCTTGATATTCATACTAAATAAATGCGTAATTAATTTTATGAGTGAAACACTTTTTCATACGAAAAAAATATTGTTAAATTCGCACATGATTCCATACCCGTTACTGTGGGCTAAGGCCTTAATAAATACACTTTCAAAATACATAAGAAAAATATTTATTTATTTAAGTCAATATTTATAGACGAAAACGATAGTTAAAAAATGTCCTAAAAATTGTATTTCTGCGTTGTTGATAAAATTTCGGAGATGGATCATCCGAAACAAAAAAATTAAACGGTTTTAGATTCAGTATGTTAATGGCTATAGCGCATATCATACGATTTTTTATATATGCAAAAATAATAAAATGGCGGATATTTTTTGAAAAAAGACCAAAAAAACGTGTTTTTTCACCGTTGTGGCAAAAAAGTAAATATCGAAATTTTAATAAACCCTTGATATGCGCTATAGCTATAGTTTTACTGAATATGTGGTAAAAATTTCATAAGGATCGGTTCAGTAGTTTCTCAGATTTTATCAACAAGCCGTCGAAAAACGTTGTTTCAAGAAAAACGCGTATAATGTTCGTTTGGGTTACATTAGCACATCATTTTATTTGTGTATTTCGGAAGTGTATTTATTAAGTGTAACAACTTTTATATCAATATCTATAATATAAACCTATTTAAAAAATCATGGAAATGGCTTTTTTAGCGTCTAAAGTAAGAAGCCCCCTTGATAAGGTCTTTTCAATTTCTCTTGAAAATTGATAGTGCATTGTTGATCTACGTTTGGGAGGACTTGTAAATTATTGTTTATAATTGTTATTTTAATCGCTTTTGATAAGGTCTAAGTATTACAAACCATTGTTCAAGCTAATGAACTTCGCAAATGAAGCTAATGAAACCATTAGCTAATGTTCAAGCTAATGAAGCTAATGAACCAAGAACTTCGAGGGCATAGTTGCATCAAAATAGCAGAAAAAAGCTTGGTTTTCATACAATATTTTTTTTCAAGATTTATGCTTGTTATCATAATAAAATATGTGCTTTTTCGTACTATATAATTTTCTTAAATCATAACAGTGAAGATTTTTTCTTTTCTAACGACTAAGCTTCTGAATTATGATATAGACGTGTTTACAGCGCCGAGAAAAAAACATGGATCCGCATTGACTTGTCCAATCTGGAAAATCCATGATCATTTTGTAAGTATGTGAATGTGGTTTTTGGAGGCGCTATGATGAAGTCGGAAAACCAATGTGATGACTTCTTAAGAGCGTTTGAAAGCAAGGTTTCGAAGAAAGACTTCGTGGGCGCACATATTTGCTTATTGAGAAAACAATGGGTGGCTTTGGTAAATTGCTAACTTTTTTGCACTACCATTAGCGACTATGATTAGGAAGAATTTGGAGATAGGATTTTTCAAATTAGTCAATAATTGCAGCAGCTACAGTGTTAATATTTTTTGAAAAAGTTGAACCCCTTGAGTTTTTTTCCATTTCACGTTGATATTGTACTTTGAATTACCTACTCGTAAAATCGAAACAATTCGAAATTTCGACCTAAAATTTAGACCTACCACTCTTGAGATGTTGTACAACGAAAATATAGAAAAATCGATTCTTTTAACAGCTTTGATAGAAGCGTCCCCTAATTGTTTGGGTTCGTTTGGGTATATTTTATTGTGTATAATATATTATTTTTTAAGATTGCATTCTATATAGGGCCACTAAATTCTATTACAATCTGACTATCGGTGCATAACAATGATACGAGCTGATCGAACGCGCTCCTTCGTCAGCTGCCTATATTTTTCTCCCATTCATGATCATGGCTTTTCATTAGTTAAATTATACCGTCATCTACAATTAGTCGCAATTTATTTAACTCAGCTGAAAATTTTCATCGATCTACCATTCACCCGCTCGTGTGAAATATCGAAAATATTTGTATAGGTACCGTAACGGAAAAAAATGTCCATTTTTATTCTGTAGAATGTTAAATTGGATATAAGTTTTCGGTGTATGATCGATAATCGCATAGCTGGATTTATTAAACTGACGGTAATAAAATTCTTATCTAAGCCATGTCGAATAAAGCATTGAAGTTTCGACTCTTATTAATTTTTTCCCTCTTTTGTGTTGCATGTGAGATAACAAACCACACTCAACATAAGTATAATTTATTCAGATGTGTTTCGGTAGTTTTAATGTAGTTACATTTAAGGTAAAAGCCATATCAAAGAAAAAAATCAAATGTAAATGAGTACACTTGAAGTAAAATAAGTAGAACCAGAGATGCACCAAAACCCAAATGATAGAGAAGCACTTGTAAACCTATTTTTTAGCAATTATACCGAAACCATTTTGGAAATTGAAGAGACCTTGTTTAATTACAATCTATTGTGTGACGTGCGGCAGGAAAATTGAAACTTTTTTGTCTTTGAGTAAATTCGATCCGTAACCCTTTGGAATAACGATCAGCATGGCGGTAGGGTTCGAAAGGGACCGCGTGCGGTTTGTCAAGGGGGCGGAGGGGGACAAGCGCCTACAAAAGACAAAGAGGGCCGGAGGTGGCACGCAAACACTTTTTTGCCTCCTCCATTAGCGAAGACTACACACCCAAACACACAGAAGTATTGTGAGCTTATATGGTCACTGGATGAATCGGTCAACTCGTGGTGACGTCTACACGGCTCTCGCAAGTCGGATCGTCTGTCTTCAAACAATCAGCGAGCTCTTTTTCCATTCCCAGTCCTTTTCTTTATTTCTCCCGACCGTTTTATAATTATGTTTACCAGCCTGAGAGCCGTTCGACCTTTCCCTAATTAGTCACTCGTTTAATCGATAACTCTATTCGTCGTGTTTCCCCCTTGTGGCTCAAATGTCATGCTTCTTCTTTCCGCGGTACGATGATACCCGTACAAATATAATCGTACGAATTAATTCACCTTGGAATAATTGCCCAGACGATTCGACGCGAGCCATGCGGAAAAAGGGCTCAGCAAAATTCGAAGAAAAACACCAACGATGATGCTCTTGCAAATGAAAACATCAAACGTTTTTCTGAAAGTCAGAAAAATGGGAAGGTTTTTACGCGTTTTCGTCCAAATTGGAAAACGCTGGTTTTATTGAAATAATTTTTTAAAAACGCTGGTTTATTAAAATAATAAAAAAAATCCGCTGAATGAGCCGGGGATATAACAAGCTCCAAACATCACATGGGCTTTGATTGCGAGGCACACATCAAGGAAACATGAACACTGCGCGGCTCTGGTTTTTTTAAGGTAGTAAGTGCACGAACCTCCTCATTAGAAAGAAAATTGATTTTTTTATATGCTGTAGTATAGACATACAGAATGATAACCGCGAAAACTCTGCATGCCTTACCGACTAAATACAATAGTAATTAATTCACGAAATCAATGCATTCAACCCGCACCTTATAGAGAATCCGTGCGGATCGCGATTAGAATCGCGACTAGTTCGCGATTAGATCGAAGCTATGCGAAAAGCGACAAATAACAAGAAAACTGTCGCGGTCTCGTATGTTTCGTGGAAAATATAGGTTACGAGACATTTCGAGCAGATATTATCGATTGAATCGACTAATTTTTGCGCCCGCTAGCCGTGTCTGGCACCTCTCCCTTTACAATATGCACATTTCACATACGCTTACACATACGATAAATCAAACACACACTTGACATTTATCGAAAAGACCTGAGTATTAGAATTATGAAATGACTGCCTGTGACAACTCAAGTCAAATCTGATTGCTATTATAATACTTTATTTTCATAATATGATACACAGTTTTCCCATACACTTCTCAAATGATTATTTTCCTCATCATGTTTATTATTATACCCAAATGTATTTTATTTTACCCTTTTCAGATTCGATCAGTCGGAGATTTTGTGTTGATTAGCCAATCCGCTAGTCCTTCCTTAAGGACACACTTCCAGGCGATGATATTTTTTTATAACATTTTTTCGCGGTGGTTATGCCTCTTCAATGTAAATTACTACAAACTACTCGATCCACCAGTAATATGTTTTATCCGCGATTGCCATTCTTTCGCATCACTTCTATTCAGAATCAAGCGTTACGAATTCAAATGGTAAAGAAAAATCATTGAACATACTCACGAAAAATTTGAATTACCGACTTGCAACAGTGTAAAATTATGACTGCATATGAAATCCGATGCAATTTTAGGAAGCGTGCAGACATGCAGCGAACTTTTATGCAGTGAAGTTAAACCTATAAACTCTCGTTCACTCAGTCAGGATTCGTAAAAAACGTACAGGTGCTCGTTCGATCTTTTCTCGTTAGGATAAAAATAAGATAGTGCCTCGTCTTGGCGAACAATTTGGGCTCAATCGTTTCCTTGTAGATAAGGAAGAAGGAAGAAGGATCAAGGAAAGAGCTTTATTAACCCTCAATCCGTGAAGGTATTTAAGGCACCTTGATCCCGTGAACCTGGGTCGCTTTTGTTTTTGCACTACCAAGCCAACAATTGTCAACGAAAAAAAATTGAGAAAATTCATTATCGATCTTTAGGCCGTACTTCTCAAGGAAAATAAGGTTTTCCTTTTCTTTCTTATTTTTAATATATTGTTTCCATTAAATATTAATCGACCTGCGAAGAAAATGATTTTGGGCAGGGCGAAAACGATCCAGGTTCACGGATTGAGGGTTAATTAAAGAGCTACCATTAACAGAGAAAGATAAATGGCACCAAGAGCAGAGAATAATCGTCAAATCTTCCAACTTCGCATCGATTTGGTGCTCGATCTGATCCCAGTCTCTGTTCTAAAAATAGAAGCACCTGCTTTTAAAATCCGTTGAGCAAAGTCGCGCTGCACGTCCACGAGCACATAGTTGAATGGGGCGCGGGGTATTGACGGCTTCGAACAGAGTATCAACCGTGCGAGTCTTTCTCGAACGGTTCTTCACTGTCCTAGATTCGATTCAATGTCACTTGCTCAATGTCGATGTGAATAATCATCGACTGGTCGGAGATTTTCCAAAGAAACATAATTAATTAAGTTGCTATTCCAATCGATCGAAATATGTTATAGGTATGAATGAGGGGCATAGTCTCCTCGCATCAGAATGAAAGCGCATTTACATCAAATCCAGTGCCAAACTGGAAGAAGTTCGGAGTAAAAGACGATGATTTTCGAAAGTTTTGTTCAAATGTCAGGTATTTTTCGGTCATAAAACATATCCCGAATAAACTGAGTTTGTGCACTTCTAAGAAATGGGAACTGAGTATGCAAAAAAAGCATTGCAAGTGCAGCGATGAAGTAAAGGTTTTATTTCTTTTTCGATTAATTCAAGCTACAGAAGTATAACGAAAAAAACGAGCAGATAAAATATAGTTAAGGCAGTAGTCTGGTCTAGAGCGGGATTTTTTACGTCATTTTTGGGTTGGGATAGCTTTTAAACCGTTGAAGTTGGTTTGATAAAATTTTACATATGTATTTATTGTTCCTTTGAAAATGTATCTACATTTAAAAAAATTATTTTACATATTTTCATGTAGTTCTTTTATTTTCTTACAACATGGTCCGCCGAAAACCGTCTCAATCGGCGCCCACTCCGGGTGATGTTGTATCCATCTGAAATATATATATATATATATATATATATATTCTCAATATGTATGAGTATTCTGAGCACTGGTAGCAGAATTAGGACTCTAAAAAAATTTGTTACAAAATGGCGGCAAAATGGCGTTACAAAATGTGGGCAAAATTATTGTTCGACTTAATTCTGCTGCCAGTCCTCAGAAAAAGCCTACCGAAGGTATGTGCAAAATTTGAGCTCCATCGGTCAATTAATTAACGAGATATCGTGGGTGTCGATTTGAAAAACATAGTTCTGAGATAAACGCGTTCACAGTTTTAATACCGTTAGATGAGGTTTAAATTGAATTATCGATGCTTACTGGTTAATCTGCCAACCCGGATCCGTAGATTGCTCCGTCGTCCCTTTCGTAGAAATGGTCTTCTAGACGATAGATTTCTACTGCCTCAAGACCTTCCAAGATAACCGATTTTTTGCTGTCTCGTGCTGATGTTGTCACCTAATGTTCAAACATCCAGAGACACATTTCACACCACTTTTTTGTTCCTAGTGATCCTCATATCAACTATGCTTGTCCATTTTCATAGGATTCTCTACTTCCATGACATGTCATTCAAAGTTAGGTGATAGAAGCACTTTTTTCTCAAATGAGCTGAATGTCGGTTGGCATTTATCGATTAAGAAGTACTCTCAAATATCCATTCGCAGAATCGAAAGAAATAGCTCAGCATAGGCCAACGCCTATTGAGTTAGTAAGCCTATGGAATGAAAAAAAGAAGCGAGTTAATGAAATCAGAACACGTATTTCAAAGCCGTCATTTGTCCGGTGAAAGTCAAGCTCCATAAGATATTCGATACCGCATGCTGCGTTGAAATCTTCTCGTTCATCCTCCAACGCTTCCGCACTGCAAAAACTAGACGTGTTTGACGTGTGTTTAAAGTACGCAGAAGTAACACATCACATCAAGGGGAGACACGCGTTGCCATATTGATTCTACACACTTATGCATTTGGTAACATTTAATGCGTTAAAATTACACACTTAATGCGTTAAAATTACACACATAATGTTTAAAAATTACACACATAATGCTTTAAAATTACACACTTAATGCGTTAAAATTACACACTTAATGCGTTAAAATTACACAGGTGAGTGTGCAATTTTTACGCATTAGATTATTGCACATCTTCGTAGCTGTCCCCATAAACAATACGCTTATTGGAACACACATAAAGTGTGTAGAATCAACATACAAGACGCATATTTACACAAATTGAACTAAACAATACGCGTTGATAGCAACACACGAGCAAAAATAACACGGGAAAAAGCAACACAGTTTACGCGTGGTAATTGCGCGAGTTATTGATCACATGTTTTAAAAATTATCTTGGTTACGCCATCACGTGAAACTCGTTAGTCGGATTGATATTTATTGATTGAGTGGTTAACAAGACCACATTTGATCTTCAATTAACTGGTTAACGGATTCAATTAACATCTTAGTATATACACACAAGCTCTATGATAAAAATTGTAGTAGCAGATCGCAATATACGGGTTAAAATACCGGAACCCATGGTCAACAAATCCATCGTGTGCCTACCCGCATCATACTACATCATCATAATGTATTTAGAAAAGACAACTATCAAAACTGTAAATATATAATTTACTTTATAATTAATATAATGAATACGATCAACACAGCGTAATGTATAAGTAATCTCCAATAAATACGTATATTTTGACGATGAAAAGCTTTGTCATTGAAAAAATTGTTCGGACGCATCCCATGTGTGTAGAACTGCAAAAATAAGTGTGTTGTTTCTACACACTTTGAGGGTGTAAATGGCTGCAGACACTTTTTACACGTTTTAACGCGTGTAAGAAAATAACACACGTAAGTGTGTTGTTTGTATACGCATATACCGCCTTATATTTACACCGTCATTTTTTCACACACGGTAAAACGTGTAAAAAGTGTCTACAGCCATTTACACACGTAAAGTGCATAAAAACGACACACTTGTTTTTGCAGTGGCGGTTGGTTAGTTTGCAGGATGATGAGAGGTGTCCGCCCATCAACAATGGTCAGGCTGGTATAGCCTCATACCAGGTTGTATATGCCATAACCATGACGCACAAGTGTCAAAAAGATGAGCCTGGAAAATAAAGAACGGAAAGATAGAGAGCTGAAGAATAGTGAATTGGTGTAGCAGTATGAGAAGGAGCAGTAGCTAGAGAACCATGGTATTAGTCGTCTTCCACAGGAGTTTGAACGAGCGAGGGACGGCTGCTTGGGAAAGTCGTTCGCATAGGTTCTCCATGTGTGGTGAACCAAAGACTTGCCATAACGAACACCATATATACGTATACTTAGTTGAAAGCGGCTCGATGGTAGTGGTGAAAATGCTGGCCTATATATTGCTAGAAGAGCTCTAGTGGACGCGCATGGGAATACGAGAGGAGAAGGAGATGAAGCAAGTGGTAAAAGCGCGCTCGCTCGAGTTATAGAGCACATATACCAAAACGTGGAAGAGATAGAGAGCGTGAAGATGGAGCAGAAAGACAGGGAGAGTGGGAGAGAGAGAGAGAGAGAGAGAGAGAGAGAGAGAGCGCAACAGAGAATATTGGTAGAGATACCCAGAGATGGTAGACGAGAACTAGAGAGCGAGAGAGGCAGACAGAGAGGGTGGAAGGGAGGAAGGTGAGCTGAGCGTTGGGTTAAGCCACACCCGCAAAAACAGCCCTCTGCAGAGCTCGACCGAGCGCATCGACCGAACGACCATTTCTCTCTCTCTCTCTCTCCCGGTCTCTCTCTCTCTCTCTCTCTCTCTGCCTCTCTTTCTCTATCATCCCTTCCATGCTATATCGCCACACCAGCATGCGACAAGTTTGACTCGGCTTGCAAAAGCTCTCCAGGATGCTAACGTACTGTGCTCATGCATGTCTAACGTAGGTTCAAGAAAGAACTCTAATCCAAGGACACCTTGAGCTTTTTCCTTACGTTCGTCGATACCCGTCAATTTTTTTTCAACGTTCCAACGGACAAGTTTCGCCATTACGCGGGCTTTACATTTTCGCTGGTGCCGAAATACGGCTAACATTAAATGGAAGATCCATGTACATCAGTAAAACGGACATCAGTCCGCCGCCTCGCCCAGCGCATAGTGAAAGTTTATGCAGCAGTATTAGGAATGCTGGTACTGGTAGTGGTAACAGTAATTACAGTAGTAGTAAGGCTATGCTGTATAATTCTCCATC
>OX632356.1:28562896-28698848 GCA_951751655.1 Ophion costatus
TTGAAAAATAATGCACGTGTAAAGAAATAATCACATCCAAGTATATTGAAATCAAGAACCATTTGGTGATATCAATATACGAGTGTATATTAAATTCAAGAACCATTTGCTAATATCAACATACGGGTGTGTATTAAAATTACTGATCCTAAGTATTAAGTTTATTTCAGAAATTGATAATTAAGCCCACTGAAAATGTGACTCGTATTTATCCTCCTCGACGGGGGGGGGGGAGCTAGAGATAAAAAAAGGTGATTTTTGTGAAACTTCTTTCTTCAATACCTGGCGGCGTAAAAAGGGAAAAATAATTTCCTTCCGGAAAGGCGAGTTCAAGAACTGCGTCTCTGGCGTGGATATGGAGAGGTAACGAATTTGTGACACTCTCCGACGCGTGCACGAGTTGCAAACGCGTCTGTTTTTCCCAGGACGATCGTAGCCGGTGGCCGGGTTATATGCCCGACCGAAGCTGCGAGTGGCTATGGGAAAGTGCGGAACAAGGCGCCGTCCCTCGGACGCTACGCGAACTACGCGCGACCATCGGTCGTCGCGAGCGGCCGAAGTGGGTTGAGCGCGTTTTGTATTTACAATACTCTGTTTTTTGTATTTGAATTAATATACAACTGTTGTAATCTTTAATTTAAGGCACGGGTTAATGCAATACTTTTTCCACAAATTTACAAACTTGTCTTTGAAATTCCATGTTCCATCTATTAAATTCTATATCCACGTTAGAATTTCATGTTCCTATTTTAAATTTACGATACAAGTGTTTCAAATTTAATTTCATCTACTGAGTTCGTAAAATTCAATTCTTTTGTATCTTAAATGTATTGTAAATTTCATATCTTTTTTTACAGTGTAGATCTAAACTGTATCTCTGTATACAGCTACATATACTTGGCTGTGTACACGTAGCTGCATAGAGTTATGCTGTTTTTTGCACATCCGGTTCAACGAGGCGATTTTCCCCGGAAGCCGCTCCACGGCAGCGAGTAAATATGCCCGCTCGTTACAAATTTCAAATTCAATAAGTAACCGAACGATGCAATTTGTTGGACGAGTTATCGTCAGATAGCTGGAAAGCCTCGTGGCTTGTTTGGATCGTGGGGTGAATTTGGGCTTTCGGTTGCCGCAGGGATGAAGAACGTAATTTACGTTGGTCCAATGCCGTTAAGGACGTTGAGTCCCTATGAAATATGTTAATGTTAATTGTTCAATAACGAGCTTCCTAATCGTCGTGAAATTTTTACACGACCTCTGAAATACTTCATACAAAAACATACCAAATTTTCAGAATTTTATCATCATTTGCGATTTGGGACTGAACATCCTTAAGTGCGAAATGCTATTGAGGACTGCATGGCTGTTGGACTTGAAAGATATATCGTCTTTTAATAAACTCATGAAAGCTTCAGACTGCGACGGTCGATGAATGACGTGGCGCGAAAGCGCCTGAATGCCTTTCCGTTTAGACGAAAGCCACTAATCTGCTCTAGACGTCCAGCGTTCGCCTCATTGTTTGGTCTCGTTTCTTTGCTGTTCCGAATACGCGTCGCCACGAACTGTCATTACGCATCACAGACATCCGCCGTCGCGCTCCACTTTTTTTCTCACCGTTCGCCCTTTCCAGAATGGGTCACGGAGCGATGCGCTGCGCGTGGCGCGTTGTTTCGACGCTTGCTGATTTTGTGGAGAAGGCGCACGGCAAGGGCGAGGAAAAAGAAAGGGAAGGGACGCGAAGTGTACGTAGGTGTTCCACAAATGTATATGCGTATGTGGGAGGCGGGAGTGGGCGACAGGAGAAAAGGACAGGGCAGTTCGAACGAAAGGGTGAGTCCCGCAGGGGCAGTCGTAAGGGTCGCCAGTAAGGGACGGCTTTAATTAAGGCAAGTGGAGGAAAGAAAAATCCCGAGGGAATTTATAGAGGTCCGGGCAGTCGGGGCCGTTCTTCCGTAGGCGATTCGAAGGACTCGCGGAGGGACTAAATGGCGAATAGTACCATGGAGCGTTCGCTGGAGAACGACTAGTCCCTCTCTCCTTCTGTCTCCGTCGTCTCTATTCATCTCTTCGTTTCTCCTTCGCGTTTTCTGTGGACACCAGGATGTTGGCTCGAACCGCCAGGGTATATATGGAGAATACGGAAGAGCCAGGGGTTCCCTGAACATTCTAAACTCTAAGGGCTTGGCCTCTCTCCGGACCCTAACAGTCATATTGGACCATCGAAACGACTCTCTCCCACCCTCTTTTTGTGCGAGAATCCCCGTGTGTGTTTTCCTCCACCGGTCCCATAATGGCCTTAACGCAAAGTACAGAGTTTATCGCGTTAATTTCTTTACACAATTAAACCAAAGAATTAGGGGTACATAAAGGACACTTTGCGGGCATGAATTTTTGTTCTTATATTAGTATTTATGAAGCACATTAGTTCGTGACGATGAGATTGGGGGAGGAGGTCTACTTTGTTTCTTGAGATTAAACAAAAATCTCCTTCAATGGCTCTGTCGGAATTAACCTTGAATTATTTGCTGATTTAGTAGGACCCTGGATAGTGTACATTACATATGTACATATATGTAGTTGGTACAAAACAAATCCCAGAGTACGCACGTAAGATCGAATGAGCATCGAATTAAGGGCAAAGGAATTAATGATTCTGAGTAAACATCAGGCAAGCGTTTTATCACCGTCACAATCACATAAAGAAACTGGATAAATCATTTTTTCAAGTGAACCGTCGGCATCCCTTAAGGCCTTAGGCCACTCTAGAAGCCGAAAAAATAGGCTTTGTGGGGATTTTTTTTTAAACTACAAAATAAATCGAGATTACAAAAAAGGGTGTTTATCATACATATCAGTGACTGTATACAATATTTTTTTTGAAGCGATTCATTTCGAAATGGCGGCTATGCAGCGTTTTTGCGATGACGTCTCCGTTTTTCAGGGTCCACGGCCGGACAAACCGCTCCTGTAATTTTTTAATTATAACGAGCCAATGAATTTTTTTCGATTATATATAATAACTGCTATAGAAGTACGTAGGATTTTTTCGATATATTGATTTTTGGCCGAATAGCGCACTTCTAAAGTGGGAAGTGAAAAATTTGCCTAAAACATCGTCAGATAATTGTTAATAACAAATGAACTATGCAATATAAAAAAAATCCTACGTACTTCCATAGACAATTGATTTTTCAAGATATATTCAACGTTTCAAGTGAATCAATTGAAAATTGTCTGATTTATGTTTCCGGCCAACGTCAAATAGAGACGTCATCGCAAAAACGCTGTACAGCCGCTATTTTGAAATTAATCGCTTCAAAAAATTATTGTATACAGTCACTGACATGTATGATAAACACCCTTTTTGTAATCTTGATTTATTTTGTAGTTTTTCTGGAAAAAACACAAAAAGCCTATTTTTTCGGCCTCTAGAGTGGCCTAATGCCTTAAACGTTGCTTGCCAAATTTCTATTTACTATCGATGTGATACAATGCAATTTGGTGAAAAAATACAATTATATGAAACGCATAGCATGAAAGGTGTCATACCTAAAAACTCTATCCTACTATTTATACATGTGGATGGACTCTTCCATAACTGCCTATAATGGACATATAATTCAGTGGACCTACTACCTAATATATTCTGTTATTTCAACATATAATAGATTTCTCCCATTCCGTCGTTACTGAAAAATCTTCTTTTCCAAGCGTGTTCTCATCGGATTAGAAATACTTTCGACATGCTTCAATCACAAGATCGGCTAGTCCACTAACCCTGCATGCGCATCTAGTCATCAACAAAATATTTCTGCTCTTTCCTGGCTTCCTAAATAGGATTGTTGCACGCTTCTGTTGACCATCAGTTGGTGACATGCCAATGGCCATAGCCATAGTTACGTTTGATCTTAATTTCTCAGTATCCACATATACATAAATATAGTCACGAGAGAGCATTCGGAAGTGAATGCATGTCTGGAATATGTGTCATAGGCGATAGAAAGAGAAAGGGCATTTTATTGGAACTCTCTTTGGTAATTTGCGCTGCTATGAAAGAGTTCCACCAATATGACACGCGTGAGTAGAAATACGCCAACGCATCTGTTCTTTGACTTTTACGAGTAAATATTGGAATAACCTAGACGGCTGAAAGCGGGAGTTGGGATGTTGGGTTCATCGGGCTGATCTATACATGTCGCACCAATTTATGGGTACCCATAGTTACAGAAATACAAATCGAACCAGATGCAACATAGATATTTGCCTATTGCCCTTTTCTGGGTGCCAGTCTATGGATGGAAGCGAATGCGATGCAGCGATGACTCGTAATCAGTTAGATGATTGTCCCCTTGTCGGGGAGACTCGAACTTTTCAGGGAGGCGGACTTTCCAGTCCACCTCTACCAGCTTTCAATGCCCATTTTTACTGCCGTCCTGAATAAAGTATTTAATTCTTCGTTTTGCTCTTTCCCTTTCTGCTCCGATTTTCGATTTTCGACTGTTCCGTCTACAGCTTTATTGAGTATTTTTGAATCACGACGTTTCAACTATTTGTTATATAGGGGGTCTCAAAATGACCTGACATTTTAATTTATCAATAAAACTTATTCGTTATTTGAACATGTACGCACAAACATGTAGGTTATGTGTGGAACACGCTATCCAATGAATGGCCGCCTCGACAGTGTTTGCGAACGTTCACTCTTTTAAAGAAATTTTCAATAACATTTGGCATAATTGTGGACTAATTTCATTAGTGTACGGTAGTTTCAATTACACTTTTCCTTTTAGAAAACACGACCATGAAACTTCGTCTGCAAAAACCATGCAGGAACGATGAAGCGAATAACAATTTCTATGCGTTGTTCGGCCGTGTAATTCTCCATGCCTAGAGCTGAATACATCCTGATGCCAGTTGTGAAAGATTGGTACTCTATATTCGCCAAAAAATAGGGCGCTATTTAAAGTATCAGGTAATTTTGACACACCCTTTAGATAGAGATGAGCCGGGTATACGCTATGCCTATACATGCGTGCAATTGAAACATCGTTATTGAGGATTAATCGATAATCGTAAAATACCCATTCGTGTTTAATTTTTTTTATTACATTTTTTTTTTTATTACCTAGACTTTATTGCTCTGGGAAACGCACTTCCTCAGTTTGCACTGGGAAACATTCACCTACCCCAAGGGGTTAGGCTTATTGCTATTATTATTATTACTATTATTATTATACAATTATTATTTTAATGTGATTATTATTTGGTGATTTTAAATTCTTTTATTTTTATTATCATTACTAGTACCATCGTCGTTATGATTATAGTTGCCAATATTGTTATCATTTCCATTATTATGATGATGATTGTTATGATTATTACTGCCACTACTACTCGGACTATTCTCGTAATTCCGATTATTATTATTGCTGTTATCCTTCGAGTTATAATTGTTTATTTTTATTCTCGCTTCACTATATATTTATAAGTTCGATTGCTGTCGGTATATCTCAATTTCAGTGGTAAACATGTGTGCGTAAACTCCACGATAGAAAGGTCGCTATAAATTCTTATTGATTTTATCATTTGCCGTATACTCTTACCAGGGTATAATAAACTGATCGTTTTACCAATATTTACCAGTATTCGTATCTTCGAGCGTACCTACTTTTCCATCCGCGCATAATTTTGCACATAATTTCTTTCGACTCCGTTCCTTAGTCTAACTCCGTCGCGGATAACTTCAAATCTCCTCATAAGTTTCTGCATAATTTCTTCTCTTAAAATACGCATTCCTCGCACGCTCTCCTTACCCCGTCAATAAGTTCTCGCATTCGTGTCTTCCACTCTCGCGGCTGCGTTGAGTGCCTGTTAGAGCATTTTCAAAAATCGCACACGTAGAATCCATCGTTTGTTCGAAAAAGTTACGACACTGCACCGTCCAGCTCTCGGGGTTCCTGCATTTCGGAAATTAGCTTTTCCCATGTCAGAAGCAGTCGCTCGTATATTCTACCCTCCTCCCTGAAGCGTGCGCCCCTGCAAAATATAACGAGTTGTTGCAGACGTAGGAAGAGGCGGGGCTTTTTGCATGCGACCGTGCAAGTGTAGCGTTGCGTAATAAGAGGGCAAGAGTGAGGGAGAGAAGAATAGGCGCAGGGAGAATGATAGAGACAGAGGGAGAGAGAGAGAAAGAGGGAAAGAGATAGAAAGAGGGCGAAAGAGAGAGAGAAAGAGGGAGAGAGAGAGAAAGGTTTAATGATATGATGCACTCGCGTCTGCCACCCCCTCCCCGCTCTTTCGTTGCATCCTCGTCTCCTCTTCCAGCCCCTGAAATCTCCATCGACTTCGCTGCACCCTCTCGTCGTTGAATCATTTGGCTTCCAGCGCCTCTCATGCATATACGACTCGACCGGTTCATACGCGGGAACGAGTGTCCCGTGCGCATTGAGTCTTGTTACACAAACAGGCAAACTGATGGACACGCACACAGGCTCTCACGTGCGTCGGATATACCTGACTTTAATACTCCCGTGTACGTACAGTCGGAAAGGCACATGCATATTTGCCATCGAGACGCATCTATATATGATGAGACCGCAACTCCGAATCGACTTCTCAGCGCGAAGCTGCATCACTAAAATCTACGCACAGCACATCGTGTATATATATACATTCATTTTCCAATGCCCTCTATATCTCTGTTTTGGTATGCTTCTGTGCGGATGGGCATATTTGCGAGTCTCTCTCTCTCTCTCTTGCTCTCTTGCTCTCCACCACATCTTTCTTCGGTGTGTGTTATAATATGCTGCCACGGGCACACTGCTTCCACATGCAAAGCAAAGAAGTGGACGGCCTGGCCCTGACACTCAGAAGCACCATCAGTTATATAGAGATCGCAGCGACTGGTCCCGACCCCTCGATACGTCTGCGAGAGGGTGGGAGGTGGTTGCGAAGCCACGCGGAGTCAAGAGTTTCACGGCAGCCAGAGACTCCGATGGAGGGACAAACGGGTTTAACTTAACGGGAGCTAGCACGCGAAAGAGAGACGAGGAGAAAAGTGTGTGTGTGTGGGGGTGTGTGTGCGTGTGGGTAGGAGAGGCCGCGCGCGCGCGTGTGTGTGTGTGTGTGTGTGTAGGAGAGAGAGAGAGAGAGAGAGAGAGAGAGAGAGAGAGAGAGAGAGAGAGAGAGAGAGAGAGAGAGAGAGAGAGAGAGAGAGAGAGAGAGAGAGAGAGAGTGTGTGTGTGTGTGTGTGTGTGTGTGTGTGTGTGTGTGTGTGTGTGTGTGCGTGCGTGCGTGCGTGTGTGTGCGTGCGTGCGTGTGGGGTGGGGGTTAGTGTGTGGGGGGGGGGGGGTGTAGAGGTGTGAGTGTGTGTGTGTATGCGTGTGTGGGGAAAAAAGAGCGAGAGTGAGGGGGGAAGATACGATTTTTTTAGAACTTGCAATGAACGATCCACCCCATGAGCATGAATGTCTACGTCTCCTCCTTTTCTACGTATGCAACAAGGCGTGTATTTGAGCTTGTGTGCACGTATACGTAAACCCGCTCTTATCGTATAGAAGAGCCTAATCTTCATTTTTCAAAGCCTGGGTGAAGTGTCAAATCGGATTCCACTAGCTCCCTTTATATCGGGCGATTCCATCACTCATATATGAGTGATAATCCAGCGCAACGGGTTGAACAGAATTCAACGAAATGTGCGAACCTTGATTATCATTTGAGCGAATTCTTGTTGTATTCCAATTAAATACATATTGTCGTTCCATTCTAATTAAATGAACAATATCGTTCGATTTCAATTTAGTTGGAACCATTTTTCAATTTTGATGTAACTAAGATTATGGTTTGATTTCGCTTAAATAAAAAGCATTGTTTATCTGCATCAAAATTATTGTTTAACTTTAATTGATAACAATTATTTCAACCAGGGTAGCAAAAAATGTACGGATCGTGCAGCTAAGATCATCGGGCTTATGGACTATTCTACCGCGGAAAGTGCATATATAACACCGAAGATCAGAAAACTTCCGACTGTTCCTACTATTAATATGGAGAAAAGGAAGCGCCAGATTTCTGCTTCGAAATTCCAGATAACGTGACACGTTGTTTCGCGCATTCTTTTAATTTATTTATTGATTTGAGTAATGCAACAACAACCAAAATAAAATTCGCGGGCCACTGCTTGTGCCGGCACTTTTTTCCGGTGCTGGCACAATCAGTGGCCTCACATCACTCTTGATTAACCACGTACCGATGGGAATGACAAATTTAAACGTAAAACCAAAACTTCAGGAGAAAACGACGAGGTGAAATCCAGTACAGTGACGTGAAATGTGTTGTTAAAAAAAACATTCGCCGACACAGAATCAATACGAGTTCGCTCAAAGATTTGTCTGCTTTCAAGGCGAAAATTCAGTAGATAAAAAATCTTTTTTCTAGTTCGATTTATTTACAACCACGCGATTTATTTACAATTTAGGGTAAAACCACCAAGGAGTACGCACTTTACAAACTTTTAATTCTAGAAACAATCAATTTTGATAATACTCTTTGTACTTTTTATTTAAATTAAACTTTGGTCGTTTAGGAATATTATTATGAATATAAAAACAGCATTCTGGAAAAAAAACAAAATTCCATTTTCGATACAGCAAATTGAAGATTATTCAATGCCGAAAATAAAATGATGTTGGTATACAAAAAAATTGAATCGAATTAGATCCCATTCATCCATTTTAGAATGCATCACTGCTTGTTTTTTTCCGCGATGAAAGGATGTACAAAAAAGTTTTTTCAGGAGTATTTTTCACCCGGAATTCAATAATATTCAGTCTGCTGTGCTGGAAATGAAATTTTGATTTTTTCCCCAAATGCTCCATACTTTCTGACAAATACTACTTGCCACTAAAATACGCTATATATATTTTTTTAAGAGCAATTGACCACCAACAAGATGCCATATTTTTCTCAATCGTGAAATTTCCACGTAAGACCCTTAAAAAGCACATGGCCACCTATAATTGTCACCTTGAGTATACAGGGTGCACCGTTTAACGTGACCACCCCAAATATCTCCGCTGCCTTTAGAGTGACGAAAACAAACCGAAACAAACCCACCAAACCTAAACAATTCACAAACAAGCCCAAAATATTTTGGTGAAAAATGATTTCAAGGTAGACAATGATATCATAGGTTATTGGATTCGTCTGAATATCAGCTACAACGTCTTTATAAAAAAAAAAACATGTTTCCATCTGAAAAACCATTGATGACCTTGAGAACGCAAAAACTACGACCTTGACAAAAATTAATTTTACACCACTGTATCAGTCCTTCGAAATCAATCGAATTACCTTATGACATTTTTTTCGTCACTCTAAAGGAAACGGAGATATTTCGGGTGATCACGTTAAATGGTCCAGCCTGTATATTCTGGTATGTGTAGGTACATTTATACCTATATAAAGTATCTGTCTCCCCTTGTCGGCTGTTCCTTCTTCCTCTACTTCTATGTGGTCGGATGATATAAAAACAGGATTCTGCCCATTTAATAAAGAACCAATCTAGCGTGAGTGATCATACAACCACGCGTATAGCCATGAAATATCCGATGCACTTCCGACGATGCGTCGTCTACGGACCGGCCTAAAATGTATCGATTGTTCTGGATCAGGACATTAAGCTCAAGCCGATACATGCACCTCCTTTGCTCATCCCAATTTATTGCGCGTATATAGTCATAAGATGCGTAAATTCGTCGCTTCCATCAACCAATGTAGCAGCGTATCTTTTCTACTTTTTGCCAAAAAAATTTGCCTCAACTGGAAGACCTTTTTTTAGCTGTTATATTTTTCCCCATTGCGAAAGGTAGACTGGAATGAAAAGTTAGAGCTAATCGACTCACCTAATTGAGTTAAAGCAGCTGGTCATTCGTATGAGAATTATTTCTACTCAGGGTTATCTTTTTTTTGTCTGTTGAAAGAAGAACTTATTATCATAAATTTACACGTGAAAAAAAATATTTAAAAAAAAACAAGCTTGTATTTAATGTGCTTGAAAGCCGAAAATATTTTTTTTTACCAAGTCACCTATATGTAACTAGAAATAAAAGCTTGGAGCGCTCAACTTTTCGAATGTTTAATAAATTTGATCGATACATTTTTATCGACCGTATTAAATTTGGTATAATAGTAAGTAGAGAAATTATTATCACACGTTTGTACTCAATTTCAGGATCTTTATTTAAGAAATCTAAGGTCGTTTTACAGTAAATTAAATACAGTTGATATGTTAACGGATTTATGTAAATTAAAGATTATATGTCTAAATTTTGAGCGCCCCAAGCTTTTATTTAAGTCATATGTAGGTAACTTGGCAAAAAAAAGTATTTTATACTTTTAAGTACATTAAATAAAAGCTTATTGTTTACATTTTTTTCACATATAAATTATTGTCTACTTTTTAGTCTTTAATTGACTTTACTAGTTAGTTGTGACTAGTAGTTTACTAGTTTACGAGTTTGCACGTTAGGAACATGAAATGCTTGTAAAAAATAACAAAGACTGTAATTGGGATTGAACTTACGACTAATTGCTGCATATAAACTTTTCACATACAAACACAGTCAGCTACGATTTCGTTTGTGTGTGTTAGTAAGATTTTATATGGATGATTAGATATCGCTACTTTGGCATTAAAAGTTGTACATTTTATACATATTTTTTTCTTCTTAAGTTAAATCATGCATTGTTACCTTTTAGACGCATATTTGCAGAATTTCAAAGCTCAAAGTAGCCGGGAAGTGGATGAAATATTGATTTTCCGTTTCGCATCTCACAGAAAGTCAAGTTAAATAGAAGTTAGTAAGAAACTACTTAATCAAACAGAATCGAATTCATGAAAATTATTCGTACGTGCAGATTTTTTCTTCTTGTTATCGGATTCCATTTTTAATATTTGCCTATCGTTTCATAACCATCAGCGAAATTTATACATACACATATATATACGTGTGAACATGTATATATTTTACCGCTGATGGATACGCGTATACACCTATACACATGGCCGAGGCAAATCCGTCCATTCGCGGACAAAGCAAAAAAAAAGGTATTCTACCGCGCGCAGGGAGTACGATGACTCGCGGAATCATTTTTCAAAATGTCTGACGCGACGGGGCATAGGGGTGTTCGAGGGTGGGCGGGGTGGTCAACCCAAAGCGTATAGGGTGGCAAGATGGCGGCTTACGGTAAATCGATGGAGGCTAGTCACTGCAGGCGCCCTCGCTTTTCACCAGCAGCAGACCCAAACTCACCCCCTACCCTCTGCAGCCACCGACGCCGCCGTCGACTGCTGCCCCGTCCCCCGCGCCGCCTTCCGCCACCATAGCTTGCGAAACGATTGCCCCCTTTGCCATCCCTGCTGCGCAACGCCCTCCGACGACTCCGTCGACCTCGACGATCACCTCATTTTCGAGCACACGCAAGCGCCCCCGTATACCACCCTCGGTGAGCCTGCTTTTCCTCCTTTCACTCTCTCCTCTCTTCTCTCTCTCTCTCTCTCTCTCTCTCTCTCTCTCTCTCTCTCCTCCTTCGTTCCTTGCTATCTCTCTGCCCTTCTCGTCACTCCATCTTTCTCTGTGTGCCTCTCTTCACCTTTCTCTCATCTCCGAGCTTCTGTCTCGCCTCGCTCACCTGTACCCACATTCCCATATTATTCTCGTTGCAAGCTGCCAAAATGAGACACACTCCGATATCCTTTTGGACACGAAGTGTAAAAGAGATTTTGAAAAGTGTAGGTTTTTTGTTCATTAGCAGAGGAGACAGTTGGACTGCACAATTTATTGAGATCTCTGGCAGATTGGCAGTCACGTTTTGAATGAAAAATCATTTTGTGACGATCATGAATTATCGGTGTAGAAAACGTGAATGTTTTTTTAAGCTTGATGACTTATGGAAATTGTTGCTTGAGGCGTTACATCTTAATGAAAAAGGAATGACATTCTTTTTTACTGGCTTGAATGATGTATAGATATTACAATATTGGTATAAAAACGGAATTACCGGCGATTTTTTTTAATGTTTAGAACTCATTTTGTCGAGCGTCTCCGAGCACTCCAAAACGTGCGAAACGGCATCAACGATGGAAATAGCAATTTCGAGTAATCGAAATGCACCGAGGTAATCAAAATACCTCGGTGCATACGCGCAGAATTCGAATGAGAGCTTCAATTCCGTCGTGTAGACGATTGCTCTTAAATGAGTTTTGGTACTTTAAGCGCGTTTTTCGCGAAACCACGTTTTTGAAATCGGGAAAACGCATAATTCGGGCAGATTTTATCCTATTGACTTAAAATGTTAACTGTTGCTCCTTAGATAGATTCTTTACAGAATCACACACGATTTTTACGATTCGTCAATAATTCTCGTTTTTATAAACAAATTAAGACCAATTTATCAGCGAAAAAAACAAATTTCATTCGAAATGTTGCCATTTTGCGAAAAAAAACATATTTTTTAACAATCGTGTGTACGTTATCGTTATCTAGCACACCTAATGTAAATGACGATTTTTTGTTTGTTTCAGGTGCTGATCCATCAGGTATCTGCGTCCTCCCGCAGAGCGTTTAAAAAAACTTTTTTCGTATAGCTGCAACTATGCCGAGATTGTGAATTTTTGTCCACAATGTTTTTTTGTATACGTCAGCACATCCGGGATAAACGTTTTTGACAAAAAAAATACCCAAAAGTCTAATTTTTCGGTGAGCCCCATACATTTAATGCCTCAACAATTGTCGTAAATTGTAATTTTGTTTTCGTATATTTAACATAATTTCCTTATATTGATAATAATATAAGCATTGCGTCATCATATAGATAACGTCACATTGTTCGTATTTATGGATTTTGCGGTACGATCTTTTTTTTTCAATTCTCTGGCACGTGACTCAACGTTTTCGGTCCATTTTGGATTTTTTTGGTTACTAAATGTGTATTGAATAACTTAATTCTGTGAACTTATGCGCAGGGCTAGATAACGTTGAGGGTCGAATGTGATTGCCGAAACGACCGTCTAAATAACTAACCAAGGAGTAAAAAATAGATAAATCACTCATCCGGAGACTTTGATTGACAATTGACACTGCTCGCTTCTTCGAGGTGATCGATAAACGAAGATTGATAGTCTCGTCATTTACATACCCCGACGTCGATTACTCTTTCGCGTTCTCCAGACCTTCCTCGTTTACTTTCATCCTTAATTGTCCCTTTCCACTCGTATCCTACCAAAAAGTTCACGGATCCGCGAGCCACGTCTGCCATATTTCCGGCAGGAAAAAAGAGACGCCGAGCGTGATGTATCAACGCATTATAGAGACTGACAATGCTGAGACTGATGATGCAACAGCGTATACGATTCACAAGTCAGTCTGTGCATTCAACAATTTTCCACTTCACTCTTTAAAAAAAGCTCAGGGAGCTTCACGCGTCTGGTACAACGATGAAAAAATGGAAAAGTCGTACAACGACAGGCAGGAATTAAGGGGGAAGATTCTACATCACAGGCAGGAATTAAGGGGGAAGATTCTACAGCATTTTTGGGACTTGGTTTTTACGACGGTGCAGCTCACGATTATTATGAGAAACTGGACCTGGTTGCGTCGATTTCAATGTTTTCGTTTTCAACACAAGGTATAGTGAAACTTAAGGGGGGAGATACCTTAAGCGGAGGGAAAAATTGGCTGATCTTCATGATTTTTTTAAGGGCTCTGTCTACTTTGGATGCATGAAAAACAACGCTATTTTTATGAATTTTTTTTTAAAGAATACTGTTATGTTTATTGATATAAAACTTGTTAGGCTTAACAAAAAGTCGTAAATTACAAAAAAACAAATTGTATTGATTTTAACCACTTTTGTAGTGGGAAAATGCCAGGTAAACTGGAGTCCTCAAAAAGTAGGTAGGTGTGCGCTGTTGAAACAATCTGAACCACGGCCCATCTGAAACAAAAAAAATTGAATGGTTTTAGGTTTAGGGTGACAGTGGCTATATCCCGTACCTCTAATATTAATTTATATGCAAAAATAACAAAACGGCGGACACAAAAAATTTGTAAACGTGTTTTGTTGCATATTTTTGCCAAAAAAAAATTAGTAAAAGGTAAAATTTTGCAATAATTCTGGTATGGGATATGGCGAGAAGTGTACAGAATATGTGGTTAAAATGTCATAAGGATCAGTTCAGTAGTTTCGGAGATTTTTTCAACAAGCGGTCTGAAAACGTTTCGAGAAAAACGCGTTTAAAGTTTTTATTTATAAAAAATCGTAAAAAAATCTGACTTACACTCAATCGGCAATGCCTGGACCTTAATTCCTTCGGCCTCTTCCTGTAACTCAATTTCTTGCGATTTAGCCTTTTTTCGCTTTTTCAAGTAGACAGAGGCCTTAAAGGAAATGTTTCTTTACCACTTTGGAAACTTAGGGTATGTTTCATTACTACTTTTGCCTGTTACATGGATTTTTAAAATTAATGTTTAAAAATGGTGGAAGTATGGCACAGGCTTCTAAACGGGTTGCGGTGGATGTTGTCAGACGGCGTGACACGTAGCGTCGGCGACAGTAATCTGAAATAAAACCAACAAATTTTTTTCTTTCATTGAGACTACTACGCTGAATAAGAACCAAGGAAAAGTGAGGAATGTTGAAAATCGACGAAATGGTACGCTTAGAAACGAAAGGATTGAATTTTCCGAAAAAATAGCTACATTTTGCAATCAAAAATACTTTCTTCTTTTTAATTTTCAAAAACAATTAGGCTCATGTTTTTCACGTCACGCCAGTTAAAAAAAATGCAGTTTAGCAGACCGTGCCATACCTCCTTGTTAAAGATTAATAAAATTAAAAAGAATACCATGTCACTGCCAAAAGTAGTAACAAAACATCAGTTAATAAAACTGTTTTTAAAAAAATGATGAAAATCAACGACGTTTTTTCTCGCCTAAAGGTATCTGCCTTTTTAACGGAGACGTAAAGATGGAAAAAGGCAAGTAATATTGAAGCTTTGAGCGATTTGATCATTGGTCCTAATTCCTGGGGATGTTTCAGGAAAACGCTTCGTGCGGGGGTCATTTCAAAGCGTACCATTTCATCGATTCTTCAACATTTCTCACTTTTTCTTGATTCAAACTCTGCGTAAAACTGTTGATGAAAGAAAAATCTTCGTCGGTTTTTTTTTCAGATTAATTCCGCCGACGCTACATGTCACACCGTCTGACAACGCCCGCCGCGACCCGTTTAGAAGACCGTGCCGTACTTCCACCATTTTGAAAGCTTAAGGAGTTACGTGGGTTTGAAGCTAAAAAGCATATTTTCTCTATTTAAAAAATATATAATATATAAATTATTTTATACAAAACGTTACGCACATAAAAGAGCGACATTTCAACAATATTTTTAAAAAATTTCATTTAAAAATTTGAGAACTTCAGTCGCTGGTACCTGGTTTCCGCAGACCCCTCAAAAAAAGTCTCCTCGTGGTGGTCAGAATAACTCATGATAGCTTTATCTGAAATTGAACAAACAATTTTTCTTTGTTAGTAGACAACTATAGCTCGTGATGGAACGAAGAATTTGAAAAAAAATTAAAATTTGAATTTTTGTCAGAGTTGTATGCAGAATAGTTTAATTTTTGGTACAATTTACACTACTCAGAGCCTTGTAAAATTAGTTGTAATCGAAAAAAAACCTTCGTTCAATCACTAGTCAATGCTATTTTAATAAGCTTGCAAAATTCCAAGAAGATCGGTGCATTAGTTTTCGAGAAATCGTGTCCATCGACTTCAAAAATAGTGTTTTGAGAAAAATGCGATATATCTGCTCGCTCCCGGGCGGTCTTTCCCAACGGGGGCAATTCCCAAAGGCTCTCTCTCCCTCTCTCTCTCTCTCCTATATTTTACCTCCGATTGACTTAAAACTTTGGGAGAATATTCTAGACGTATTGTACCTTTGGATAACAAATTTTTTTCAAGTATGGATTCTTAACATTTTTCAACGCCACCTAACCCCTTAATAGAAAAATACCATGTAACAGATAAAAGTGGTACTGAAACATACCCTAAACCTCAAAGATGCTGAAGAAATCGTACCTTTTCGAAGTCTCCCATCATCACGATGTTGAAATTTGCATGGAACGCAACAAAAATTCTTTTTAATTTTTTGTTTGCCTTATTTTCATGATCATCTGAAATATGTTTTTATATATTTAGGCTAAAGATCTATAATAAGGATTCTGAAAAACGTTGAAACGATTTTGCAGGTCCAAATTCGCAAAAAAAATTGGGTTTCGGAACTTCCATTGCTTACCAACGATGCACACTTCAATACCTTCCCATCATCCCATATCCGTCACCTGTTTATCCCCAAAATGAAGTAAGAAATGTATCGGAAAAGAATGCCATGCCATTAGTCGCGATGCCGGGACGGGGGGGGGGGGCGTTTAAGGACGTTGAGTCCCAAATCGCAAATGATAATAAAATTCTGAAAGTTTGGTACGTTTTTGTATGAAGTATTTCAGATGTCGTGTAAAAATTTCACGACAATTAGGAAGATCGTTATTGAACAATTAACATTCACAAATTAAATGTTGTCTTATGGAAACTGATGTAACTTTGCATTAAGTTTTTTTTGACCTCTCAATTTTGTAATATCTACAATATACTGAAAGCAACGGAAAAAAACGAAGTTTATTGATAATTTTTTTTAAATTTCTTTTAAAAATGGTTCTTAACAAAATGTTCATTTTTTAACAACGAGCTGCCTAATCGTCGTGGAATTTTAACCGACCTCTTAAATAGTTCATACAAAAACATACTAAATTTTCTTATCATTTTTTATTTCAACCCCTAAGGAGGTTAAAGTAATGACGATAGAATTCTGAAAATTTGGTATGTTTTTACATGAAGTATTCAGGAGGTCGTGTAAAAGTTTCATGACGATTAAGAAACTATTTATTGAACGATTAACATTAACGTGTTTCATAGGGACTCAACATGCTTAATTAAATAGTTGTGGCGTCAGAGGGGCGAACGAAGTTGAAGTGTGGTCGCGTTTGACCATGAGGAAGCGATGGGGGTCGCACGGTTAAGATTAAAATCCCGAAATTGACGCCGAGGGAAAAATTAAAGTTGCAAAGTTTCCGGTATCTATCAACGCAGGACGGGCGTCATACGTCAGGCAACGGCTATTCTAGCAGGGGCTTTTCCCGTGTATCGGCGTGCGCTAGCAGGATCCTTCGTGTCCTCGCTCTCTTTCTCTCGTCCTGGGACTGTCGCAAAGCGGAAAAAATATTGGCGGTGCGATGCTCTCGGAACTCTGGAGGTACACGCATCAACGACAATGCTTCCATACGTATAGATATGTGTAGGATTCGATCGTACGAGCATGCCACGATATATTTTTCTAAATAGAGAACTAGTGGCGCGCTTGGTACACGTTCTGAGCCTACCTCTATATCCACGTGTATTTCACATAAATGCGGCATTTTTAATGGATCTGAACGTTTTTTCTGTCGTGTGAAATTTTAAAGATCCCATCAATTGATGAAGAAAGGGACGAAAAATATTGAAAAAAAAGAGTCGAATGCCCGTCCGCCAACACAGGGCTTAGCTCGTGGCCTGACAAAAAAAACGTTTTTTTGTGCACTTTTTCTGGGATAGCATATGCAGGTTTGCATACATTTGTTCTTTACTTCAAAGAGTATTGTTTTGAATAACTATTACAATTTTTGTATTGAAATCGGAAAGAATTCATCCGAAATTTCAAAAATCAAATGCTATTTACGTTTTGCATGAAGTTGTCTAAAGTTTTCACGAAGGATTTGATAAAATATTGATTTTTGGAGCAATGGTCGCAGTCCAAACTGAAAGTATCGATTTGCGGTGAAAAAAACCCTCTACTTACGTTGATAAAAAAAAACTATGTGTCGCAAAAACAAAATTTCTTCGTTCAAACACTCCTTTTCGATACGTGAAAGAAACTTATAAAATTGAACGTTGACCGTTGCAGTGATTTTTAAGATATCGCGGTCACCGTTTTTAAAAAAGTAATTTTGAGAAAATGCGTACAAAGTTTGCCGGTTCGCGCAACCTGTACCCATAAACGCCCATAACTCCCTCGTTTTTTTTACGGACTGACGTGATATTTTCAGACAATATTTTTGAATTGTTATATTTCCAGAATCGGTTGAAAACCAAAAAGTGACATTTTCAAAAATTTGAATAAGGTGCAAGCCCTTAATTCGAAATTTGTAACCTCCGCACGTTATTGTTATGAGAGTAAAAACTTATTCGCTATGAGTAAGATTGCAACTTCATTCTGGTGTTTGTAAAACAACGATATTTTACACATTACAATAATAACTTTTCGAACAGTACCGAAAATGTGGTAATTCGAGGCTAAGCAAGGTAGCAACGATTTATCAAATATCCTGTCGCATAACCAAGTATATCGTAACAAGGGTAGTGACTTTACGTGAACGTACTCGCAGAATGCTATTTTCGTGAATTATTTCAGGTCCTTGTAGACCAAAGGGTCGGAAAAATAAAGGGCGACAGGGCTGTGACAACGATGAACGAAATTATAGGGGTTCCTAATGACTACGTCACCCTAAAGCGACGATTTTTCAATTACCTCAATGTATACACACGCGGTTACACAGATGCTGTGCATTTGCCCGTTTTCAGGCTGCAGCGTGAGCCGAACGCATGGAAAAGACGATCAAAGAGGTGGAGGACTACGATTGCCAAGGGTTCCGGCGATTTGAGCATTGCCTGCCCTATGTATCGTTCCTGCAATGACGCGGATTAATATCCCCGATTGGAAATGGCCTCCGTTAAAAAAAAACCTTGGCTCTCTGTAAAAAAAAACGTTTTGTCTTGGCTCTCTGTAAAAAAAGTTTTGGCGCTCTGCGAGCCCTAAAACGGCCTCTCCGCCTCCATATTTGCCAAAGAAAAAGAAAAAAAAAGCGATATACATGAACCGAATATTACGAAAGGCAACAATGAGAAAAACAACGGCGCGATACGAGAACCACGCAAGGTTCGAGTTGGTAATATATACATATATATATATATACAGGGTGTCCTGTTATGAATGGATAATCCTGCAACTATCGATATGTCAGATCATGCCCTACCATATACTGGAATTTCAGTTCAATAAAAGTCCCACGGTTTTCGAGATTTTGGGCGTTATGTTATTTTTTGAAAAAAAATTATCTGCGTCCGCGTGCCATTTCTACGAATGATATGAATCGACAATAAGTCAGCCACTTTTTTAAGTAATTGGCACAATATGCGCAGTACATTTTTTTACACCGCAGGCTAGCAAAGTCAGAAGTTCAAATTGGTTTGCATGAAAATTCTATTCTATATAAGATCTTCGAAGTAAGATCTTTTCAATAAAGTTTCCTTAACATTTAAGATTAAAAATAAGACTTTTCTAGATAAAACAAATAACCAAGAGTATTTTGTTTAAACCGGGGAAAATAGTTATCATTTGTGGAAATGGCATGCGAAAGACGAAAAGCAGATGATTTTTATGTCGAAAACCGTGGAACTTTCCTAAACTGAAATTCCAAAATATAGGAAAACATGATCTATCGACAGTTGTAGGATTATCCATTCATAACAGGACACCCTGTGTATATATACATATATCCGTATCGAGGCTAGTTTGCAAATACGTCTGGAGTTGGTTCCATTCGAATCGTAGATAAAAGGGAGAATAATGGCCGTAAAAGACAGGATGTAATCTTTTTTTGTGTTCCCTTCATGTGATTTAACGCGCGAAGATATTTTAGTCGGTACAATGTAGCCCAAGGCGCACAGAAGTGCCGTTATTCCACGTGATAAATAAGTAACTCGAGTGCGCTCGTTGCACGCGATCACTGCTCTTACCGTTTAATTGGGCTGTTCCAGATATTGCGTTTTTCTTAATTGACCGTTACGTTTCATTGTCATATCGAATGGCCATTTATTCTTCGCCGTGTCTTATGACGTCGCGGGCGCGACCTATAAGATTTGCATCATTTGCGATGGATACGTTGAGGGAGGACACCACTGTGTCGGGCCGAAAACGGTCGTGTTTGCCGAATTTTTTTTGTACTGCATTATTTTCATTGGGATTGGGAAAAGGTAGTGGTAAAGGTAATTGAGCATACATTGAACTTATTTTGGGTAAATATTGGCATTGAAAATGCTTTTAAAATTGTATATGTTTGCTGAAAAATTGATTGAGGATACACGAAACTTATGCTACCCTCACTCCACTGCCACTGTTGCAATAGACTGGGGGGAGCTGTGACATGCTGAATACCTGTGATCGGTGGAAAAATGTTCTCTCTCTACCCAATTCTAATCTTGTTATTAATTGAAAAATTATATTATTTTCATATTTTTTGAAAAATAATAACAACCAACTCATATTATTTACATGTACCTGTGTTTTTTACTATCCGAAAAGTCTGATTACATTTTTAATGCGTTGAAATAGTTGCACTTTGTGTAATATCTGTAGATTTTTATTTTGAAAATTAGAAATTAACAAAGTTATTGAGTTATAATAGAGCCACTGTAGAAAAAAATATGGTCCAACGGCCGGATCGATAACTTGACAATGGTTGGTCTGAAAAATTAAAATAAAAAAGTTTTACAATCGATATAAATGTAGTTCTCGTTGTGCATAGCCGTTTTTTTTCGAGAAAAAAAATCACAAATTGGCGGATGTTAAAAATAAGTGTAATTTCGGCGGAATGTTTACTCACATAAGGGGCTTAAAGTATAGTTTAGAAAACGGCTACGTACAACGGAAGCTACTATAATCACGGAAATGTTGGTTTCTCTAAATTAAAAATTGGATACTTAAAGCTAGAGTTATGATTCCGGCCAGGTCAAGAAAAGTCGTTTCGAGAAAAACACGACTGAAAGTTTTAGTATACGTAAATCGTTGTACCATCTGGTCTCATTAAATCGTCTGTAACTGGCTAAAATGTCCACATTGTAACTTGAATTTTACACATATTCTTGAATATGTGTACTTTGAGAAAATACAAAAAAAATAGTTTTTTACCCGTCACAGTAGTGAACTTAAGGCAGTGGTCCTGCCTTAAGGGGTTACGTGTGTTTTACAAATTTCAAAGAATCCACTTTTTTTAAATTTTATTATCTAACAATATAATATGTCTACAATATTCTCTTAAAGTTTCAAGTAAATCGGAGTAAAAGTGTAGGAGGGAGAGCCTTTGGGAATTCTCCCGTTGGGAAAGACCGGCCGGGAGCGACGCAGGTATCCGCATTTTTCTGAAAGCGCCATTTTTGAAGTCGTCGGACACGATTTCTCAAAAACTAATACACCGATCTTGTTGAAATTTTGCACACTTCTTCAAAATACCATTGACTAGTGATTGAACGAAAGTTTTTTTTCGATCACGATTAATTTTACAAGGCTATAATACGTAGTGTAACCAAAAATTGAACTATTTTGTATACAACTCTGCCAGAAATTCAAATTTCAATTTTTTTTAACTTTTTCGTTCAATGGCGAGCCATACTTATCTACCATCAGAAAAAATTTGGTTGTTTAATTTCAGATAAAGCTATCGTGAGTTATCCTGACCACCACGATGACACTGTTTTTAGGAGTCTCCGGTAACCAGGGCCCACCAGCTGAATGTCCCAAATTTTTGGATAAAAATTTTCAAAAATATTGTTGAAATGTTGCTCTTTTATGTGCTTAATATTTTGAATAAAATCATTTATATATTATATATTTTTTTAATAGAGAAAATATGCTTTTTGGGTTTCGAAACCCACGTCCTCAAAATCTACTCAAGTATATTCAGTCTTCGTATTATATTGGTTATGTATCGACGTCAGCAATGTCGACGCGATCATTGTAAACAATTCACCGCACGTTTCATACATTGCGAAAGTGGTGACGAAAAATATTCCGCCACTAAAGCACGATTTTCGTTGCGTAATTCCGAGGAAGGAAATGGAAGACGAAATTTTCTTTCAGGACATGAAGAATCACTTGATAAAAAGAAGTTTTCACGACACCTGTGTGAGCTTTTTTCAGACTCTCACTGTGGACAAAAATTAGACTGATAGCTTCCCTCGCTATCTCTCTTTCTCTCGCTAATGGTTACAAAAGGGATCATCAAGATTTATTTCACACATCTCGACGTCGGATTTCCTCAGAACGGTGGGCTTCGCGGGATGAGGGAAAAAGCTCGGATACTGCCCACAAAGGACGGGTTAGCGCGTACACACGAGAAATGAAGGATGACGACTGGAAGGGGTTGGTTCGGTCCAGGCCATCATGGAAGACACGCGCATAACTCGGCCGTCGTGCGTCGTTAATAAACCCTGAAGAAGGACCATTGATCATCGGCCTGAGGCCAGATATCATCTCTAGAGGATTTGGGAATACGTATGCATACGCATATTTACGTCTGTACTATACATATGTATGTGCATACGTGTCCTTCTGAGCGTTCATGGCATGTAAACAGAACGGTGATGATATTTGCCCAAGCAGACGAACGTATGGAAAGAGATTGGACAGCATGCGAGGGAGGATCATCACCTGTAGTTTTTTTATACTTTCGTGTGTACGAGCTGAGGACGATCCGCCATATCTATTGAGCAAAGGAGCAACGAAAGGAGCTTGAAGAAAGGTAGAGAAAAAAAGGTGAAAAGAGAATTATGAGGATATCTTTAATGCTAATATTGACGATCCATTTATCAAGCGTCCGGTGGTCTTCGATCCGGACGCGTTCACTAATTAGCTTTCTCTTCCCTTCTCTCTCTCTCTCACTCCCCCCCACCCGCTCTGACTTTCGCGCTCGACATTTTTCCACAAGTGTTATCAGTTTACATTCCTGTTCCGTTTCCTTTCAGGCGACATCCGATCCTATCGCCACGCTCGATCTCTCATCGCTTCGCGCTAATATTTACCTTGAGTTCACCTTCCACTGTAGCTGGGTAAATATTTCAGTTATCGCTGGAAACTTTTAGTCATTTCCTCCAAGTGGATTTATATCTGTAAACATGGATGAGCTCCTGTTTTGGAGGCAAACGGTGTAATTACGTTCGATTCGAAATGTGATCTGGGCGTGCAATACTTAAGGGGGTAGATACCTTTAGGGGAGGGAAAAATTCGTCTATTTCGAGACGTAGGGTATTGCTATTTTTGGCTGTTCCATGGTATTTTTCTTTATTTTTATATTAATCTTTCAAAATGGCGGAGGTATGGCACGGTCTTCTAAGCTGCATTATCGAAACTGACGTAACGTCTGAAGGTTCGGAATTTTTCTTAGCTTATTGTCTAAAACATGAGCCTAAATTTTGTGAAAAATTAAGAAAAAATATTTTTATGGCACAATGTAGCCAATTTTTTTCGGACAATTCAATCTTGTTTATTCAAAGCTTACTATTTTATTGATTTTCAACATTTCTCACTTTTTCTTGATTCATATTCTGCGTATGAGTGTTAACGAGAGATAAATGTTCATTCGATTTTTTTTCAGACCAATTCCGCCGACGCTACGCGTCACGCCGGCTGACAACATCCACCGCAACCTGATTAAAAGACCGTGCCATACTCCCACCATGTTTCGAATCGAAACATTAGTTTTTGAGATGAAAATTCCCGAAGTTTACCTGTTTTCTCGCCGTTTACTCAGGTACCTCCCCTTAAAGATTGAAAACAATAACATGTAACAGCCAAAAGTAGTAATAAAACGTACCCTAAGTCTCAAAAATGGTGGAGAAATATTTCCTTAAAAAAAAATCATAGAATTTAGCAATCCTTTCCGGGCCTAAAGTTCTCTGCCCCCTTAAGACAGTGGCCCTGCTGATATAAAAAATGCAAGACCTTTGAACGGCATTGATTGGTATAAAAAAGTTCTTTAAACTAGGAGATAAAATGCTAGTTAGTAATAACGACGTGTCTTGATTAAGGGCGGGGTAAAGTTAATTCGGCGAAAAAAGGCATGTTTTTAAGATTTTTTTTGGCGCAATGAATAGTGTTCGTTTATTGAAAAATTTACATACAATAAAGTAACATTTGAGCACCATTCTCCTAAATTGGCATTGCAAAATATTCAAAATTGAGCGAGTGACAATTAAACCGCGAAGGCGCCTCGAAAAAAAGTTGGTTTGCGGTGTGCACCATAACTCGCAATAGAATCATCTGAAACAAAAAAATCAAAATGCATTTGTTGAAGGAGATGTTTCTCGAGGTAATGACGGGAGGATTTTTTTTTTCGATTTTTCGATCTTTCGTAGCACTTGGGAGCCAAAAACCCGATTTTCGCTAAAAAAAATCGGCTAATTTGTTGTTGAGAAATTAGTAATTATTAAAAAAAACAAAAAAGCTCTCGACAATACCTGGTGAATTATGTGAAGAAGTACTGTGCAAAATTTCAAAACGATTGGTCCAGTAGATTTCGAGTTATCGTGCACACGGACTTCAAATATGACAAGTCTCAGAAAAACGGTTTGAAAAACGCAGAAGAGTTTGGTCGCTTAGCGCTCATTGCACATAAGTTTGAGAACACTTCTCGATTGCATAAAAATCTGAGAAAATTCATGCATATTAAAGGTACTCAAAAGATTAATTTTGCATAATAATAATTCCAAAATGTTATTAACAAAATGATGAAAAAAAAAAATTAGTCAACAAATTTCCCCGCAACCCAGTTTTTTTTCGTGATTCGTTCATTTCTCTGAATACGTATGAATTTTTTCGGATTTTTCAATTATCTTTGAATTTTTATAAATTCAAAATAAAACTCGATAATTTTCTTATACTCACTCAAAGTCGTCGATGCCAGGTCCGTAGAGCAAAAGGCTCCCATCAAGATGATTGAGAGCATCTTTTTGCGTTTGTCTACGCAAAACTCTTTCTTCTTTACTGTCGTGCGCCGCTTGCTCCTCTGCTCTACTAATTCGCAAATCGAAAAATACAATAGCGCGCCGCGCAGCTGCCGCCCAGGTATAAAACCCGGCATGGAGCAATAGACGCTCAAATACTCATAACTTCGTCAATTTTACTCCGATCGACTTGAAATTTTAACACAATATTCTTGATATATTATGCATTCATTAAAAAGAAAAATTTAATAAAAAAAAATATTTTAATACTTTACCCCGCCCTTAACAGTTGTGGAGGATGAGTTTTTCGTTGGTTTCCTTCATGCGTCGAAACTCTAAATATTAATCGAGTTATGGCGATTTTCGGGTAGGGTCAGATCGCAGACTGCGCTGCGCCAAACCACCCTGCTGCGACTTCCCCTTTTTTTCTTATCCGCTTTTCTCGAAACTGTTTGATGGAAGGGTGTAAGTCGTTTGTCAAAATCTATTCACCCGTTTCAGTTCAATTTCGGACAGAGCATAGTTTATAACCTTTTCTATCGTATAACCGGATAACTGTTTCACATGGTAATCCAATTGTTAATAACAAATAATTGAAGGTTTTTTTTCATCATCAATCAAACTTTTTTTCTATCGCTGGCCATTTTCCTGATTTTCCAAATTAAAAAAGTATCCGGTCATTCGAAAGCTTCATTGTTCCACTAAAGGTACATTTTTTCATTTTTCATTTCAGATTACCCTAGTTGCCAGAACCACCTACATCGATTGGCCATACAGCGACGGCGCACTTTGTTCAAATAACAATATCTTCATTGTTTATAGACATCGTCCAATGAAAAAACTCCAAGTTGGCTAGGCTATGTATGAATTGTGTGTAACATCCCGACTTCGTTATTCCAATTTCTCAACAGAAAAAATATTGAAAACAGACCTGTTTTTTTGGCCCCAGCTTATGCAAAGCCATCAGCCGGAATTGCACATGGTTTCGTCGGTAGAGTCCCGTTATTTTGAAACGTGAACATTTTTTATCTTCTTTTATATTGCAAACGAGAGTGAAACGTCAATAGAAGAGACCACTCACTTTTCGAATGATTATACGTCTTAGACATCGTGTGTTGAATCAATTTAATTTAAAAAGAACCAATCGTTGCTCGAATAAAACGTTAATTTTCTACGTTCGACCGATAATCAGTGTGAATTAAATGTTCACTGAAGTTCTCAAATATTCCCTGATAATTCATATGGAGAAAAAAGATGTTTTAAAATTCCTACGCACGTATAAAATTATGGATCGTAATAATTGCTTGATTGTATAAAAACCCCTCGAGGGAATAGTAAATACGTTTTAACGATACATTCCCACGTATTTTTTATTTTTTTAAATTCATAACATTGTGCACCCACGAACACACTGAGAAACATCAGAATCAGGTGTGCGGGTCTGGTCGGTACAGAACATCCCATACATATTTATACTACGCGGGTATACAATTGTATAGGTTGCAAAAAAAAACAACGCACGAGCTTCGGTTTGGCCACGAATGTCGATTAAAAAATTGGCAAGACGATAGACCGGTCAATGCGGCGTTGGTTAAATATTTGCGACAGTGCTAGCGAGATTTGTGTGACTATACCCACGAGCAGCATTTGCCGGCAAACGGAAGGTCGCAATCCACGTGGATCCGAGCGTTACGTCCCGCAGGTTACGTCCTTTCGCTCGCTGTACCTCCTATACTTGCCTGCACAACCAAAATATTCTCGGGGAAACATGGATTGTAAACACCGAAAAAAGAGAGAAAAAAAATCATCGCCTGTATCCAACCACCTGAAAAAAAACGAGTTAAAAAAAAGTGAACGTAACAATGAAACATTCGTTGGTCGTTTCAGTGCAACGCTAATGAATGCAGTGTTGAATACAGCCCCGCCAGACGCACCATTCTGTTCTCGAATTAACGAGAACGATCTCGTAGAGTATATACATCCATATACTCACGAACACGCATCCATATATATATATATATATGTAGCACATTTTAAGGGCCATCCTCAGTATATACTTTATACACGGAAAGTACAAAGTATACACTTATTATACTTTATATAGAGTATATATAAAGTATAAAGTATATATTCTGAGTATATACACGGAAAGTATATACTTTCCGTACAATATATATATATATATATATATATATATATATATATATATATATATTGCACGGAGAGTATATTCTGCTGGCCCTTAAAATTTGCTTTAAATGAATTAACCTTTAGCCTTCGACCTAAATGATTTTAGTTTGAAGGCTCCTCGAAATTACCTTTATATTTTTATTCTTACTTTTATTTAAAGGTGATTGTAAAGATCTTGGGATTTACATAATGTTGAGTATTCGGGCATTTCGGATAATTGCAAAACTTTCGACATTGGATAATTGCCAAATAATGTTAGAGTAATATAATTCACTCCATTTATTATTTTACGAAGATACTTTATATAGATAGCTTTATATAATTCTAGATATTTTTGCAATTATCCAAAGTGATCGAAAGTTTTGCAACCATCTGAAGTTTCCGAAAAATGTTGAACGGTAGTGTATACATATATTTATCATATGGAGATTTAAAAAATTCGACTATTTTTTTTCTTCAAGTCCCCTATTCAGTAGTTGCAGTAAGGTGTAATAAGACGCCTGTTAAAAGATGAGCCCTTGATATTAATATTTAGAGGTTCCTGATCGCGTTGTTTTATTTCCCACGCTAATAACATGGAGAAAACAGTACTCGCTATTTTAAAATTGTGTAACTCGCCAACGGCTAATTATTTATTTACAGTACAAAAAAGTTAGTAAGAATTTTTTTCCATGGTTTTAATATTTTAAATGAAAAAATGTATAGTTTTCGAAAAAAATAAACATAGATGCAAAACACTCATGTGCTTTACAACTTTTATCGACAGGAAATATTTTAAAAAAAAACAAAGTTTATAAAAATTGGGATCTTTTTATTTATATTTTTGGTTGACATAAGAATTAATTTGACGGAAATAGCAACTTTTCTCCAAACATGTATTCGTAAAGCCGTTAACGATTAAACTATTGAATTTTTGAATTATTTAATTACATGATTTTATAGAAAATGATATTATCTACAAAAGGTCCTATGACGGATTTTTGTTTGGGTTTGAACCCAAACCCGAACAAACTCATTTTTCGGCAAAGTGATGTAAAGAATTACCGAAAATTCTGCATAAGATCTTTTTTTAATAAGGTTTCCTTAAGATTTGAAGTTAAAAAAAGAATTTTCTAGATAAAACGGATAACCAAGAGTATTTTTTTTAACCGGGTCAAGAAAAGTTATCATTTGTAGAAATGGAATGCAAAAAATCAAAAGCAGATGATTTTCATCTCGAAAACCGTGGGACTTTTACTAGACTGAAATTCCAATATATAGTACGACATGATCGGACCTATCGACAGTTGCAGGAATATCCATTCGTACCAGAACATCCTGTGTATACATATATACATAGAAAATGCAGAAAAGTATATTTTAGTTTCAAAGGGTATTTTTTCATCTTAATTTTGGAAAATAACATAAGTATTTAAAAAACGCATTATTTGTGAGATGCCTCAATAGACATCGACAGACACACCTATATTATTCGGTGACGGTACTAGTGCTATTGTTTACCGAGGCATTTGTAAGCATAATTGAAATTTATGTTACTAAAATTTATGTTACTCAAAACTAGTGTCTAAACTTCCAGACGCATTTTTCGATGACTGTATAAAGTTTGTATAAAAATGTTGTACAAAATGTGTATGAAAATAAAAATTGTACAAAAATCAACCGAGAAAACGATGATTTTATCTTACGGCGTTACCTCCACTTGTAGCGCAAAAAAAGGCCTTTTTCATGAATTTTTTAAAAGAAAACTACAAAACTTTTTTAATCGATCAATATACCATCTTAAAGAACATATCTTGAAGAACTTTCAGTAATTTTTTTATTGAAAAATATTACATTGTTTAGTGGCAAATGGCCGTCAATGAAATAATGTTTTTATACACACGGTTTGCGGTGACCAACATTGCGGCGAAGTGGATCATCTGAAAAAAAATGCGGATGGATTTAGTTAAATATAAGTATAAACTAGTCTTTAATCGAAGGATTTTAAAAAATATTCATTTTTCACAAAATGGCGGGCAGTACAAGTTAATGGTTCGATTGTAACGAAAAAAAACGGCCGTTTTTTGGCTATAAAACGGCCATTTTTTTTCGAAAAAAAAAATCGAACGATTAACAACTACATTTTTATGTATTAAATAAGCCTGAAAAGGTTCAAGAAGATGGGTTCATTAGTGTTCGAGTAATCTTGGTCACCGACTTCAGAAATGTCATTTTGAGAAAAACGCGTTAAAAGTTTCAATTTCGGTTCTTCAATTCACGGATTCTTCTCTTTCAACGCTCATATCCAGTCAAATTTGTTCGGATCGACTTGAAATTTTCAGGACGTATTCTCAGATACTTATACTTCAAAAAAATGCAATAAAAAAATCGATTTTTTCCAAATCCCAAGTGAGGGTAACCCCTTAATGCTATTTCCAATTGGATAGTCAACAAATACATTGATAATCATTAATGTCAATTTCAAATCGACTGAGCGACTCGTATATTTTTCACGTATACTGGAACGCAAGAATGTACGTGCAAAATTGTTGTTCTCCAAGAGCGATGCATTCTCATATGCGAACTATCGTGAGCGGTAAAATGAATGCCCCATTTTTTTTCTCGATCCCAAAACATCGATATACCCATAAAGAGGCACAGAACCGAGGAGCCAACGATACTGCGTCGACGATGTTCAAGAGTCGAGGAAATGATTAGCGTAACACGTGAAGTGCCTCGGTCGCGGATATGCATCGTTGGATAAGATGAAACGAAAGGGGTCGGGCATTGGGGTAGCACGACAGTTTCAGGGGAATGAAAATTTCACGTCAGAATTGCGAAGAGACACACGAGTATGCGGCGAAACGAGAAAAAAAAAGTGTACACGGGATACACGGTAAAGTCGAATTCGAATGAAACCGCGCGTTCGAAGCGCCGATTCTATTTTAATCGGATAGTCGAGTGGCACTTCTTGTTCGGTCTTAATCAAGAGTTACCATTTATATTGTTGAGCCTGATAAACGGCGATTGCGAACGTACGTTTGTTTCGACCGTTCTCACGATACCTTTACATCAGTGCTCAACGTTTTCTGGTCCATCGAGAATCAGACTTTTGCATCGCTACGCTCTTTTTCAAGAGATCCGATCGAGAGTACTCGTGAGTTTACTCACCGTTGACGATTGCTCTCGCTGTTCGTTATATACGCGCCATCACTCGTTTTCCCGTTGAAATTTGGTCCTTTGCCAACGTTTATTGCCAATCTATGAGGTTCTGGAAACTCCGGAGAGTTCTTGAAAAAGACTAATGAAATCATTGCCGCCTTTACTTTGGCAAAAATTGCTCCGCTCTGTGGACAAGCGTGGGAGAGCCTGTTACCCGGCAACCCGAATTGCACGCGTGCAATTCTTGCGAGCCGAACGAAAACGATAAATCCTTCCTCGTATTCTGTTTGGTTTCTTTTAGGACGAAATATTTGAAGGGGGTTGAGTGTTAAGAGATCCTGTGGAGAAAAAATCAACTTATCCACTTGCTATTTTCTTAAGGGGAGATTCCCAAAGGAGCGGAGCCCTCCACGAAAAACAACAGATTTCTGTTTTGATCTGTTCCATTTTACGATCGACCGATTAAGGGGGGAGATCCCTTAAGGCAGTGAACTTTCAAGATTTGGGAGGTTCCGAAACCCCACCCGTCCGACCGAGCTGAAACTTTGCACAAACCCGCATTTTAAATATTTTACGACAAGCCCTAAAACAATTTTTGACAACGCGCAATAGTTTTCAGGTTTGGGTTTGGGTGTGGGTTTGGTTGAGTTGGGTTGTGTTTGTTTGGGTTTGTTTGGTTGGGCAAAACGGAGAGTGCGATAACGCGATATGTAGGTCTGAACGGAGACGTAGTAGATATAGATATAGTCGGGGCCTTAGGCCACAGTAACGGGTATAAAATCATGTGCGAATTTAACAATTCTTTTTCGTATGAAAAAGTAATTCACTCATCAAATTATTCAAGCATCTATTTAGTATGAATATCAAGCTGTTAGAAAAAATATATTTTTTACTTCAAATTTGTTGTTAGAAAATATACATATTTTACTTCAAATTTGCTGTTAGAAAATATATATATTTTACTTCCAATTTGCTGTTAGAAAATATATATATATTTTACTTCAAATTTGAAAGTTATGCTCCTGATTGGATTTCGCAGAGAAGTACGTACGGAATTTCTGATTAAGGGGTAAGGCCACTGTAAATTTTTTGAAAAATCGATTTTTTTTTATTGGCTTAAAAAATAGTTTAAACCCTCTAGAATAAGAAAAAAAAGGTCCTGTGCGAAAAAAAATTTGTTGTCCTTAGGAAATGAAGGTCGCCGCCAAGCGTGTCAAAACTTGCTCCGAAACGACTGCAATTATATCGGAGATGGCGATTCCAAAACTTTCAAAGGCATCGTGGATTCGAAGCCTTATGAAAATGTTGATGTTAAAAAAAAAGAGTGCATAGATCACGTGCAAAAAAGAATGGGCACTCGATTGAGAAACTTAAAAAAAGGAACAAAAGGTCTCGGGGGAAGAGGAAAACTCACTGCCAAATTGATTGACGAACTAAGCATTTATTACGGCTTAGCAATCCGTCGAAATTCCGATTCCATCAAAAATATGAAAAATGAGATCTGGGCAACCCTTTTTCACAAAATGTCAACGGATGAAAAGCCTCAGCACGAAAAATGTTCGGAGAATTGGTGCAGTTGGAAGAAAGCGAAAGCAGAAAATGCCTTGGATGCGTATCATCACAATCAGCCAATGAGTGAGGAGGTTTATCAAGCCATCAAACCCATCTACATGGAATTGAGCCAGGACGAGTTGCTGGAGCGTTGCTTGGGGGCCTATACTCAAAACAATAACGAAAGTTTCAACGCTACCGTTTGGAGTTTGGCCCCCAAATCATCCTCAAGCGGAAAAACTGTACTAGATATTGCGACGGATATCGCTGTTTGCATATTCAATGGCGGCCTTACCAACGTCTTGCAAATATTTAAGATGTTGGAGGTGGAAATTGGTGTACAGTTATATAATTTCTGCATCGAAGCCGACGCCAAACGCATCACGCACGCGGAGACATCTCTGAGCGACGCGGCCAAAAGTGCGCGCGCGCTCCAAAAATCAACCAGGAAAGACGAAGAAGACGAAAATTTGGCTATCGAAGGACAAATGTATGGTGCTGGGATTGCAGACTAACGGTAAAAATTTTTTTTAACTTCTTTTTTTAATTTTTTCCAATAAAAAACTATTCGCAAAACTTTAAACGCGTTTTTCTCGAAACATGGTTTTTCAAAATGGCACGCAGCATAACTCGAACAATTTTCATTTTTTTTACTTGAAATTTTAACCAGATGTGAACATTTACATTATCTTGAGAATGTCGATCGGAATTTTCAAGAACTTTATTTATTGGCTTTTTATTAACAACAAACTTGCCGTTTTTTTCGTCAAAAATCAATTTTTTTTTCAAACGCACGCCAAATCCACAAAAATTGATACTTTTTAAAATCCGATCGACATTCTCTAGCTATAGCCCTCTAGATTAATGGTTTTTTTTTTTTTTTGTTCTAGATTCAAAAGTGCACCAGTGGTGCTGCGTGCCGCGGAGTCCTGGAAGCAAAACATGTCCCGGGAAGATAGCTGTGGAACCGCCATTTTGTTTTTTTTTTACTGTAAAAAAATGTTATAATAAAGTTTAATGTATGCCCGATAACACCATTAAAAGTTTTTTTTCAAATACCTTCAATTTCGGGAGCAAAAAATTAGTGAAAAAACCTTTTTTTTTGGCCGTTACAGTGGCCTTACTCCTTAATGGAAAACTATTCATATTATGAGCAGTTATAATGAAATTTTTCACTTAAAATTCTTTTCTTAAGTTCAAATACCTACAACTTTTGAATAAAACAATATTTTTGAAATTTCGTACGTACTTCTCTAGGTATACTAATGTAGATTGACGAGAATTTTTGTTTGTGGTTCTAGGTTAAAAATTGTGGACGCTAAATGTCCCCCGCGGAGCGCCTAAAAAAAGATAAAAAAAGAAAATATCAGAAGTGGGCCATTTTGTACATCGAAAAAAAATGCTAATAGCTTGATATTCATAATAAATAGATGTGTAATTAATTTTGTGAGTGAACCACTTTTTCATACTGGCGTGGCGTATGGCTGAAAAACTTGCAGACCGATTCCGATGAAATTTAGTATAAATCTTGTATAAAATTACTATAAATTTAGTATAAACATGAGCCTAAATGTTTTCAAAAATTAAGAGTAGAAGTAATTTTCTCTCCCAAAATGTAGCCATTTTTATCGGAAAATTCAATCTTTTTGTACCATTTCATTGAATTTCGAGATTTTTCATTTTTTCTTAGTTCATATTTTGCGTTAGTGTGATAAGAAAAAAAATGGTCGTTAGTTTTTTTTAGATTAATACCGCTGATGTGCCATACCTTCGCCATTCTTAAGGGGTTACCCCCACTTGCGATTTTGAAAAAAATCGATTTTTTTTATTGCATTTTTTTGAAGTAGGGAGACCGGGGCAAAATGGTATAGCGGGGCAAAACGGTACCGGGGCAAAACGGCACTGGGGCATAATGGGATCGGGGCAAAATGGGACAGAGAGGAGTGGAATATCAAATTGGGGCAAAATGGAACACACAAAAATGAAGTGTCGCAGCCCGCTGAATTTGGGGCAAAATGGGATGACAGGAAAATTCATGCTTCGGCTCTATGAAAGAGCTGTTGAAACATAATCTAATCTAAATGGTGCTTGTGGTTCATTTCAGTCCACATATACGCAGATAATACGGATTGACCGATATATTTGTCGACACATATCCGTCGATTTCATGGGGAGCGGCGGTCCTAGTTTCATAAAACAATTTACGTAAAAATTGACAAGAGTTAGATTTTCATCAATGGCTTGAAAATCAGTATCAGTAACGTGCAGTTGGCAGAAAATAAATTTAAAAAAAACAAAGAAAGATAAAAACAAAAAAAAAACAAAAAATTGCACGCGTCAGATTATAAAAATTATTTGATTATTTAAATAATTAATAACGACAAAGAAATTGTACCAATCGAATAAGAAGGTTCAAATAACAATTTACATCAAGTTTGGTACAGTTCCGACTGCAGAATCAAAAGTAATTGTTTAACAAACTTTAATAACAAATGAAAAATGAGTATTTTTTTGAATGTTGAAGTACTTAAATTTATTGGATTCAACGAATCCTGACGAGCCGAGCACGAACTGTTGTTGTAAAGTCAAAAATAATAATAATTGTTTAAGCGATTGAGTTAACAAATAAAAATTGTCGTCTTCTTTAATGTTAAATTACTACGATTAATCAATCTCCGATTTTTCCTGTCCCATTTTGCCTCAGTCCCGTTTTGCCCCAATGACGTATTTTCCAGCAGTGTTGATTTTTACTATTCCATTTTGCCCCAAACCCGTCTTGCCCCGGTCCCATTATGCCCCGCTATACCATTTTGCCCCGGTCTCCCCTATAAGTATCTGAGAATATGTCCTGAAAATTTCAAGTCGATCCGAACAAAATTGACTGAGATATGAGCGTTGAAAGAGAAGAATCCGTTGTGTAAACGACCGGCTAGTCTGCCGTCTGGCGCGCGTTTTTCTCAAAATGGCATTTCTGAAGTCGGTGACCAAGATTACTCGAACACTAATGAACCGATCTTCTTGAAATTTTGCAGGCCTATTTAATACATAAAAATGTAGTCTTTAATCGTTCGATTTTTTTTTTCGAAAAAAAATGGCCGTTTTATAGCCAAAAAACGGCCGTTTTTTTTCGTTAAAATCGAACCATTAACTTTGACTGTCCGCCATTTTGTGAAAAATGAATATTTTTTAAAATCCTTCGATTAAAGACTAGTTTATACTTATATTTGACTAAATCCATCCGTATTTTTTTTTCAGATGATCCACTTCTCCGCAATGTTGGTCACCGCAAATCGTGTATATAAAAACATTATTCCATTGACGGCCATTTGCCACTAAACAATGTAATATTTTTCAATAAAAAGATTATTGAAATTTCTTCAAGATCTGTTCTTTAAGATGGTAAATCTTAATCGACCGATTAAAAAAGTTTTGTAGTTTTCTTTAAAAAAATTCATGAAAAAGACCTTTTTTTGCGCTGCAAGTGGGGGTAACGCCTTAAACACTAATAATTAAAAAATACCCTCTATTAGCTAAAAGAAGTAATAAATCATAACGAAAGTGTCAAAAATGGTGAAGAAATCTTTACTTGAAAACAACATCATGAAAATCAGCATTTTTTTCCTCGTCTGTTATCCCCACCCCCTTAAACTCCAAACAGTGCTCCTTGTGTCGTGAAAAAGGCCCGAGCGCCTGCCGTGCGGCAACCCGGATTGCACCGGTGCAACTCTTGCAGCTCGGAAAAAAAATTGGCTTCGATTCATTTTATTCACTTTAATTGCCTCGGTAAATAAGGAGAAAATGATTTATCAACGCTGACAAGGATTGTTGTTTGAAAAGCCTCGAACCCATGCGCTTTCCAATAATGTTTGTCAAAAATCGTAGAATTCGTCGTTGCCAACGTAATTCCCTTACCCTCCGTTTCCCCTCTTGTGGTTCTTCTCGTTTCTGAAGGCTTTACAGGCCATATTCCGTAGTAGGTTTGCTCATGAACGGACAGATGGCGCCACGGGCTTGCATAATTTACCGGATATTTATTGTCCCGAGACAAGCTGCGGATGCATGATAACGCGAAATTTTTGCCCTCTACACGAATTTTATATTCGGAAAATTGAAACGGTGAAATATTGTGTTTTAAAATATTTATATGAAACGGGGTATATTACGTCGATAGAAAGGTTTATTTTTTCGCCTCGCAAATGATTGTTCATGAAGTATGTATAAAGGTAAAAAAATATCCAAATTGCCAAAATTATTTTTATGTATTATAGTATTCTTTTATTTCTAACGAATGTGAATGTATACTGAGCTTTTTTTTCGTTGAATTATTAAGATATGAGACATTGATCATATTTTTAATTTTCTTCTGAGAGAGTGAGCAGCGGAGCTATCGACCGAAATTTTCGGATGTCAAAAAGGGAAGTTTTCGAAACTTTTATGATCATAAAAATGTATTTTCGACGTGCACATATAAATTTTCAGACGGAATAGGTAGACAATTCCGTTTACCCTTTTTTATTTCATAAAAAAAATCAATTCACCAGAAGTCTGACCCAGCTCTTCTCCCCGTGGGAATAACGTTGAAAGAAATATTTTTATCGAATTAATTGATATGTAGAAAAATCGATGTAGAAAAATTGCAGATTGCCCTATTACGCAAAATACTATTTAGTTTTCGCTGCATTTATAGTTGGTAACCGATATAACGAAATCGAGGAAAAAGGCGGTGAAATTCGCATTGGTTGGCGGTAAATGTTTTCACCCACAGAGACACTATAAGGTAGAGCTGCGAAAACTAGATTTTCATAGAAGGAAATTTTCCCGGTTATTTTACGAAGTTGCATCATTTTGAGGTGTGCCAAAACTACATGTATTCAATTATATTATCTTCCGTTTATATATTTTTAATCAACACTATTGGTTACTATAGTTGAGTGCATCGGACCCATTTTTTAAAATGAAAATCAAAATCCCGTTTCATTGCCATTTTGCAAAAACTATGACTCGATACAACAGGTGGTTGAAAAATGCTTTGGAGTAACCGGCTCGATTATTTCACCCGTGTGTAGCGTATTCAAAGGACATGTGAAGTTATCTACAAACGAAAATGGGCAGTATATAGAATCAATACAATATCTGAGTAAAAAAAAATTCAATGCGAAATAGGCAGAGCATGCGTACTTTTGAGGTTACCTATCGATGTCGAGCTAGGACCTCAATGGCATCAAGAAAAAATCTAACATTTCGTATCCAAGTATTTGAACAATCATTATGTTTTTGGATAATAAAGCGCTGATAGATAAACTGTGGGCAGTCGATCTATGCTGAGCTCTTTCACCGTGTACTATCATCGATAAGAATTAACATGGTTGCAAATGATAAGGAAAGGTTTTCAGTGCCCCGTCGGCTTTTTCGTATTTTAATGGCCTTGGCACTTCATAAAATGCAACAAATTAGGTAACTTGATCGTTTTTAAATGTCCCAGCCATTTTACCAACCTGCATTGCCGCAAACCCAAATCTACTTCCTTAATAATGCGCTTTGAATCTTTCTTGATTGAATCACTATCGCGTTCAATTTCTACACTTAATCAAGGAGGGACGGGCAAAAAAGATGTTTTTTTGCATTTTCTCAAAGTATATTAAGTGTACAATACAAAGTGTCTTGTATATATACAATACACATTCAAGAAAAAGTGACGAGAATTTCGACTAAAAACAATGAATATTAATAAAGTTGCAGACAATTTAGTGAAAGCAGCCAATGTAACGATTTACGTATACTTTTAATCTTTCAATCGCGTTTTTCACGACCTGGCCGGAATCATGACTCTAGCTATAATTGTCCGATTTTTAATTTGAAAAAGCCGAAATTCTCGTAGTTACTTAGACAGAGGGTTTACAAATTTCGTAAACATTACACTTTTGTGATTTTTTTCTTCGCAAAACGGCTACTCACCACGAGAACTACGTTTCTGTGGATTAGAAAACATCTTTGTTTTTATTGTTCAGACCAACCATTGTCAAGTCGATCCGGCTGTTGGACCACATGTTTTACAGAGAACTTTTTTTTAATAAAAAGGTATAAAATAAGCTCAATGTATGCTTAATAACATATCTCTTTTCCAAATCCCAAACAAATAATGTAGTAGACAAAAAAATCCGAAAAACGATATTTCTACAACAAAACTTACAAATGTGTAATTTGTTATCTCCCTAATCGTGTCCATTTTTCTCTCTAATTGACTATCAATCTCATTAGTTTCTACACAATAAAAAAAATTAGCTTCTTTTCACAGGGCGTTTCAAGAAGTTCTTAAGGGGTAAGGCCACTGTAAATTTTTTGAAAAATCGATTTTTTTTTATTGGCTTAAAAAATAGTTTAAACCCTCTAGAATAAGAAAAAAAAGGTCCTGTGCGAAAAAAAATTTGTTGTCCTTAGGAAATGAAGGTCGCCGCCAAGCGTGTCAAAACTTGCTCCGAAACGACTGCAATTATATCGGAGATGGCGATTCCAAAACTTTCAAAGGCATCGTGGATTCGAAGCCTTATGAAAATGTTGATGTTAAAAAAAAAGAGTGCATAGATCACGTGCAAAAAAGAATGGGCACTCGATTGAGAAACTTAAAAAAAGGAACAAAAGGTCTCGGGGGAAGAGGAAAACTCACTGCCAAATTGATTGACGAACTAAGCATTTATTACGGCTTAGCAATCCGTCGAAATTCCGATTCCATCAAAAATATGAAAAATGAGATCTGGGCAACCCTTTTTCACAAAATGTCAACGGATGAAAAGCCTCAGCACGAAAAATGTTCGGAGAATTGGTGCAGTTGGAAGAAAGCGAAAGCAGAAAATGCCTTGGATGCGTATCATCACAATCAGCCAATGAGTGAGGAGGTTTATCAAGCCATCAAACCCATCTACATGGAATTGAGCCGGGACGAGTTGCTGGAGCGTTGCTTGGGGGCTTATACTCAAAACAATAACGAAAGTTTCAACGCTACCGTTTGGAGTTTGGCCCCCAAATCATCCTCAAGCGGAAAAACTGTACTAGATATTGCGACGGATATCGCTGTTTGCATATTCAATGGCGGCCTTACCAACGTCTTGCAAATATTTAAGATGTTGGAGGTGGAAATTGGTGTACAGTTATATAATTTCTGCATCGAAGCCGACGCCAAACGCATCACGCACGCGGAGACATCTCTGAGCGACGCGGCCAAAAGTGCGCGCGCGCTCCAAAAATCAACCAGGAAAGACGAAGAAGACGAAAATTTGGCTATCGAAGGACAAATGTATGGTGCTGGGATTGCAGACTAACGGTAAAATTTTTTTTTAACTTCTTTTTTAAATTTTTTCCAATAAAAAACTATTCGCAAAACTTTAAACGCGTTTTTCTCGAAACATGGTTTTTCAAAATGGCACGCAGCATAACTCGAACAATTTTCATTTTTTTTACTTGAAATTTTAACCAGATGTGAACATTTACATTATCTTGAGAATGTCGATCGGAATTTTCAAGAACTTTATTTATTGATTTTTTATTAACAAAAAACTTGCCGTTTTTTTCGTCAAAAATCAATTTTTTTTTCAAACGCACGCCAAATCCACAAAAATTGATACTTTTTAAAATCCGATCGACATTCTCTAGCTATATCCCTCTAGATTAATGGTTTTTTTTTTTTTGTTCTAGATTCAAAAGTGCACCAGTGGTGCTGCGTGCCGCGGAGCCCTGGAAGCAAAACATGTCCCGGGAAGATAGCTGTGGAACCGCCATTTTGTTTTTTTTTACTGTAAAAAAATTTTATAATAAAGTTTAATGTATGCCCGATAACACCATTAAAAGTTTTTTTTCAAATACCTTCAATTTCGGAAGCAAAAAATTAGTGAAAAAACCTTTTTTTTTGGGCCGTTACAGTGGCCTTACTCGTTAAGGATGTTGAGTCCCAAATCGCAAATGATGATAAAATTCTGAAAATTTGGTATGTTTTTGTATGAAGTATTTCAGAGGTCGTGTAAAAATTTCACGACAATTAGGAAGCTCGTTATTGAACAATTAACATTCACAAATTAAATGCTGTCTTATGGAAACTGATGTATCTATGCAATAAGTTTTTTTTTGACCTTTCAATTTTGTAATATCTACAATATACTGAAAGCAACGGAAGTAAAACGAAGTTTATTGATAAATTTTTTTTTATTTCTTTTAAAAATTGTTCTTAACAAAATGTTAATTTTTTAATACCGAGCTTCCTCATCGTCGTGAAATTTTAACACCTCTTAAATACTTCATACAAAAACATACCAAATTTTCAGAATTTTCTCATAATTTTTTATTTCAACCCTTACGGAGGGTGAAGTAATGATGATAGAATTCTGAAAATTTTGTATGTTTTTGCATGAAGTATTCAGGAGGTCGTGTAAAAATTTCATGACGATTAAGAAGCTATGTATTGAACAATTAACATTAACATGTTTCATAGGGATTCAACATCCTTAAGGCCTTAGGCCACAGTAACGGGTATAAAATCATGTGCAAATTTAACTATTTTTTTTCGAATGAAAAAGTGATTCACTCATAAAATTAATTACACATATATTTAGTGTGAATATCAAGCTGTTAGAATTGTTTTTTAGATGTACAAAATGGCTCAGTACTAATATTTTCGTTTGTTATCGTTTTTTTAGGCGCTCCGCGGCGTGACAGTGAGGATCCACAATTTTTTACGTAGAACAAAAACAAAAATTCTCGTCAATCTATATTAGAATACCTAGAGAAGGACGTACGGAATTTTTTAAGGGAGACTTTGTCCTTGGCGTGCTATAATTCTGGTGTTTACATTTTATTTTTTTTAAAGGAAACGAGTAAAGCTTTTTAAGTGCGGTTTTGACTTGCTTTTATTCATGATATACAGAACGTTAAAAAAATTTTTTTTTGAAAAAAAAAAAAACAAAATGGCGGCCGTTGCAGCTCCGCGAAAACAGGTCCTCAAATCGCGGGAGGTAAATAGCTGACATCACGCCTCCTCTTTGTTGATCTGAAACACAAATTCGAAGCAGATTATCAATCTGTGACCCTTTGGTCATGGAATGACCGATGGGTTATTCGTTTAGTTCAAATGTCGGAAAATGGCGGCAATTAAAAAAAAATCGAATTTTCGCGTTTTTTTCGCATAAAATGATAAATAAATGCAAAAATGTATCTATCAAAAAACCGATCCGTCATTCCGTGAAGACATATTTTCTGAGTATGCTCTTCAAATTTCAGGTCGATATGTTAATTACAGCGGTCAGGAGAATGTCAGCCATTTTCAAAGACATGTTTTTGCGAAAAACGAGTTTAAAGTTTTGTAATGTGTTTACACAAATGTGTTTATAATTACCGCTAATCGGCAAAGCCTGGTCCATAGAGGCATCCCTCCTCTTCTTCTAGCTGCTCATGTTGAGCCGCTAACATCTCCCGCTGCTCAATCAAGGACAAAGTCTCCGTTAAAATATTGTTTTAAGCAATAGTTGTACGTATTTGAACTTAAGGCAGGATTCTACTTTGAGACTTTGAAAAAATCGATTTTCAAAAACTTTTTTCGAAAGTAAATATATTCAAGAATATTCTCTTAAAATTTTTAATCGATTTAACGGACAACACCACTGTGACGGCTTCAAAAAATCGATTTTTTTAAAACCATCTAGAAAAATCTACAATACATTTAAGATTAAGATGCCGTTGGACCCAGGTCGAAAAAATAATTATTTTCGGAGATATTGAATATTTTGTGGAGCGGTGCAGCGCTCCGTGACGCTCGGTGTCCCGCGCAGATGCGCTCTTCAGGGTCGGCAGGTATATCGAATAGCGATCCATACGACGGTTTCGAGATAAAAAAAAAAGAGTGCATCGATCATGTCCAAAAACGTATGGGGACGCACCTCCGCGAAATCGTGAAAAACAAAAAGGATTGTCTGGCAGAGGAAAGCTCACCGGAAAATTGATTGACGAGTTGAGCACGTATTACGGCTTGGCTATTCGGAGGAACAGCGATGATGTTGAAAAAATGAGGAAGGCAATTTGGGCAACTATCAAACATAAAATATCCACAGATAGTGAGCCACAACATGACGATTGCCCAGAGGGAGCCGAGTCGTGGTGTTCGTGGCCGCGAGCGGTCGCAAGCGGTAATATTTCTGAATATCGCCATAAGCCGCCTCTTCCTGAGGAAGTATTAGAGGCAATTACGCCAGTCTTCGAAAATTTGAACAGAGACGATTTGCTGCAGCGTTGTTTGGGCGGCTTCACGCAAAACAACAACGAAAGCTACAACAAATCAGTTTGGGCAATAGCCCCCAAGTGTCAGTCCGGGAGCAAAAAAATCGTCGATATTGCAGCTGATATCGCGGTATTATTATTCAATGATGGCTTGAGAAGCCTCATGAAAGTTTTGGAGACGTTGGGGATAACTATGGGCCCAAATTGTTTCAATTTTTGCGTTGAAACCGACGCAGCGCGGATCGAGCTGGCGGAGCGCTCGCTCACAGACGCTGCAAAAGAGGCAAGAAGAGCCTCTACAAGATCGAGAAAAAATGCTAGGGACAATGATTTGCTTCTTGAAGGCCAGCTATATGGTGCCGGCATCGCTGATTAAAGGTAAACAATTTTTTTTCCAATTTATCGCATAAATTAACAAACCTAAAACTTTGAACGCGTTTTTCTCAAAACCACTTTTTTGAGTGCGGCACGCAGCAGAACTCGAGCAATTTTTATCCGATCGACTTCAAATTTGGACTGCATCAATGAAACTAGATTATCTAAAGAAGTACATAGGATTTTTTCGATATCTCAATAATAAAAAAAGTTATAGCCTATTTACGACGACAAATTTTGCTCGAAAATCGTCCTTTAATTTCAAAAGCGTGCCTATTTTTTAAAAATCAATATTTTCTCAAATCCCTGTCTACTTCTCTTCAAAATATCATATTATTAACGAAAACACTCGGTATTTTTTTTCAGATCGACTTTGAAGAGAGTTCTGCTGCGTGCCGCGAACCACTGCAGAGGCAACAGTACCTGACGCGGGAGCTTCCCCAGCGTCACCATGGGGCGTGAAAAATTTGAAAATTTTTTTTCATGTATCTTCAATAAACAACGAACGAAACAAAAAAAAATTTTTTCAAATCTCTTTTTTTTTCCCACAAAAAAAAATTCTTAAAGAATGGCAAAAAAACAGGGGGTCACAGTGGTGTTGTCCGTTAAGCAGTCTAACTGTACTTTTCCGTCCCTCAAATGTACCTGAGCGTGCTAATTTGACGCGCTGGCCCAACCTCTTACCTGGCTTTCTTCACTCGAGCAGTTGCTGTTAGCAACTTTGAACGCGTTTATCTCGGAAACTACTTTTTTACACCGCTTGGTGCTAACATTTCGGAAACTACTGAACCGATTGTTATGAAAATTCAACCACATTCTGGACACCTATAGCAACCGGCTGAACTAGAATTATTAAAAAATGTTGATGTTTACTATTTTTTTCGGCAAAAAGCAGTGAAAAAACATGCAATTTTTTTTCTTTCTTTTTTTGCCGCCGTTTTGTTATTTTTGCATGTACATTACAAATTATATTTCAGTCAGTTGCTAGTGATATATTGAATCTAAGAATTCAAAATTTATCTGCTTTGGATTGTCCATTTTTGAAATTTCAACACCAGCGCAGACCCGCACCTACTAATCAAGGCGTTGTATTCAAATGGTGTTTTTGTATGTTAAAAGTGCATAAAATATATAATAATTTTTTTTAAATGTATTTCAAAAGTGTATTCATTAAGCCGAACAAACCCTACATTAATATCTTCATTCATAATCTCATTAAAAATTAATAAAAATAGCCTTTTTCCAGCGCCCAAAATAGAATCCTCCCATAAGAAATAAATTTTCAGTGAAAAATGTCGTTATTACTGCTCATAAACTGTTCATAAAATGAAAAGTTTTTGATTAATCAGAAAATCCGTACGTAATTCGCTGCGAAATGCAATTAGGAACATAACTTTTTAATTTGAAGTAAATCTAGTAAAAATTGATGAAGTTATTTGTCACGTCAATTGGAAAAAAGCTGTTTCGAGAAGTTTCGAGTAGTCGGCCACTTTGTACATCGAAAAAAAAAATATTTTCTACGAGCTTGATATCTATATTGAATAGATGTAGAATTAATTTTACGAGTGAATCGATTTTTCATACGAAAAAAAGTTGTTAGTTTCGCACACGATTTTACACCCGTTACTGTGGTCTAAGGCCTGAACTTGGAAATCAATTATAAGCAGAACCAATCCAATAAAATGAAATACATCATTCATCATCGATGTTTATTGGATCAGTGCTGTTATTAGCAATTAACAGTTTTACGAGTCCAATAGCTCTCCCGCATATCCTTGATAAACCATAAAATACTACGATAAAATGATGAATTTATTTTGATCGGTGATGGGGCACGAATCTCAGCGTGGACAAATAGGATTAAACAAACGAAAAATCTCCATCCCACGTACGTATACGATCGGCTTTGACGCTCGAACGGTATGTGCCTCCGTTTGTACAAACAGTTAAAAAAAAGAGCACTTCATGACAATGTGCAAGCAAATATTTGAATCGTTATTCCTCTACATACTCGCAATTTTATATGATTCATATCAGCTACACGGACGTTTAATCGACCTACAAATGAGTATGAAAAACGAAAAATGTGCGGGAAATTCCCGTGTATAAATACGACGCAGTCGAGGCTAAAAGTCAATCGTTGTTGAGCTGTACAGTCAACCTGATCTTAGCAGTATTATAAAAGGTATGGAAACATCGTAATTCATCGATTAGATAGGAATCTCTGCCTGCATTCTGTCATCGATTTTTTAAAATCAATCCTTCGATTCAAGACTCTAACAAGATGCACGTCGGATTCTCTCTTCTTTCAAGTATTTACTTTTTTTGTAGTATTGCTAATTGTACTTTGCATGCCCCGGCGGGTTTTGTGATTTCATTTCCGTCACATTTCACCGTCACCCAAGCAAATTTTAAACGTGTTTCTCTCGAAACAACGTTTTTCACCGGCTTGTTGATAAAATCTTCAAAACTACTGAACCGATCCTTCGGAAATGTTAACCACATATTCTTTACAACTATCGCTATAGCGCATATCAAGGATTTTAAAAATTTTTATATTTACTATTTTTTTGCCAAAAACGGTGAAAAACACGTTTTTTTTTGTTGTTATTTTCGAAAACTGTCCGCTATTTTGTTACTTTTGCACATATAAAAAATCGTATGATATGCGCTATAGCCATTAACATACTGTATCCTATTCCGTTTGTTTTTTTTTGTTTCGGATGATCCGTCTCTAAGATTTCATTAACAGCGCAGACTTACAATTTTTTTAGGATATCTTTTTTACTACCATTTTCATCTATAAATAGTGACGCAAATAAATAAAACCATTCTTCAAATGTATGTCGAGAGTGTATTTCTTAAGTGTCACAACTTTTATATCAATAACTATATTATAAACCTATTTAAAAAAATCATGAGCATAACCATTTCTTAGCTTGTAAAGTGAGAAGGTCCCTTAAAAAAAGATCTTTTCTTTTTCGCCAACCGTTGCCCAGAAAGAAATCGGGATTTAGCCTGTTTTTTTGGGCCTCCCCACCGCAAAAACAAATATTTTTTTTTTACACACTTTAGATGTGTAAATCGCTGTAGACATTTTATTAGAGGTTTTACCATGTGTGAAAAAAACGGTGTTAAAATAACACGGATAGACGCGTTCAAACAATATACTTACGTGTGTTATTTCCTTAAACACGTTGAAACGCGTAAAAAGTGTGTACAGCCATTTACACGCCCAAAGTGTGTAAAAACAACACACTAATGTTTGCAGTACTGCATACACATGGGATGCGTCGGAAAAATTAATTCAATGACAAAGCTTTTCATTGTCAAAATATATGTATTTATTGGAGATTACTTATACATTACGCTGTATGGATTGTATTAATTATATTAATTATAAAGTTAATTATATATTTACCCGTTTTGATAGGGCTCTTTTCTAAATACATTATGATGATGTAGTATGAGGCGAGTAGGCACACGATGGATTTGTTGACCACGGGTTCCGGTATTTTAATCCGCATATTGCGATCGGCTAACACAATTTTTATTATAGAGCTTGTGTGTGTATATTAAGATGATAAGGATGTTGAGTCCCAAATCGCAAATGATAATAAAATTCTGAAAATTTAGTACGTTTTTGTATGAAGTATTTCAGAGGTCGTGTAAAAATTTCACGATAATTAGGAAGCTCGTTATTGAACAATTAACTTTCACAAATTAAATGTTGTCTGATGGAAACTGATGTAACTTTGCAATAAGTTTTTTTTACCTCTCAATTTTGTAATATATACAATATACTGAAAGCAACGGAAACAAAACTAAGTTTGTTGATAATTTTTTTAAATTTCTTTTAAAAATTGTTCTTAACAAAATGTTAATTTTTTAATAACGAGCTTCCTGATCGTCGTGAAATTTTAACACGACCTCTTAAATACTTTATACAAAAATATACCAAATCTTCAGACTTCTTATCATTTTTTATTTTAACCCCTAAGGAGGTTGAAATAATGATGATAGAATTCTGAAACTTTGGTATATTTTTACATGAAGTATTCAGGAGGTCGTGTAAAAACGTCATGATGACTAAGAAGCTATTTATTGAACAATTAACATTAGCATGCTGCATAGGGACTCAACATCCTTAATTGAATCCGTTACCGGTTAATTGAAGATCAAATATGGTCTTGTTAACCGGTCAATCAATAAATGTCAAACCAAGTAACGAGTTGCACGTGATGGCGTAACCACGGTAATTTTTAAAACATATGATCAATAACTCGCATTTAACGCACGTAAATTGTGTTGCCTTTTCCCGTGTTATTTTTGCTCGTGTTTGCTATCAACGTGTATTGTTTAGTTCAATGTGTGTAAAAATGCGTCTTGTATGTTGATTCTACACACGTCATGTGTGTTCCAATAAGCGTATTGTTTATGGGGACAGCTACGAAGGTGTGTAATAATCTAATGCGTAAAAATTGCACCCTCACGTGTGTAACTTTAACGTATTAAGTGTGTAATTTTAACGCATTTAGTGTTACCAAATGCATAAGTGTGTAGAATCAATATGACAACGAGTGTCTCGCCTTAAAATATAAATATATGTTTTCTTGACCCTAGTTTCTGTTCCTTACAATATAAAAATATTTTTGCTTGACCCTAGTTTCTGTTTGAAGCTGTCACGCTTAACACGATACCAGTGCCAAGCTGTGCTTGTATAAAGTGAAAATGAGAAGATGGAAGTAATCGCGCAACCCTGTTTATTGAAACGCCCACTATTTCGCCCACTTTTCCAGATTGTCGGCAGTGCAGAGTAAATCAAGAGGCAACAACATGTCGAAGACCGTGCTGTTTATTCTTGTCGGTATGATGTGTGTCGTCCTTATCGTGGCTTCGAATGCTGATAGCTGTCGCGGTCACGGCCAATCTGTCAGTGGAGCTTGAGTATTTTCTGCCTCACACCCAGTATATCGATATTCAATAATTAACGCCAGAACACGAAAGGCGGAAGAGGGTAGCCGAATACCACTACACAAAGGAGTTGAAGAAAACCGAATTTTCGCCCCTCTGATAAAAGTAGCTTCGATTTTTATTTTTAGCTGATTTTTAGCTAATTTTAGTTCTTAGCTAATTTTAGCTCATTTTCAGCTAATTTTAGTTTTTCCTCAACGTCCCTGCCAAACAACCATTCGTCAACCACAGTGAAGTTGAGTGTATCTTTGAGGAAAGTATTCACGTTTGACATAATCAAGCGCTGATGAAAGTAGCTTCGGAAGACCAATTTTTGTTGGTTTTGGATTGTGTAAACGTGAGGGCTTGAGAAGCATTGTCATATTTTTAGTTCACTTAATGAGTGCATCGTTCAGTTACTCAAGCCATCAAATTACTTGTGGCAAGTCGCTCACTGAGAATAAAATTCATTTTCACATATTCATATTTACGAGAAAACTTTTTTCCATTTAGTAACTTTCTACTAATTTGATTAATTCGACTTGCATGTTATTGGAAATCATCGTTCTGTCTATTGGTAGATTTGATTGATTTATCAGGTATTGCTTCCTCGTATGGAGGAATCTATGGTTCAGAGAAATTGTTTATAAAAATAGATGAAAAATAAATATTCCCGGAAGTATGTGCGTTCGTGTACGAATTTTGATGACTGGGCTATAACTTCAACAAGCTTTTGGATATGAGGATTAATTTTTGTACATGAACGCTACCAGTCGAGCACTCTCGATATTATATTTGGTAAAAGTCAGAGCAATGTTTCAGATTTGATAAAGTATTTTTTGAAAAATTCAGCGAACACTGTAGCGTTTGCGAGTTTTGAGATTTTGTGATGTAAATTTGTATCCTCGGTCGGGCATCAATTTGACGAGAGTCGGGAAAAAGGTTCCGGATAGATCAAATGTGGAATTTTTCATTTTCGCAAATCGAATTGAAGGCAATTTTATTAAATTTTAAAATCTTGGTCTGAAATGTTTTACACCGGTATCGAATTTGGTGACAATTGTTCAGCTTCTTTGACAATCTGGTTTTTTTATGAATGTTTTACACGAATAAGGGATCAAAGAGAAATTGTTAAAAAAGAATCATAGTAATTGGAAACTTACACACCGCTACCTTATTTAATTTAGCGGTCGAAATATGTCCCGCGAAACAGCTATAATCGAAAAAAACGATCAATGCACAACGGAAACTGTACAATAGCAACAAAAAGATGTAAAAAATGCGTAAATTGCTTATTGGCATAATTTTCCTTTCGTTTCCAAATTCCATAGACCCAAATTTTCGTATTTTATTCCAGTGTAAAAAGAACGAGCACTGCTGTGAGAAGATGAAGTGCCGCTTTTCTGAACCGACTTCTGGTGTAAAACGATGCTTACTACAAATATCGGAAGAAGAAATAAAAAATCAGCGTGACAAGATTGTGTATCATCCGGACGCGTAGGGGCAAAGACTGAGTACAATATCGACAACGATATCTATATAAGGAAGGCTGGAAGAACTGAAACCGTGTTATTTTAAGTGTACATTGGCAATAAATTTTGATGGATGTCTTCAGCAGTTGTTTCGATAGTACAAAACTGTAGTTGAAAAGAATAAACCTTGATAGATATTAAAAAAATACTACTTTTATGATATTCCGACTTTGTTATTTTATACTACCTGTCGAAAAAAAAGAAACGAAATCCTTTGGGGGCGAAGTCTATTCGTATGTCTGCTCCTAGGCGCGGTTATTCAAAATTACATAATCTCCTATTTTATCATCGCAATAAAACTATCCCCAATTGAGGAGCTGGCGAACATAACCGGACTTATGTACACTACGTCAATTTTTTTTAAATTATTAGCTGCGCAACTAAGTTCTTGCTGTTTTTTTATGAAAATGCCACTTTATTGTGAAACAATGGTCACAAGTATATCATTCAAAATATTGCCCATCGCTAGCGACAATTTTTTCCCATCTTTCGGGCAGAGCTCGAATACCGTCACGGTTGAAGTGTTCATCTTTTGAGGCTATCCACGAATCAAGCCATTTTGAAATATCTTCATATGAGCGGAACTGCTGGTTAGCCAGACCATGTGCCATCGAACGAAACAAGTAATAATCGGACGGCGCAATATCTGGGGAATATGGCGGGTGGGATAGGACTTCCCATTTGAGCGTTTCTAAGTAGGTTTTAACGGGTTTGGCAACATGAGGCTGCAAGCATTGTCACGCTGTAAAATCACTTTTTCGTGGCTCTGCTCGTATTGTGGCCGCTTTTCGCGCAGTGCTCGGCTCAATCGCATCAATTGAGTTCGATACCGTTCCCCAGTGATGGTTTCGTTCGGTTTCAACAGCTCATAATAAATAACAACGCCCTGATCCCACCAAATATACAGCAAAACCTTCGCAGCGTGAATATTCGGCCGAGCCGACAACGTAGAAGCATGACCGGGCAGTCTCCATGATTTTGTTTTCTTTGGGTTGCTGTAATGAATCCATTTTTCATCACCCGTAATGATGCGATGAAGAAAACCCTTCCTTTTTTGCCGCTGGAGGAGTTGTTCACAGGCGAAAAAACGACGATCAACGTCTCTCGGCTTCAAATCATAAGGAACCCAAGTTCCTTATTTTTGAATCATTCCAAACGCATGCAGTCGCTTGGAAATGGCTTGGCGGGTAACTCCTAATGCTGAAGCAAGCTTTTTTAGCATTTGGCACGGATTCTCATCGAGCAATGCCTCCAATTCAGCGTCTTCGAAGGTTTTTGGCCTTCCTTCAAGTGAACGGTCGTCAACATCGAAATCGCCGTCTTTGAAGCGACGAACCAATCACGGCACATTGTTTCACTTGGAGCAGCATCTCCGTAAACTTTTTGGAGTTCTCGATGCGCTTCAGCCGCCGTTTTCTTCGAATGAAAGAAGAAAAGCAACACTTCCCGCAAATGACGATTATTTGGCACAAAATCAGACATTTTCACACAACCAAAAGTGTTCGACGCAAAAACAAAATCACTAATGTGTCAAAGAGGCTTCTTTACCATATGTCTAAGCTTGGTTCATGACGTTTTGGTTATGTCACAATCGACCAGCACTTACTAGTGGAGCCATCTCTTGAAAACAACGGGAACTTTATCATGGTCCGTGTTCTTCAAGCCTGCCTTGATTAGCTCCGGAAATTCTTCAAATCAAATCTGGCTTTAAACACTTCAAAATTTGTCAAAAACTGCCTTTTTGATCGAAGTGGCAGTTATAGGCAAAAATAAATTTTAAAATTAAAAATGGTAAAAATAAATAAAATTTGAATAAAAATTTAGTTTGACGTAATGTAGACAAGTCCGGTTTTGTTCGCCAGCTCCTCAATTATTGTTTGTTAATGATCGTACACATTTGTCACGCCATCCAAATATAGTATTTAATTACCTAAATGCTTATAATTATTTATTTAAACACACATCGTGTTTAATTGTATATCGCCACTGATGCCTTCAATTGCCACTTACATATTTAAATATGTATGGAATGTGTTTTGCGGGGTGTTGCTACTAGCCCCGCTCAGGCGCGATTAATTATACGTTAATATGAGTGAAATATTGGTCAACATGACAGGGATATCCACCCCGCGATCCGGGAGGACAATCAACGACATGGAAGGACCGTCGTTATTTCGTAAGTTCAAAAGTTCGGGTGAAAAACAACCCGAGGAAATTGCTTAGGAAATAGCCACCGGACCTTCTCCTCGGACCCTTTTCCCCGTTCACCATTCATATTCTTTCCCTCGTTACTTTTCCTGACAGCTAATATACTGCACCTCTTCGAAAGCACAAAGAGCACGCAGGCCAAGTGGTTTTTAATTATCGGAAGGTACAAAAGATCGAGCAAGTAGAACCACATGGTATCATTTTAATTACAATACTTACAAGGAACATCCCTTAAGAGTCCGCCTTCGATTTTGTTGAAACTCACATATGTGATGGAGCGTTAAAAACTATTAGATACGTATTTTTTTCTCATCGGCGAAAAAAAAAGGCTTAGGGGGCAACGACCCTCCAAAGAAAGACATGTCACCCCTTAAAGTAGATTTTTTTCAATACTTCTGAAGTGTTTTTTTCATTGCATTACATTAGAAAAATTTGGTTTTTGTGTCGTTCAGATCAGTGGACTGCTTGTGGGTGAAACTACAAAACCACCCTTCGATACGTATTTCTTTAAGGGGTGGTGTCCCCCCTCATAACCGGTTTTCCGCAGGTAAAAAAATACGCGTCTGATAGTTTCCAATGATTTATCACATATATGAGTTTCACCAAAATCGAAGGCGGACACTTAAGTGATGTTCATTGTTAGTGATATCTCACTCAACAGGAATTAATAAGTTATCAACATCTTCATCAATTTCCACTAAGATTACACGCGTTCCGTATAGTTCAATTGAATCGAACGAGTTCGGTGAGGCTGTAAATTGTGAACCAGCCTCGTTCAGTTTTTTTACCATTCCAAATTCACTTATTTCCATCAAAGGACGTTTTATTAGTATGATCGCGCGTATTATCTTGCCCCTATTTTGGGAGTTTTTTTTATCTTGGAGCGAGTAGGTAAATATAAATAAAAATTTGCTCTAGTTTTCAACACCTTTATATATATATATATATATATATATATTAATCATGGGTATACAACATAAACTGAACTTACAAGTTAAATTACCTTTACATTATAAGATTTATCTCACCCAACTATAATTAAACTAAACCAGTCTTGCACAGAAAGTCTTAAATCACTTAAGTATATCATTCATTATTTGCGACATCAATTATACATTAGTAGTGTAGTTTGAACATAAATAAACAATCTACTTAACTAAATACAGTAGGTACGTTATTTGTGTACAAGATGTTCCCTAGGGATCATCTTGTCCCTAGGGACAAGATGACAAGGGACCAGGGACCATCAACCCTAGGGATGATGCCTAGGGATCATATTGTACACGTAGAGGGGAATAATCTTGCCCTAACCTCAACTTCTTCATTCATTGCTCGGTAACATAACCGAAGCACGTCGTCTTATGGAGACGGTCAACCGGAAGTGCGATGATCGTTGTTTTTTCTGCTCACGTATCCCGTAGGAAAACTGAAATTTAATAGATTAGATATAACAGATATTGTAAAAAATAAGAAAATCAATCTTCACCGTGTAGTTAAAGCACTACATTACAAGAAAGTTTCAATTTCCGGTTGAAAATGGTCAGAACGACGAAATAGCACCCACAGACTTAGCAACGTCGCGAGTGACAGCTGATGCGTTTGGCGAACATAACCCAGCTTTGTTTTGAAATGAATTTGAATAGAAACCGCCACAAAATATGCAAACAACAATCAATGGAGTTTTATCATTTATCACGTATCAAAAATATGTATAATTATATCCTGCCTATCGTCTTAATTCCGCTAAGGTAATTCAAGCCTATTTGAAAAGGCTTGAATTTTATTACGTTAATATAATTACGAAGATTACGACCGAGTCGTCGACAATCTAATTTTTCAGTTTTTATTTGCTCACGTGCAATAAATTCATCATTTGCCTCACCATTTGGCACACTATAATCGATAATACGAATAATCAACATAAGTAAACATCAATCAGAGCAGCTGTGGGTAAAATAAATGTACTTTTGACGCCGTGGAAGTGATCGTACCTCCTTAATAATTTCAACTCGTACACACCTTTCCCCTGTGTGGAAAACAAAATCAGTATTCCTTAACATTCACCAAGGGAAATTCGAGTTTGCCTAATTTGACGGGAGCTGCATAAACTTCATGGACGCCCACGTTCATCGATATAATCGAGTATCTTGAATCCAAAGGAACCTCTGGTGGTTCAAATTTGTACTAACCTCTTTGCGCACGATAAAGCCTCATCGTACACGTTTCGCGTAAGTCCTTGACTTCTTTTTTATCGCTGATAAAAATACGTATTACCTCGAGAGAACATCGTCATGATTTTCATGCTTATTCTCGTCTTTCACCGATTTTTCCCTCGCGCACTTCCACGATCGTTCGACACTAACCTTTTTATTTTATTTGCTCAACATTTCGTTCGAGAGATTCGAGATAATGGCATTCTTCAATGGTCCTACTGACGAACAAAGACGAAGTTCTTTTTTTTCGGTTCGCCAACGGTGAGATCTCGTTTCGTGGGGATGCTTGGGACGCGAGCGTGAGAAGTGAGGATCGGAGAAAAGATATAACTTTCTATGCATACTAAGGGCATCAAGGGAGTAAACGAGGAAACGCTTCTGCAGGAGACCGACAGCAATTTACAGTAAAGGGAAAAACTGTAAAATGGTAAGGGTATATTTATTGTGTACGTACTATATATATATCATAAATGTGTACACGTGTGTATACATTTGTGTACAGCTGTATATACATATGCGCCGCAAGACATCGTTTTCCATGACCCACACATAAACACAAGCGTACATGAGGTCCAACTTGCTTGAAGGGGTTTCGAAACAGCGTAAAGTCAGCGAGGGTGGAGGTGCAACGAGAAAAATAAAAAAGGAGACTCCAGGCATTTGAGAATACATATGGCCGTGTATATAAACCGCAAAACGGCAACGCAGGAAAGTACATCGGGCGAAATAATCCCGAGATAAAGCGAAACTTTATATCCTCGTCTCGCACCTCATTCTACCTTTTTCTCCTTCTTCTTTTCACGCCCTTTTTATCTTCCATCCGCTTAAGAATGCGTGTGAGTGTGGGTGAGTATGAGAGCTGAGAATAAGCTGAAAAGTAGATGCGAGGGTGCTCCGCGACGAACGCATCAACTTTTGGGGATAAGAGAATTCTGATTTGACAGAAAAGTTGTTTACATCCAATCGTTCGCATAATTATATTCCTTCGCTGAACCACCTTTTCCATCTCCAAAGCATCTATAGCCATATTTTTGCGAGTAACAAAATTTCAGGCTTCATTGGTGGTTACTGTCGACAAAATTTGTCACCTCTGGTACAGAGAAAACTTGCAATTGAGTCCGGCAGGGCAGTAAATATTGTTGGCTAGAAATTTGGAAATGGTTTTTGATTTTATTTTATCTTATTATTCTACAGACTTCTCGGAATATGTATGTGAAAACCGTGGAATGGTACTCATAGAGTTAGCCGAGTCATAGAAACTATAAGGAGCACGCTTTGTCTGGAAACTATGTGTTTTAAATGGGCCACTAGATATCTCGATAACCAAGTGGCCGATTGAATTCAGACTTGGAGTTCACCTTCAGTAGACGGTTTTTTGACGTCGGTTGCAGAATTGAGAATCATTTCTTATATATATATATATATATATATATATAACTCGTAGAATGGTCAGAAAAATAGAAAAATCTGATAATCATAGTTTACCATGCCACTATGTTGTAATGTTTTTTTTTTTGCTGAATCTGGTACTAAGCATCGGAACACTCATACACATTAAGGATGTGCTTGGCTTTTTTCACATTCATACAACGTCCACTACACTGGTCGCCGTTTGGGGGCGTTTTCCGCGCACCGTTGCAAACACGCGCACACACATAATATTGGGTGCACGACTTAATTCGGTCCGTTTTTTTGCTCCAAATACGCACTTATTTGAATGATAAAATGAATTAATACATTAATCAAAATATTGTCCCTTGCTAGCCACTACTTTTCCCCATCTTTCTGGTAATTTATGAATTCCGTCGCGGAAAAAGCGTTAATCTTTTGAAGCTAAGAATGAATCGAGCCAATTTTTGATACCCTGTTGTGACGTGAAGCGTATTCCAGTCAAAGCGTTCTGCATCGACCGAAACAAATGGTAGTCGGAAGGGGCAAGGTCTGGCCTATAAGGCGGGTGAGCCAGAATTTCCCACCCGCTATTTTCCAAATAGTTTTTAACCACAATAGCAACGTGAGGCCGAGCGTTGTCATGTTGAAAGATTATGGACTCGTGTCTGGTCGCATATTCTGGACGTTTCTCGGCTATAGCTCGCTTTAAACGGATCAATCGGTGCCTGCAGAAGTCTCCCGTGATGGTTTGACCAGGTTTTCAGTATCTCACAGTCGATCACACCCTTCTGATCCCACCAAATACAGAGCATAACCTTGGCACCATGGATATTCGGCTTCGGCGTTGATGTTCCGGGTTGACCGGGCTGTACAAACGATTTTTTCCGTTTCGGATTGTCATAATAAATCCATTTTTCGTCTCCGGTAATGATTCGATGCAGAAAATATCTGCTTCCCTGCACTTTTCTTCCAATTGAAACAGAAAATCAACACTTCTCGCAAATGGTGCTTATTTGGGAAAAAATTCGACATTTTCACCGCAGTAAAAAGTAGACTTGATGCGCAAAACTCAAAGGTCTGTAAACGATATTTGGTTAAGAGATGTTGATACTTAATGATACAGCAAAAATCAGCTGTTGCCGTCAACCATTTATAGCACCTAGAGCCATCTTTTGAAAACGGACCGAACTAAGTTGTACACCCAATAATTTTCTTTTTTTTAGATTGGAAATTTTCTTGAAGGATCCGTAAACATGCATAAACAATTTCAGAAAGAAAACTGGAACCGTTCAATAGTTGTTCGATCTTAAAAATCGCCTCCAAAACAGCGCTGCAGACATCAATACTGCCTTAAGGGGTTACGTGGGTTTGGAAATTTCAACAAATCAATTTAAAAGTTTTTGTTATCTAATAGTACAATATGTCGAAAACATTCTCCCAAAGTTTTAAGTCAATCGGAATAAAAGTCTAGGAGAGAGAGCTTTGAGAATTCCTCCCGTTGGGAAAGACCAGCCGGGAGCGACGCAGGTATATCGGATACATAGCATTCATATATAGTTATTCATATATAGTTCCATCGTTCATTTATAATATTCACATATAGTTCAATCATATATTGCATATTGAATCATAAAGCTATACTTATCTACTAATAGAAGCAATTTGGTTTTTTAATTTCTGATAAAGGATCATGAGTTATCCTGACCACCACGAAGACACTTTTTTTAGGGGTATCCGGGAACCAGGTCCCACCGGCTGCATCTCCCAAATTCTTGAAAGAATTTTTGTTTGAATATCGTTGAAATGTTGCTCTTTTATCTGCTCAACATTTAGATTAAAATAATTTATATATTATATATATTTTTTTAAATAGGAGACAACACGCTTGCCTTGCTTCGAAACCCACGTCCCTCCTTAAGGGAGGACACCGCTGTGAGGGGCCAACCGGTGGTCGTTCTTCCGATTTTTTGCCTAGTAGATTATTTATTTATTTGGGCTTGGAAAAAAGGTATGTTATTATGCAGACATTAAACTTATTTCGTGTAAGTTTTCATGTAAAACATTGAAAATTAACAACATTATTGAGGTATAACAGAGCCTCTGTGTAGAAAATGTGGTTCAACCATCGGATGGATAATTTGACAATGGTTGGTCCAAAAAAAAAAGAAGTTTTATAATCTACATAAATGTAGTTCTCTCTGTATGTAGCCGTAAAAAATAATCACGAAATGGCAGGTGTTGAAAAAAGTGTAATTTTGGCGAAATTTTAAATTGTATTCGAAGTCTTAAAGAATACTAAATTAAAAAAAAAAACTCGACTGCGTAGACCGATAGCTGCTGCAATTAGGAAAATGTTGGTTTAAAAAAATGTTTAATCCAACAATTAAGCTAGAGTTATGATTGCGTCCAAGTCGAGAAAGGTGTTTCGAGAAATAACGCAATCGGAAGTTGTGGATACGTAAATCGTTGCGCTACCTGCTTTCATGACATCATGTGTGACTTGCTCAATTTTCCATAATTTAACTTTATTTTTTTTCACATTCTTCTGCATTTGTATACTTTGAGACAGTGCAAAAAAATTGATTTCTTAATCTGCCGCGGTGTCCCGCCATGAGGGATCATTACAGTGTAAAATCTTTTAAAAAATGGATATTTTTTGCATTGTCCGATGGTACAGAGTATAGACAGTTATAAACATGGACCTGGCATGGCCGATTGTTCCCAAGTAGATAATTTGTATGAAAATTCCGGTTATATGAACATTTTCAAGCTATCCGTCTCAATTTTGATACAACATTCTTCACGCCTTTTTTTATCTTACTACGGAGCTTTTTTGATATCTTCAAATTTTTATTCACGAAAAACTCGAAAAAATAGGCTAAATTCGATACTTTTCTTTCAAATCAGAGCCATTTTGTCAATTTCGATTTAAAAAATTTCATTACATTCATACTGATTAATAATCTTTTTATAAATTTCATTTCAGATAATATTTACGGCCACAACCGTGGATACCGTGAGGACTCGTTTTTTCCAAAGACATTTTCGACCGTTAAAAAGATATAAGAAAAATTTAAAAAAACGTTTAATATACATATTTTCTGTTCTTCATGAATGCAAAAAATTGCAAAAATCAGATATTTTACAGTGTAACGTCACAGTGGCAAGAGCGGAGCGTGCAGTGCTTCGTTGTCGCAACGAGAAAATTCCAATGTCGTAGACACACACACTGGTGAGGGTTGCGTGAAATATATGAGAACACTTTTAATATGCACCCGCACACATTCATTTCGTTGATTCTATATACTCACGAGTTTACGTATTAGACCTTGCGCAGTTGAATGAATGTGCATATATTTGTAACATAAATCAATAGTAGATTGCGACGAGTCGATTGCGATAAATGCTGAAAATTCGATCTCCAGAAATCAGTTCTCGTTCAACGATTGCGCAGTACTGAAGAATAGCGGAAAATTATCGATTAGCATCAGGTGAATATATTGACGAAACATTCTATATTAAGGATGTTGAGTCCCAAATCGCAAATGATGATAAAATTCTGAAAATTTGGTATGTTTTTGTATGAAGTATTTCAGAGGTCGTGTAAAAATTTCACGACAATTAGGAAGCTCGTTATTGAACAATTAACATTCACGAATTAAATGTTGGTTTATGGAAACTGATGTAACTTTGCAATAAGTTTTTTTTTACCTCTCAATTTTATAATATCTACAATATACTGAAAGCAACGGAAACAAAACGAAGTTTATTGATACATTTTTTTTAATTTCTTTTAAAAAATGTTTCTTAACAATATGTTAATTTTTTAATAACGAGCTTCCTAATCGTCGTGAAATTTTAACACGACCTCTTAAATACTTCATACAAAAACATACCAAATTTTCAGAGTTTTCTTATCATTTTTTATTTCAACCCTTAAGGAGGTTGAAGTAATGATGATAGAACTCTGAAAATTTGGTATATTTTTACATGAAGTATTCAGGAGGTCGTGTAAAAATTTCATGACGATTAAGAAGATATTTATTGAACAATTAACATTAACATGTTTCATAGGGACTCAACATCCTTAAAGTGAGCAACGTCTGATCTTTTACCTCTTCCTTCGACTCATTGCTATTCCCTCGTATTTATCCTTCAAGGTACAACAAGTGTTTGGCTCTAAGTACTTTTATCCGAGATTCAAAGCAAATACGTTCTGTCTATCTGCATGGAAAAACATCCTCTAAAAGAATAAATGATTGTACTCTCGGAAAAAATGACTTCGTGAAATGGAAACACTTTAAAGATTCACGTATTGCTCATACTTCATTAACTTTCATTTTTATGAATTTTTATGAACATACTTATTTTATATTTTATATAACTTTTATTTTTATGAATTTTTATTTATAACTTTTATTTTTATGAATTTTTATTTATAACTTTTATTTTTATGAATTTTTATGAACATACATACTTCATTAACTTTCATTTTTAGACCATGTGATAAAAAACTGTCTATATTGAGTCTAAAAGTCTTAATCAATGCATAGAAAAGATGTTTCGCTTAATAATTCGACCTGTAGCCCACAGTGGGAAATTTTTCGAGCTCAACATACGCCTCCGTATTCAATTATTATTTTTTCATTAGGTCAAGAAAAGCTGTGACGCAATATGTCGAAAATACTTATGATCGTTCTCGTCGCCTTGATGGCTGTCGCCCTCGTCGTTTCCGTACCTGCTGTTTTCGAAAAAAAAGCCAAATGTAGCGAAATTAGTGGACCCGTTAGTATACAATTTATTCACTGTTGGTATTTATAAGGACTACGATTCAAAAAAAAGTAAACACTGCCAATGCGCAGTTTCGACCTTACTGTTTAATTTTTTAAATTATTGTTTATGTATTTTTGTTTTAACGCAGTGTTATACAAGCAGCGAGTGCTGCGGAAATTTGATATGTCTGTTTTACGGTCACAGATGTGTGACGTAAAGATCAACGTCGTCGAAATCGCGACAAACGCAGGAAACGACCCACCGACCAAGGCACAATTGTTCTTCTACAAAATTCCAATTCATCCATTTTCATGCTTAATAATTATATCACGTATTCGTAAAAGAAGCTAGACATTCAATAAATTTGCGCAAGAATTCAATAATAAACATGCTCATCGAAGAATTGATCTTAAGGTCACAATAACCTTCCGCATATCGATCCCATTTATCCATTATTATGTCGTATCTTTGAAACTTGAATTGAAGTACACGCTGATATTAGTTTATGTACTATCTACTGGTATAAAGATTAGCGATTCCTTGGTGATAAATTAAAAAATTCCCGAGTTCATTCGCGTATAGTAGGGTAGACTGGGGTCCGTCGGAACGTTTTTGAGAAAATCGGTTAGTATGCCTTCAGTTTATACCCTACCTGTTTGGTAATGGGCTTTGATTATAGATTGATTATCTGGCTATAGAATAGCATTATTGATTTTGGTTTTTATATGACCTTAAGGATGTTGAGTCCCTATGTAACATGTTAATGTTAATTGTTCAATAAATAGCTTCTTAATCGTCATGGAATTTTTACACGACCTCCTGAATACTTCATGTAAAAACATACAAAATTTTCTGAATTCTAACATCATTACTTCAACCTCCTCAAGGGTTGAAATAAAAAATGATTAAAAAATCTGAAAATTTGGTATGTTTTTGCATGAAGTATTTAAGAGGTCGTGTTAAAATTTCACGACAATTAGGAAGCTCGTTGTTAAAAAATGAACACTTTGGTCAGAACAATTTTTAAAAGAAATTTAAAAAAATGTATCAATCAACTTCGTTTTGTTTCCGTTGCTTTCAGTATATAGTAGATATTACAAAATTGAAAGGCAAAAAAAAAACCTTTTGCAAAGTTACATCAGTTTCCATAAGACAGCATTTAATTTGTGAATGTTAATTGTTCAATAGCGAGCTTCCTAATAGTCGTGAAATTTTTACACTACCTCTGAAATACTTCATACAAAAACATACCAAATTTTCAGAATTTTATCATCATTTGCGATTTGGGACTCAACATGTTTCGCTAGACCTGATGTCGGGGTGTATCGAAACAGTGCCTGGCGTTAGTTGAAACGGGTCTTTCCAACTGATTGATCTAATGTTTCTACTAAATCAATGTACTGTTAATGTTGCGTATGAAGTAATAAAGCATATTTGTTGCGAATAAAATATACTTTCAATCAAAATAATCAGTTTTATTGCTTTTCATTCCAGTTTAAGTATCACTAAAGGCATATTAGGGTTATTTATTATTATTTGACTTTTCGAACAATTTCTTGGCATCTAAAAAATACAACAAGATTTGGAAAACTTGCTTCCGTATGAAACGTTTGTTCGGAGTCAATAGAAACACGTTTGAATTGACCCCGAATCGTTTGTTCCAACTTCCCCCACACCCTCGCTTAAAATAATTTATCAAAGAGCATGAAACCTAAATGTTGTAGGTAGGTACTGACCACAATAAACTCAACTAGGATATTCATGGTAATGATGATTGTAAACAACGCTGAACAAGGAACGATAGTTTTGGAGCAATAGGCAAGATACTAATAGTAAAAAAACTTACTTTTTATGTCGAAAAAGCGATGCACCCACATAAAAATGTCCGACGCGCAATGAGTGACAGGTTCCGATACGCAAAGCAGTCTCTTCCCAACTCGGGGCCGCGCTGCTGTCACTAACCGTCTTCGAGTTATTCAACTTATTTCATTTGACCCGTGTCTCTACCGACCCCAGCCTACCCTAGTCAAAGGCGATACAATTTTAACTAGGCAGTCTATTTGCTTTACGAAAAAAAAGAACCAAGATAAATCGAAGTAGGACACATGCGAAACTTCTTCCTTCGAATAAGGAGAATATAGAAAGTAAGTAAGAATAAAGACTTCGAATAAAGAATAAATTATTCTTCGAATAAAGAATGAAAAAAGAATAAGTATAAAGAATAAAGAAAAGCAAGAATAAACAAAGCAATAGATCTGCAAGATTATAGAGATAGGATCAATAGGGGAGACCGGGGCAAAATGGTATAGCGGGGCATAATAGGACCGGGGCAAAATGGGACCGGGGCAAAACGGGTTTGTTTGGCGTAACAATTCGATTCGAACAATTTAATTGTTAATGAAATTCTTTAAATAATAATTTTTTATTATTCGGTTAGAATCTTCGCAAGTTTGGTGTAGTCTATTAATGCATTAATGACTGTGTGCCCCATTTTGCCCAATTTGATATTCCACTCCTCTCTGTCCCATTTTGCCCCGATCCCATTATGCCCCAGTGCCGTTTTGCTCCGGTACCGTTTTGCCCCGCTATACCATTTTGCCCCGGTCTTCCCTAGATTAATTCATTATAACGATGCTATCGGGTTTTTTGTAATGTCATTTAACTAACGAAACACTATATACATTGTGACGTGGTATTTAAACCGTTCACAAAAATGGCTATTGGCTAAGGCATGGCGAGAAAAATTGCGCCTCTTGTCGTCTAGCCCCCCTCCCCCCCCCCCCAAGATTAGAGCAATTTATTAACATTAAGGAAACATCACAGTGTAAAATTTCTAAACAATCAATTTTTTTGCATTACCCGTTAGTATAGACGGTTACAAACATCATGCTCGTGTTGTTACATAAACGTCAGTAGACAATTTACATGAAAAACTCGCACTCGAAACATTAAAAGCAATTTTAAAAACGGTGTACACTCTCAAAGGAAAAGTTTTCAAGCTATCCGTCTCAAATTTTGACACACTATTCTTTTTCTTGCTACGGAAGCCTTTTGTTAAATCTTTATATTGTTTTAACGAAAAACTGTCGAAAAGATAGATTAAGTTCGATACTTTTTGTCAAGGCCGCGTGATTGTGTCAATTTTCATTATAAAAAATCTCCATAGCTGGATAGCGGCTTTCATACTGGGCAATAATCTTTTTACCAAATTTGTTTCTGATAATATTTACGGTCACAACCGTGTACACCGTGAGGACTTCTTTTTTTCGCAGACATTTTCAACCGTTAAAAAAATGTGAAAAAAATTGAAATAAACGTTTAACATTTTATTTTCTGTTCTTCATGAGTGCTTTCATGTGACATAAAACAATCAGATGGACTAGCGTATTTTAACCATCGAAAAATCATCCCGAAAATCAGCTATTTTTCACCCCTTACACTGCGATCCCTTTATTTAATTTTTGTATTCCGATTTCATTATCATCTGAGCGAGCGATGCGTTCTCGCCGTTACCGATCGTCTGGGACCGGCGGATTCGCGCAGGAAGGGGAAGGACCGCAACACGGTGGCGTCCCGGCTGTCGAACCTGCGGCCGCGCTCACATGGTAACGACGTGTACTATACTATACGGTGGTGACCAGCGGAGCTTATTGTTAAGAGAGAGAAAGGTCTCGCCTATCAGCGGCCCATCTCAACTCTGCGTTTTCGCTGAAATTTAGCGAGAAGAAAGCGCACGAAAAGTTACGATGTCCGTTGGCGGGTCGCCGACTCGAAGCCCCACTCCGAGCCGTCGAACTCCTCATCGTGGCCTACCATCTTCGCGACGCGGCAGCAATTCTAGAAAATTCGGAGTGTAACGTGTCCGCGAGTGGAAGCGGTTGGGGTGGGGGGGCATTTCTCATTCTCCGACGTCGCCAAAAACGCGCGCGTTGCGGGCGAGATTCGGGAAGGCCCGGAGTCGGCGAAGGGTGGGGTTCGGAACCCAGGTCCGCCATAACGCTTTGTTCGAAAGATCCCGTTACTCTAGTTCAGGGGTTAAGCGCGGAGAGACGTATTTCTCGAACCGTAGCCTTTCCCGTCACTCAAGGAAGCTACGTGACCGAAATTTATCAAGGATCGAGACTGAGGAATTATCGGATCCCGATCTGCAGAGACCGTAGCGGTAAGCCGTCGTTTCGCACTTTCGTTTCGTTGAGAAAGCATGCGTACTTAGGCCAATTCGAGTAATATTTGGGAATTTAGGATCGAGCGATATTGTCGTGGTGTTACCATTGCGTACGGGAAAGCCTTGCAACTTTGTCCGCGAGCTCCGTCTTTCGCAGGGCCCTCGCCGAATTGAGGGGGGAAATAGATATAAATAGTCGAAAATGACGAAAAATTTCGGGATTTTTTTCCGACGCAACTACTGGACCAATCGTTTTAAAATTCGTAGAGTATTTTATTGTCGATTAGAAGACATGAAAAACATTTTTTTTTATCGACAATAAGTGTTCATCAGCAGCCTGCAGCCAATTGTTGATCAATGAATTTTCCCCGTGATGTCGGACTGCGGCAGCTGTAGTTTTTTATAATCTGAAACAAAAAATTCAAAAACCATTACATTCTATTAGGACTTGGAATTAATCCGTAGTGTTTTTTTAGTGAATCAAAAAATATTTATTTTAAATGAAAAGAAAAAAATACATCAATGAAAGGATCGCCAATCGCTTTCTACTATTTTTCTACGTCTTTAGATGCTATCCACAAATCGACCCATTTTTGATAATCTTCGTAAAAAGTGAACTTCTGCTCAGACAGGCTTGAGCCATCGAACGAAATGGTAATCAGAAGGAGCGGAGCGATATCTGGAGAATATGGCGGGTGGAGTAGGACTTCCCATTTAAGTGTTTCCAGATATGTTTGTACCGGTTTCGCGACGTGCAGACGAGCATTGTCGTGCAGCAAAATAACTGTCGTGTCAACGTGAGAAAAGAAAAACCTTTTCTGTTCTTCCGTTGAAGCAGCAGTTCACATGGCAAAAGTCGCCTGTCCATGTCCCTTGGTTTCAATTCATATGGGACCCAAAGTCCTTCCTTCTGGATTCTGCTCAAAGTATTAAGACGTTTTCCTACCGCTGATAAGTTTACTCCCAATGATGTAGACAATTCTTGAAATATTTGAAATGAGTTTTCATTGAGCAATGCCTCCAACTTATTATCTTCAAATTTTTTCGGCTGGCCAGGTCGCTCCTTGTCCTCCAAGTCGAAATCACCAGCTTTAAAACGTTCAATGCACTTCCGGCACGTTTGCTCAGCTAGAGCATGTTCACCATACACTTCCACTAAAATACAAGGAGCTTCAGCAGCAATTTTGTAATTAAGTAAAAATCCCCGCAAAAACACTTTTTTCGGCACAAATGTTGACTTATTCAAAAAATTATAAAGTGTTGTTATTTACGATTCGAAAAGAGGTTATGTACAGCAAATGACATTCAATGATAGCTCTTTCACAATGAATACATTACTATCGGTAGCAACGAAATACTGTACTACCTACGCCATCTTTTGTAAAACGCTACGAATGAATTCCAACACCTAATATATGAAAGTACGATGTCGATAAACCAAGAAAAAAGTCGAATGTTGTAATAATGGACTCAGAAAAAAAAAGATCGCATTTTCACCGAAAATGTTCGTGTTTTTTATGCAAAAATAGATTGTTCAATTAATTTTTGTAAATTGAATATGGAGGCTTATAGAAGAGGGTTTACAATGATGTGTCTAGAAACCTTTGGTTGAAATGAATCGGATAAATAGTTTTCTTTGTATCGCAGCCGCGAGTTTCGAAAATTCGTTCAGCGTCAATTGGTTGCAGGCTGCTATTGAACACTTGTTGTCGATTAAAGAAAACGTTTTTCATGTCTTCTGATGTGCAATAAAATACGCTACAAATTTCAAAACGATTGGTCCAGTAGTTGCGTTGGAAAAAATCCCGAAATTTTTCGTAATTTTCGACCATTCATATGTATTTCCCCCCTTAATGAATAAAGTAGAACCGCCGAAAGGGGTTCCCATCTTGTAAGACCCGGACTAGAGTCACGTACTCTAAGTTCTCGTAGTAGTAAGAAATTGAGAGTCCCTCAAATTATAATTCTGGTTTTAATGGATTAATGAAAATTGTCGTCGATAAAAAGAGAGAGAGAGAGAAACCGTAGTCGAAAAACATTTTTTTGGGGATTTACGGAGACGACACTGAAAATGAAATTCTTTTGTAATCCTGAAAATATCGAAGTGTCTGATGATTATTTAATTGAAGCGGTTATCGAGAATCGACTTTAGCCCCTCTACCAAGCACAAGGCTGCAGCAGCCGGGAAAAAAGTCGTCTCGATCGTCGAAAAGCAGAAAATAAAATTTGACGTTGCAATCGCGAACTGCTGGGGCCCATTTGCTCTCGACGAATCGGGCATATTTTGTGTGTAGAGGTAGAGCCGGAAAACTTCGTCACAATATGCAGGGTGTATCTCAACTAAGTATTTTCCGTTCGTGAGCATATGGGGTGTCTCTATTTCCAAGCGAAAAGCTTTTTTTCAATGTCGTGCGACAAAAACGATATTCGCGAGTCAAGTTCGACGCTAACAAGGGGGCGTTCCCTACTCGCTATCACCGATTTCGCTCAAATTTATAGGACATGCAGGGCTTGGCTAGAAATGAAAGTACCCGAAGTGGAATCTCCAGATGGCCAAGCGTTTGCGTATAAATAAATAAATAAAATAAATTAGTCACCTCTTTGCTTAATTGGAAAATGAATAATATAAAAATTGATAAAAAGATAGAAAAAAGAAAAATAAAGTCTCTAGACGGGGAGTCGAACCGACGATCATCGAATTACTAGTCCGAGCTCTTACCTTACTCTACTTACTACATGGCTTATACGGTGCGAAAGCCGCGTCAACATTTTTATTTTCTCACCGCTTGGCCATCTGGAGTTCCCACTTCGGGTACTTTCATGTCTAGCCAAGCCCTGCATGTCCTATAAATTTGAGCGAAATCGGTGATGAGGTGTGGGGAATGCCCCTTGTAAGTAAACGATGACACAGTACTTTCGTCGGCAAGCCAGACCGAGCGGGGGTTCGAATCCACGTCCGGGCTAGCCTTTTTGTTTTCCTATTTTTTTTACTGTTAAATAAGAAAGGCGAATAATTTTTCTTTGAGCTGACGAGATCACTCAGTAAAGGTTATTATTAATTAAAAGGCTCATCCCCAAGTTCGCAGATTATGAATAGGTTTAGCGAACAATTGCTTGTTGGCAATCGATCCGATTGTTTCTGTGCCATTGTTTACACAGCGCCAAACTTCACTCGTGAATATCATGGCCAATGTTTGTCGCAAGATATTAAAAAAAAGCATTTCGCTCCTAAAGAGACACCTTACATGCTTACGAACGGAAAGGACGTAGTTGAGATACACCCTGTATATACATGTATAGACATCATTTTTTTCGCCATTGAAATATGGAGGATATAATCACTGTGGCGGGCCGGAAAAGGTCGATGATTCCGATTTTTTTTCTATTAGATTATTTATTTAGGACTTGGAAAAATGTATGTTTTGAGTATACATAGAACTCATTTCGTGTAAATATTAATTCAAACGAATAAAAAATTAACAACGTTATTGAGGAATAATAGAGCCTCTATATAAAGAATGTTGTCCAACGACCGGATCGATAACTTGACAGTGGTTGGAATGAAAAATGAAAATGAAAACGTTTTATTATCTATATGAATGTAGTTGTCGTTGTATGTAACAGTTTAAAAAAAAATCGGTCCAGTGCGAATCGGGCTTCGCTCTATTAGGGTTCCGTACATATGACCAATTAACTTTTCTTTTTAAACTAGATTTATAATTAGGTAATGCTTGTTTCTGCCTTAGTTCTTAGGTAGTACTGAACTGAAACCGTATGGGGATATGATAGCCAAAGAAAGCTTTTTATACTCCTGCTGTCAGCTAATAATGAAAATATGTAGAGTTATTGTTATTTCAATATTCACAATGCCAAACTACTCATTTTTGGAGTCGCTACCAGCCAATTGTAAATAATGTCACATTTTTCGCAGAAAAAGAGGAGACGAAGAAAAATAAATTAAATATAGGTAATCGCGTTTTTTCGGTGACGTCAATCTCTCGTTCTTGGCTGGCACTGACTCCAAAAATAAGTAATTTGGTATTATAAATATTTAAATAACAAAAAATTTATATCCTTTTATTATAAACTTGTCTCTAACCAATAGAAAAATATTATTTTTATATTTTTTTATTTAATTGTACATGTTGGCAAATTTTGCAATTCGGTTTTTATATTTTTTGGTAAACATTGAATTCGTTTGATTTACAATCTCGTTTCTTCCGTGACGTCAAACTCTCGTCCTTGTCTGGCACCAACAGAAAAAATGAATACTCAAATAGTTTTTAAAAAATAGTTAATTGGTCATATGGACGGAACCCTAATAGAATGAGGCCCGACTTACACTTATGGCTGAGTTTTTTTTAATTGAAAAATCGCACAATTATAGCTAGAGGCTAGAGTTATGATTCCGGCCATGCGAGAAAAGTCACTTCGAGAAAAACATGCACGACTGAAAGTTTCACGTAGTATGTGTAAATCGTTGCACTACCGGCTCTCACTAAATAATCTGTAACTTGGTCAGTTTTCAATATTTTTACTTGATTTTTTTCACATTTTGCCTCCTCCGATTTTGTTCAAACTTTTTATGTGGAAGAGTATCAAAAACTAAGAGACACGTATTTTTTTCTTATCGGCGGAAAAACGGTTTTGAGGGGTGCAACGCACCCTCAAAAATAGCGATGTTTTTCGTTTTTCGTCGATAACGAAATCGTTCTTATCTCCAATGTATAGTACACGAAAAAATAAACATTGTTGCAATTTGAATTTTTTTTATATCACGTACCGTTAAATCGTTATCGACGAAAAACGAAAAACATCCCCATTTTTGAGGGTGCGTTTCACGCCTTAAAACCGTTTTTCCGCTGATAAAAAAACTACGTGTCCCTTAGTTTGTGATAGTCTTCCACATAAAACAATTTCAACAAAATCGGAGGAGGAGTCCAAAGTGATATTCCTTGATAGTCCTGAAACTGCGTGCTTTGAGAAAATAAAAACATCTATTTTTTACCCGTTACAGTGGTTCCGCCTTCGGACTTCGAAGACGTATTTTTATTTTCACCTTTCTGGTAACTTCGGGCGTTCTTGACTACGCAACATGAAACGGAACGCGGATATTCAATAATCCATCAAAATACGTTCAAATCTCGCCGAGTAAAGTCGCAAATTATAAAAATTTGGATAACTTCGTGCTTCGTTAATACAAACTTCGGGTTTTCGAAAAGTCAATGCGACGTTAGGTACTCGATCATACGCTCAACCTTTTCAATTTTTACATGTACACTTTTTACATATAAGGAGTGAGATACTAATGCTCATTCGAACAACATCGAAATTTGCACCAGCACCCGTATGCTCGACTTGCCTTTTAACGCGTTACCCCCACTTGTAGCGCAAAAAAAGGCCTTTTTCATGAATTTTTTAAAAGAAAACTACAAAACTTTTTTAATCGATCAATATACCATCGTGAAGAACACATCTTGAAGAACTTTCAGTAATTTTTTTATTGAAAAATATTACATTGTTCAGTGGCAAGAGGCCGTCAATGAAATAATGTTTTTATATACACGGTTTGCGGTGACCAACATTGCGGCGAAGTGGATCATCTGAAAAAAAAATGCGGATGGATTTAGTCAAATATAAGTATAAACTAGTCTTTAATCGAAGGATTTTAAAAAAATATTCATTTTTCACAAAATGGCGGACAGTCAAAGTTAATGGTTCGATTTAAACGAAAAAACGGCCGTTTTTTGGCTATAAAACGGCCATTTTTTTCGACAAAAAAAATCGAACGATTAAAGACTACATTTTTATGTATTAAATAAGCCTCCAAAATTTCAAGAAGATCGGTTCATTAGTGTTCGAGTAATCTTCGTCACCGACTTCAGAAATGCCATTTTGAGAAAAACGCGTTTACAGTTTCAATTTCAGTTCTTCAATTCACGGATTCTTCTCTTTCAACGCTCATATCTTAGTCAATTTTGTTCGGATCGACTTGAAATTTTCAGAACATATTCTCAGATACTTATACTTCAAAAAAATGCAGTAAAAAAATCGATTTATTCAAAATCGCAAGTGGGGGTAACCCCTTAAAAATAAGCCATAATGTTTTACACCCATTGAGTACTTTTCCCAGGACCGAAGCGTGTGTTACTACGTTATCGCAACGAAAAACTTTCATCATCGTAGATACACACTGATGAAGGTTGCGTGAAATATATGGGCCATTCCATGTCAAATCGACAAATTTTTTACCTGACCCCCTTTGATTTCGCTGAAAATTTTCTATCTTTTTCTACCCCCCGAAAGTTATTTTTCAGAATTTTTTCAAATTTTTTTCCCGACTCAAAAAAAGTTATGAATTTTTGAAAAAAACCGCTCTTTTATTTTTAAATTGCCAGAACTTTTTCAAAAATTGACCGTTTGGGAACTTTTTTTTTCAAAATTTTTGTTTTTAAATGTAGTTTTCGAAAAAAAATATGAAAAAATTTTCAGACTCCCAGATATATGAAATATTTTAGTTTTTTTGAAAAAACCGTAATTTTCTCAAAGTCCGACCGTTTTTTTTTTTTTTTTGCTCTAAAAATACTTCAACTAATTCTGCAATGATCCCCGTTAATCAAAAGATGTGACGACAATCGCTTCTAATTTTTTTTCTTGATTATAAAAAAAATTTTGTTGAATTTTTGCTGATTTTATATAACTTTGTTATGAAATTTTTTTTATTTCCTCGTGAAACCTCAAAAGTTGAAAAATAAAATTTTATTGGAGAATTTCAAGTGATTATCGTCCAAGAAATTGTTATTTTTTTCAAAAAAGTAAAAAAAAAGGACTTTTCATACTCTTAAATAAATTCACCGTCTCTTAACATCTTTAAATAAATTAAAAACATTTTTTTGTATGTGTTCAAATTATATTATCTTTTATTTAACATAATACTTGATTCTAAAATTCAACATTACACCTATTTTTATTATCTCTTTTTACTGGATGATTCCCTTCTTTTCTTCATCGTACTGTGATTTAAATATTTTTCTGAAGAAGAAAACATCTTAACTTGCACCATACAATCTTCCAATGGTGAAATTTTATGGATTTTTTGTGTCGCTGGTATTGTTTTTGCATTTGTGAACCGATCTTCTAATTTTTCTTAATTAAATGGATTGCAACATCGATCAAAAAACTTCGGCATTGTAATCACTCGTTAACAAAATATAAATTAACAGCACTTTATGATAAATAATAGGTACTTTATTTAGCAATAGTAAGTCTACGTGACACGATGAACACAACGACAATGTAATTATTCTGAAAACATAACCTCCATATTATTTAAATGAAATGTAGATGATATCTTTTTTACCGACAATCGATAGCTCTTAAATTATCACATTGTATCAACTGGAGGTAACTTTTAAACCCATTGTATTTTTGAAGTTGTCATATTTCAGTACCAAAAAAAAACGTCCATAAGAGTAAAAAAATAACGTCAATGAGAGAAAAAAATTATTTTTTTTTTTAAAATAACAATTTCTTGGACGATAATCACTTGAAATTCTCCAATAAAATTTTATTTTTCAACTTTTGAGGTTTCACGAGGAAATAAAAAAAATTTCATAACAAAGTTATATAAAATCAGCAAAAATTCAACAAAATTTTTTTTATAATCAAGAAAAAAAATTAGAAGCGATTGTCGTCACATCTTTTGATTAACGGGGATCATTGCAGCATTAGTTGAAGTATTTTTAGAGCAAAAAAAAAAAAAACGTTCGGACTTTGAGAAAATTACGGTTTTTTCAAAAAAACTAAAATATTTCATATATCTGGGATTCTGAAAATTTTTTCATATTTTTTTTCGAAAACTACATTTAAAAACAAAAATTTTGAAAAAAAAAAGTTCCCAAACGGTCAATTTTTGAAAAAGTTCTGGCAATTTAAAAATAAAAGAGCGGTTTTTTTTCAAAAATTCATAACTTTTTTTGAGTCGGGAAAAAAAATTTGAAAAAATTCTGAAAAATAACTTTCGGGGGGTAGAAAAAGATAGAAAATTTTCAGCGAAATCAAAGGGGGTCAGGTAAAAAATATGTCGATTTGACATGGAATGACCCATATAAAAACACTTTTAATCTGCACCTGCACAAATTCGAGTTATCGATTCTATATACTCACGATCTTACGTATCCCGTTGGACCTTGCGCAGTTGAATGAATGTGAACACGTTTGTAACATAAATCAATAGTAGATAGCGACGAGTCGATTGCTATAAATGCTGGAAATTTGATGTTCAGAAACCAATTCTCGTTCAACGATTGCGGAGCACTAAACCATAGCGGATAATTATTCATTAGCATCAGGTGAGTACATTCATCAAACATTGTATATTAAATTACGCAATGTCTAGTCTTTCACCTCTCCCTCCGGCTCATTGCTATTTCATCGTATTTATCCCTCAAGATGCAATGGGGTTTCGATGTTTTTTTTAATTTTCATTTTGAGTACTTTTTCCCGAGATTTTCGAGATATAATTTCTTTGTTTCCGCGTGGAAAAATGTCCTCTAAAAGAATACATGATTGTACATTTCAGATAAAAATGACTTCACGCAATAGAACCATTTTGAACCCTCGCATATTGCTCGTTATTTCATTAACTTTGATGACAAACCATGCGACAAAAAAATTGTTTTCATTGAGTATTAAAATAGTTTATAAATACAGAGAAAATACGGTTTGCTTAATAATTTGGCCTGCAGCCAACAGCGGAAAATTTGTCGAGCTCATATACGCATCGGACTAAAATAATTATTTTTTCACTAGTTTGAGAAAAGCGGCCAGGCAACATGTCGAAAATATTGATGATCGTTCTCCTCGCCTTGATGGCTGTCACTCTTGTCATTTCCGTACCGGCTGTTTTCGAAAACGCAGCCAATTGTACCGAACGCGGTCAACCCGTAAGTATAAAATTCATTCACTGTTGGTACTTGTAAGAATTACAATCAAGCAGCGCACACCGCATATGCGCAGCTCCAACTTGATACTCTAATTTTTCAATTGGCATTTGTCTATTTTTATTTTACCCCAGTGCGTTGGAGCCAAGCCCTGCTGCAAACCTTTCCGTTGTCTATATTACGCTAACAGATGTGTGTTGTGAAGAATTGTATCTACGTCGTCGACATGGCAACAAACGAAAAAAACGAACCACCGACCAAGGCATAATTATTCTCCTACCATATTTCAATTAATTTATCTTCACGCTTGAGAATGATGTATTCGTAAGAAAAAATAGACATTTAATAAAATCGCACAGAAATACAATGATGAACATGCTTATTGAAGAATTAATCTTAAGGTGAAAATATCGTTCACATATCAATTCCATTCATCCATTACTATATCGTATCATTGAAACATTGGCCGAAGTACACTTTGATATCAGATTACGAACTATCTACCGGTATAAAGATTAGAGATTCGATGGTGATAAATCAAACAGACACCCAAGTTCCATCATGTATGGCAGTCCAGAGCGATACAATTTTTACTAGGCAGTCTATTTGCTTTGCGGAAAATATGAACCGAGATTAATCGGAGAAGGACACATGCGAATATTTAAAAGAATAAAGAACTTCTTAGTACGTAAGAATAAACAGATATATAGATCCGTAAGATTATTGCGATGAGATCGACATATTACATTACTATAAAGATGCTATAGGTTTTTTCCTAATATAAATTAATTAAAGAAACATTATATATTTATACATATCGTTTATTCGCCAAGGACATAAGGGAAGAAACCACTGTGACGGGGTGAAAAAAGGTCGCTGTTTCCGAATTTATTCATCTATTGTCTTATTCATTTGGAAAAAAGGTATATTACTGAGCGTACATTGAACTGATTTCATGTCAATTTTCATTTAAAACATTTTTTTAATAAGCAACGTTAAACAGGTATAATAGAATAAAAAATGTGGCCCAACGCCCGGATCGATAACTTGACAATGGTTAGTCTGAATACTAAAAATAATAAAGTTTCATAATCTATATAAATGTAGTTTCCGTTGTACGTAGCTATTATACGAAAAAAAAACTTTCACAAAATGGTGGGTGTTCAAAAAAAAGTCTATTTTGGGTGACATTTTTATTTATATTTGAGGGCTTGAAAAATACTAACGGAACTTTTTTTCAATTAAAAATTAGACGGTTATAGCTAGAGTTATGATTCTGGCCTGCTCGATAAAAGTCATTTCCATAAATCGGGATTGAAAGTTTGCTTCCACTGAATCATCTGTAACCTGGTCAATTTTCAATATCTTAACTTAAAGACTTTTTTACATATTCTGGGATATGTATACTTCGAGAAAATGTAAAAAAAAATCAATTTTTTTCTGATCAATCAAGTGGTGCCCCACCATAAGAGAATAAACAAATAATCATACTTTCAAATGGGAGAGACAAAACATTCTGATAACTGTATGATATCATTAGTCATTTTTTTAAAATGCGATTTTTCACCAACTATACTGCAAATACGTATTTCCCATGAATACTGCACGAACATTATCTTCGTTGATGGACGTTCTTCAGGGCCAATAAATTTTTCCTCGATAATTTACATTTGTTATTCGTAGTGGGTGGAAAAATCGATATTAGTGGTATTTTCAATATTACAAATAATCGAATTGTCGCTTGGCAATTAGTAAATAAATAAGTATAACACGTAAATAAGTTTTTCTTTCACCATCCTTGTCATTCGATTACTGGAACATTCACAGTTAATTATTGTCTAGTATTGTTACGCAACACGGCAGACGCAATCGTCCAGGAGACATCGCACACGAGACTTTTTCTACGGCCATTTCTTTCCCCAACATGCTGAAAGCTCAGTCATTTTACGACCATCTTATTTGCGGCGGTTTTTATGGCGCAGAACTTTTTTTATTTTACGATCTGGGCGTCTCATTCTTGGACGCAGACTCTATTGACCTTAAAAACGAGCAGCATCAAGCACACATACTACTCGTACATATTACAAATGTTCTCGTGTACCTTGAGAGCCCTTTTTTATGTCCCGCGACGATAAAATGACCTCGTAGCGTTGAACCGCAAAGTATCCCGAGCTGAACGGAATTCGCCGAGGGAAAAAAAAACAATGCGGTGAAAATCCCATTGCGATCGTTTTTCGCATTCCTACGAATCCGTTTTCTTCTTTTGCTGGTCTGCAACTTCCGTTCGAAACGTATGGCATCGATAGTGTTCACATGTGCGCATGCTGATAAAGATAAAGAGGGGAAACCACACGCTGTACTTATCGGCGGATGTTATCAGTATTTGAATTTAAGGTTAATTGCCGTCAATGTCAAATAAAACTGAGACACTTTTGCCTAAAAAAAAAATTGAGAGTAATTTTGAGAAACGTTTGAAAAATTGTTAATTTTCTTCGAGCAAGCCAGGGTACGAATTATATTCCGCAGTTTGACGTCTTCTCGAAACAGCGTTTGTTGAAATGTGCTGTCGTAATGGAATTTCCGCAATTTTTAATTTTCATCCAATTGATTGAAAAAATCTTGCAACATTTTTCATACACTTTCTAGAGAAAAAAAACAAATATTTTTGCAAATTTTTTGAAAATACTTGCGCTTTGAAAATACTGTCCCTACTATAGGGAAACTATCACGAAATCTTAAAATGGTCAAGAAGGCTTACCAGGCTCTACATCTGGGTGCTACATCAATCGAGCGATGAAAATTCAGGTGAACGAATTTTTGCAATCGATTCCTTACCTAAATCACACGATACTAATTGTTCGATGCTGGCTGCAGTTTTTCGGTGCATCCACCACATAGTCTGCACATTGCAGCTTCCACATTGTGCATACAAAAATTAAACATATGCAAAATGATTGTAAAATAGTACAAATATACGCTCGTAAGTATAACCTTTATTGATAACAAAATAACCGCACAAGTTTTAGTTGTACCTATAGTTGAAAAATATGTCACAAGGAAATAAATAGAAAAAGTTTAGTGATTCTAAATATGCCAAGAGCGGGACGTGAGTGGAATACTCGAAAGAGAGCAACTACGTTTGACAATTTGACACGCGTAACTGTGGGTTGAGTATGCGAGAAATTCGTTTCACGTTTCGTATAAGCTCGTGTTACACATTTAAAAGCTAAAAATGTACGTGTTCCTGTTGAATGTACACGTCCTCAATTATTATATTTCGAAAAAAAATTTCATCTGCACATAATAACATGCGTCTCGAGAAACGATGACTCCAAAAAGGCTGAATAGTTTTTTGACCATGGGATACCCAAGAACGTTGGCAAGTCTTCCCGAAACATTGCCATGGCGACAATAATTGAATGCACGATTACTTCGTTTGTTCTGAGTCTAAATACAGAATTTGGGATCGATCCAATAACCCGTCGAAGAATTATAATACTTTTAATTTCCACTTTTGCATGCGTTCTTATGGGATATTGCTTCGTTATCAGATATGATGAGAAAAAGCACAGTAAAAAATTATTGTCTTCGTAATTAGGAGAACTCGGGGCAAGATGATAACGCTAATGTCATGTTGAAATAATACAATACACTTATGAGTCAGTCAACTTTAATTATTCTTTTAAACTATTCGAAATTCATTACTGTTTGAATTTTGGAAGGAAAAAATCAGTTTTTTGTTGTTGTTGCCATACAATGTATACTTTTAATTAAACCATTATTTTTCCCAGCTTAGCCCGTATGCGGGGCAAGATGAAGCAGGGCTGGGAGAACGATGGGAGACGAATTATTGGCATCTTTCGCATATAAAAGTGGTTTCATTCTCAATACAAGCAATTTAATAAGCCAATCGTCTAACAATAAGTTCCGTAGTACTTAGCGCGAATAATTTTGCTTTCATATCATTTTAAGCAGGTACGATCACTTCCACGGGGTCAAAAAAGAGTCCAAATTTATTTTACCCACCGCTGCTCTGATTAATGTTTACTTATGTTGGTTATTCGTTTTATCGGTTATAGTGTGCTAAACGGTGTGGTAAATGATGAATTTATTGCACGTCAACAAATAAAAACTGAAACATTAGATTGTCAACGACTCGGTAGTAATCATCGTAATAATATTAACGTAATAAAATTCGAGCCTATTAAGGGGCCAGTCTACTTTGAAAATTTCAAAAAATCGTTTTTTTCTCTTTTCTTGTTTTCGAAAGTTCGAAAGTTCATAATGCATTTTTCTCGAAACAACGTTTTCAAAATCTAGCTCCATCGTGTCTCTAAAACTAATAAACCGATTCCCTTGAAATTTGAACCACATATTGTAAACATGATTTGCCACAAGATGCCCCTCGATGGTTTGGAAATTTTTATTTTTACTCTTTTGTTTGCGAAAAACTGCGAAAAAACACGTTTTTAAAATACTTTTTTCGTTTTTCATCTGCCATTGTTTATTTTTTGATAAAACTTTATATCTGAGGGTCGTTTTGTAGCTGGTGTCATACTGAATCTAATGGACTTTGAGTTTTTCGTTTCAGACAAGCCGTTGCCGAGTTGTGATGGAGCTACTTAGCCCACATATTTTTGAGGCCTTACGTTAAACTATAGTTTTTTACTTAAAAATGAATAAAAAGAAATTAATTTTTTTAAACAATGTATTTCAAGATTTTGTTTAGACATACTCAACAACTTTTATATTGATACTTTTTATAAAATCCTTTAAAAAAATCGCGAAAATATACTTTTTTCGTGGCTCCAAAGTAGACTGGCCCCTTAAGGATGTTGAGTCCCAAATGGCAAATGATAATAAAATTCTGAAAATTTGGTACGTTTTTGTATGAAGTATTTCAGAGGTCGTGTAAAAATTTCACGACAATTAGGAAGCTCGTTATTGAACAATTAACATTCACAAATTAAGTGCTGTCTTATGGAAACTGATGTAACTTTGCAATAAGTTTTTGTACCTCTCATTTTTGTAATATCTACAATATACTTAAAGCAACGGAAACAAAACGAAGTATATTGATAATTTTTTTGTAATTTCTTTTAAAAATTGTTCTTAACAAAATGTTAATTTTTTGATAACGAGCTTCCTAATTGTCGTCAAATTTTAACACGACCTCTTAAATACTTCATACAAAAACATACCAAATTTTCAGATTTTTCTTATCATTTGTATTTTCAACCCTAAAGGGGGTTGAAGTAATGATGATAGAATTCTGAAAATTTGGTATGTTTTTACATGAAGTATTCAGGAGGTCGTGTAAAAATTTCATGACGATTAAGAAGCTATTTATTGAACAATTAACATTAACATGTTTCATAGTGATTCAACATCCTTAAAATAAGCTTGAATTGCCTCAGCAGAATTAACACGATAGGCAGAATATAATTATACATATTTTGTGGCGGCTTCTGTACAAATTAATTTCAAAACAAAGCTGGGTTATGTACACCAAACACGTCAGCTGTTACTCGCGACGTTGCTAAGTCTGTGGGTGCTATTTCGTCGTTCTGACCATTTTCAACCGGAAATTGAAACTTTCTTGTAATGTAGTGCTTTAACTACACGGTGAAGATTGATTTTCTTATTTTTTACAATATCTATTATATCTAATCTATCGAATTTCAGTTTTCCAATGGGTTTAGTTGGATACGTCAGCAGAAAAACCACGTTCAGTTTTCCAATGGGTTTAGTTGGATACGTGAGCAGAAAAAAACGCACTTCCGGTTGACCGTCTCCATAAGACGACGTGCTTCGGTAACTCAAAGTGCTCGCCTTTGCAGTTTTATTGCGAAAAAACTAAACGGTCAAAATAGCTCAAATTTTGGCAATAGGCGCAAAAAGTATTCGTCAAAATCATATAAAAATTTCAAATCCGAAAGTCGGATTCGTAGTAATGATCGTACCTCCTGAATCATTTGTAAGTTCTTTTCTTTTCTTGGTAGAAACACCTGTTGAAGAGAAACCAAAAGCTTTATACTAGTTTCATTTCACCCTTTCTGACGTGAATAGTGGTACGTTGTAAAATTTTGCGGCTTTGCGATGACTTGTATTTGTCTTCCCCATTCAACGATTAACGAACTAACAAAAAATCACGAAATAACCTTGAACATTTCTGGCAAACCGTTCTTATTATGTTAATAATTAGGAATTTCATTGTGTTTACCTACTTGTCTCTAATCAATATTCGCAACTCAAATGAACTGAATCGATGGTAAACTTTGCCAAAAATTAGATCGTTTTGTCACAAAACCGCTACTGCTTTCTCACTCGAGACGCGTGCTTTCGCCACAGTTGATACTTTCACATTCATTCACCTCCCCGCCGACCCTCAAAACTCCAACGGGAGCACTGTGCTCGTATGCACTGTTGTAGTAGCTAGGCTTATGATTCATCTTACCCCGCGTATTCGTCTTGCCCCGAGTTCCCTTACAGGATAATGAAATGTACCAGGCTGAAATTCTGCTGCTTTTATTGTACCGATCCATTTCAAATTCATTTTCAGATTTCGCCTTATGAAGATAAATATTAGCATTTATATGTAAAATAACCATTAAAAAAACGCTTGCAACTAGATATTTGTAGCTTGATGTATATATTAGGTTTGGTAAAAAGAAATCCATTATTTTTGCATGAAATTAAAGGAAAAAATAATGGATTTCTTTTTTACTACACCTATTATATCCTGATTTTCAACGTATATCGTTGCGGCTTTCCACATGCTTTTTATACCCATTTTCAAGGTGGTTTTTTGGGAATTAAATTTAGAGAAACGGTTAAACTTACAGTGTTCGTATTTCACAGTTATATTTATACATGTTTGAAGTAACAGCTTAATTTTTTTCACAGCATTTTATTCGAAATTGTTCATGATATATGATGTTGCGAAGGCCATGTCTCGAATTTTTTTTATTGGCGGGCGTTGTGATTGTGGCGGTCCTTGACATCGAAGCAAACGATTTTTGAAAAATGCTATTCCTTACGAATGTACTTATCATCCGGCCCTCCATCCTATCGATTGCTATGTATCTACTATTCTTCCGGGCCGCGATATGTAAACAATTCATTATAAATATCAGCATACTCATTTTCCAACGCCGCTATTTCGTGAATTTTTCCTAAAGTTTTTATTTATGAAAGGGCCGAATTGTGAGCACATTCGTAAAGAATAGAATTTGAAAAACAATTGTTTGTTTCAGGCGCCAAGGACGGCCGCAAACACAACGCCCGACGAAAAAAAAATCTCAACATGACCTGCGCAACATGAAGTATCATGTACAATTGCGAATAAAATGCTTTGAAAAAAAATGTATGTTACTACAAATATGTATAAATATAACTGTGAAACAGTATAACACTTTAGATTAAACCGTTTCTCTACATTTAATTCCCAAAAATTCATCTTGAAAATGGGTGTTCACCCTAGACGATAGCCTTAAGACTCGATCACCTACCCCCAGAGTACGATAATTTTTCCCAATAATTCCATAAACGATAGAACAAAAGTTGTCATCTTTCCGCTACGGTATTTCATCATTGGCGACAAAATCGTGGCAAATGAGCCTTTGGTCGTATCGGAGCTATCTGTTTTCTCCCAGACATGAAGTTGAAGACATTCAACAAGATCTTCCGCCCAATGTTCTGCCACCTTGGAAAGGGAGAGTCATCACTGCCGATTGAATTGTCTTGGTAAAACATTGTCTCGCCGGATCTTCGTGGTTGCACGATTGCTAATTCTCGTAGTTGCTTGCAGTGTGTGAATTTAAACTGAATAGCTGCTAGAAGCATCCCACCGTTCCAACGACGCTGGTCAGCCTCGTACCCTTAACGTTGTAAATCAGCTCGCCGCCAAGGATCCAATTATCAAATTGTCCGGCCTAGGAGAGCGAACCGGTACGCTAGAAAAGCGTGACAATACCGTACAAAACAGGCAATAGATTTCACATATACGAGGGTGCAAAACCGCTCAAGACAGCGGGTAGAAACGACGAATGCGGTTCCGAAGATTTATCGTGTCGTACCAAGGGATTTCGCAAGAGTCGCTCCTTCCCTATCGTCTTGAGAAACTTCCTGAAATTACGTTCCGAAAATACACAAAATGCATAAATAAAATAAATGGTTTATTTTACGTAATAGATAATAAATTCTGAGTCATAAATGATGGCAACACTTGTCGAATTTTTGAAAATCATGTAAGGATCTTTAGATTTTTATGATATGATGACGATTGTAATAGCATCGTTGATACCAACTGGTGTAACCGTTACAAACGTCACGTAACAACAACAGTGGAGTCTTATTTTTAGGGTTCCGTACACAAAGTGCAAAACGGGACCCTCTTAATGTTACGTCTGTCCGTCCGTACGTCACGAGGCTCTAGCTCGTAAAAGGAATGAATTACAGATCTGAAATTCGGATATTTTGTGTACAATGTTCACCCAAAACCGAATATTGAATTGGAAATTCAATTTAATTATTTTTCATGGGGGTCCCATACGAGAAAAAGGAGCAGAATATTTTTTTCTCATCCTGGCATGTGGGGTGTCATTTGTTACATCCTAGCGCATGTGCAGGAGGAGTCTTCTCTCGGTTATTCCCAATATCCTCATTTGCCGTCATAACTTTATTAAATGTATAAATCTAAGAACAAGACGCATAATAGCATAAAAAAGAACGTGCGTATGTTCCGCACGCAGATTTGAATCACGTGATATATGCACGATAGCAGCACCGTCAGTCATCGAATTTTCCCATCACCTTGGATTTCAGACGCTATGCAGAGTCTTACCGCAGTAAATCTTTAGAAGTATCGAGGCTAGATTGTTTAAACATAACATAGACTAGACGGCTCTGACAAAATTATAACTCCGACTGAAAAATAAGACATCCGGTCTCGCAGCGTAGTCTGATATATAAAATTCTCGATATGAGAAGTCACCATAGCCGTAAATCTACCTAACACAAACCATGCGTATGCTTAGGTGCCAGATATCGAACTCTATATCCCATGCGCTTTTTCGCCGAAATAAGGGACAAAGGAAATAAGGGACAAATTATTGGAACCGATACTCTGGAATTAGGTCACGCATGTGCCTAACGAATCTGTAACTTATCCGCACACCACATCGCGACCAATCACACCAATTATTCACGATCAATGGACCAATCCCTGAAGACCTAGATGACCAAAACCACATTCTCCCTAAGGTTCTTTCTCCCACCAACGTATTTCTCGTAATTTTCATATCAAGAAAGATTTCCTTCCTGAAGTCAGTCTCCCGGCAATCTTCTTCGAATCCAGAGCTCAGTCTCCTGACAATCGCCATCAAGTCTTTTTATCCAGTCTTAATTCTGATCAGCGTACTAACAGTCTTATTGCAAGTATTTTCCTTCGAGTTTTATATATATAACCTTGACCCTCAGTTCATGTAGGAAGATCAAGAATCCGTGTCTCACTCCGTGCATTTGGATAGAGTCACAAGCGCTTCTCGCCATGCACACATAAATATATACATCTCCGCGCGACCGAAAATCTCGTGCAAGTATCACGAACAATTTGACCAGCGAGCGCACCAGGATACCAGCAAGGGTCCTTCGCCTTACGAGCGTCAACCAATATTTTTACGAGCGAGCTTATCTGGCCACGAGCAAAGGGCCATATTCATAAGAGCATCTACCGATATCGTAATGAGCGAACATACTACGCACACCAACAAATGTAAGCAAACCACATAATTTTGTTATTTTTCTTTATTATTCCTTTACTCTTCTGTTATTATTAATTCACATCCAAATACGAGTATCCATTTGTAATAAAATGTCGGTTAAGTTTATATGAGCTTGTCGAATTATTCCTCAATATTGAAATATCGCGTCAATTCCTTGACTCTATTCTTTCCCACGCACTACCTCTTTTTACCCTCATCCCGTGTTATTGCGCTAGACGTAGGCAACAAAGAGAGAGACGATAATATGCTCACGTCCCTTCCAGATGTGACACTTTTTTTAAAGCTCGTCGGGCAGAGTACAAATATATATATATTTTTTTATCTTCACAAATAAAGAAATGGGGGTCCGTCAAAGTTGTCAGTTTGAGACAATTTTTGTTACGGGATCGATCTAAAACATCAAAGTCGTTAGGAATTTGGCATTTCTGTATATTATGTACCATATACTGTATTTAAACAACAAATACTGAAAACACCGATTTACAATGTTGTATATATAATAATTTATTGTATACATAATGCAAAAAATTTATAATGAAAATATGATAATATTATAAAATAAAAATAAAACAAAATATATACAAATATTTATAATGAAATATGAAAACATATGAGAAATTTATAATGAAAATAATAAAAATATGATTCTTATTTAAATATTTACAATACCAGATGACCTATTTTTGGAGTCGGTGTCAGCCAAGAACGACTTATTGACGTCACGGAAGAAACGAGATTGCAAATTTAAAAAAGACTGTAAATCGTATATTTCATTTATTTTTCTTCGCCTCCTCTTTTTATGCGAAAATCGTGACAATATTAGGTATTGGTTAGTACTGCATCCAAAAATAATTCGTTCGGTATTGTATATATTTAAATAGCAATAATTTCATATAGTTTCATTATTAGCTTACAGCAGGAGTATACAAAGCTATCTTTAGCAATCATCACCCCATATGGCTTCAGTTTAGTAGAACCTAAGAACTAATACAGAAAAAAGCATTACCTAATTAAATATTTAGTTGAAAAAAAGTTCATTGGCCATACGTACGAAACCCTAATAGAGGAATACCCAACCCGCACTTGGCCGAGTTTTTTACTTCCACTATGCCCTTCCGTAACTTTTTAACTCACATAAGTCACGTGACCATTGCCGGTTTTTTCAGGAACCCCATCCCAAGGGGAAAACGTAACTCGTCGCCGCCTAGCCACAAACTAATAAAGTTATATTTCGAATCGCCATTAGCTAGCCGTTTTAGCTATTGACTACCCAGCCTTGTAACGCTTTGGTCCTCTAGTGACTAAATACAAATAATTATATGCTGACTAGATAGAAAGAAATCTCTCACGGCTGCATAATATTTCTGACCTAGCCATGACCTACTTTTCTTCAGCTAGTGACTGGGAATAAAAAATTAGGTGACTAGATACAAAAATTGAATTTTTGTATTAAGTCACTATCGCGATGAGGAAAAACGGCTAGCCAGTGGTGATTAACAATATTTATTTCCGCCTAGACGGTGATGAGTTTTGCTTCTCGTTCGAAAAAATATAAAATTGTATCCTAGCTACTACCTAGCTGAAGTTAGAGAACGGCTAGATAGAGCTAGAATTTTTTTCGTACGTTGTTCACCACACTGCACAGTATTTCGATGATCTTCGTGATGTACTAATTGTAAATACGGTATTTTTGCTGTAAATAAATTAAACATATTAATTTTGAATTATATTAATAACGCTTCCGTGTGAGGTGGTTTTAATCCTGGGACTCTGGATTAGGGGATTGCAACGTTGTCCACTGAGCCAATCCGACTTTGATAATTATGATATTTCGCATCGGGTACATATGTGGCAATGCACAAAGTTGGGTTATTAAGAAGTAGGCGTAGTGACAATGTACGCAAAAAACATCATCGAATTAACATGATAATTTCTTTCTTATTGAAAGCGATATGCGTGTGGAGTTACATAACCTCAAATTGAATTTGTGTACTTATTTTGGCTAGTGGAAAATTAATAGTTTCGGCATTATATAAGCTATAATGTTATAACGATGTAAATGTATTGACAGTAAGGAATTGAAAAATGTGTAGCGGTCGCGAGCGCGTGCTGTTCTCTTTTTTTTAAATTCGTAACGCTATCTCTATCTCGGGTTGGCTAGACAGGTACGATGTAGGGGCTGCATGGAATTTTTATCATAAAGCAGCGACATCTAGAACCCTAATCGACGGGACAGCGACTATGCAAGGAACACATAGCCGCCATTACGGAGTCCTGTCTAGTTCATGGCGATGTGCCCAACTGAATTTTGTTTCCTATTCGTGACGCCATCTATAACTCGAGTTGGCGAGACAGGTATGACGTAGACACTAGGTGGAATTTTGACCATAACGCAGCGACATCTATAACCACAATAGGCTAGATAGTGACTAGCCAAAGAACCCACGGCCGCCATTACGTAGTATACGCTAGTTCATGGCGGGGTAGCCATGGGATTTTGTTGATGCCTTCGCAACAATATCTGTGCCTCAAGTAAGCTAACCTGCCGTGAGCTGATCGTTAGACGGTACTACATGTATTTCACATAACCTCACTTTGTCGTTCGTAACTAGCGTTGGCTAGTTCGTCACGTTTGAGTCAATGGGTGGCACGTTTATAGTAATACAGCGACATCTGCAGTAACGATTGCTTAGGCAGTGGCTAGACCAGAGCTAGGTTACAAAATGTTCACAATATTACTAGCTCACAGTGAGGCAGCTCACTAGGTAGTTCGTATGATATCATTGGGCGAACCAGTTACTAGCATCTAACTCAGACCGGCTAGCGCAATTTCTGCTCGGGATGTTGCTCAGAGCCACCATTTCCTCTTACTGTATCGCATTTACACGAGGGCACAGGGAAACTGTGGAAAACCTGTGCCCATGAAGGCTTATTTTACTGCGTTTCGGTAGGGTCACCATCGGGATGTCAGTAAAGTTACCTCCTGCCCAGCAGTTGGAGTGCAAGCTAGTCTGCAGTTAAGCGGTCGCCAATCGAAGTATTGGCCAAGGTCAATATTGCCTGACTTGGGAGATCGTCGCAGCCACACATTGAGCCCTCGTTAATTGCTGCCAATTGGGCATACTTTTACATAAAGTTCGATCACTCCTCAACAGACGATTATACTCAAGTATCGAGAAGCTTGGCAGGGGTGACAAGAAAGTTAATAAGACGAATCTAATTGTTAATGGTGACTGAGAATGTACATTAAATCGGGCGCAACAAGTTCATTCGCATATTAAGACCCACGCAGTGCTGTACATGTCGCTTGCGATAATTCCGAGCAGTCGCGACACGCGATAAATTAAGGGTTCGCGTGCACCGGAAAAGGGCCTTTTGTGCGGTGTAGCGGAAGTTCGTGCGGAAGTCTCTCGCTGCTCACGTTTTCAGAGCCCTTTTAATTTGTAGACAATATACTTCGAACTCTACGCCTTGTCTGCAAATTCCACGCTACATTCGATTTGTAATTCAATCGATCGCTTGTCAGATTGAAATTATTTTCGGCAGGGATATTGATTTTCTCGAAATTCCAACTCTAGAATTTAGTCTCGAGCTTCCGGATGTTTAAACTCATCGTTGGCGAAGTCAGGCACATTGACAGGAGGAACATTGTGAAGATTCATCATATTAAGTGCCAACACCATTATTCATGACTGATATCGATTTTCGAAAGTCAACAGATCCCAGACCACGTCACTTCATACGATAAGGAGCAACGGGCATTTCCCCGATGGATGTTAAAGCTTGCAAATTTTTTTTTGACGTTGACATTACTAATTAAACTTTCCATATGTTCCCATGAGCTTACAAGATTTTTTTTTGCGATATTACTAATATAACTTTCCATACGTTCATACGCGGAAAATGAACCAAGAAAAAGTGAGAAATGTTGAAAATCGATTAAATGATACTCTTTGAAACAAAAATTGAATTTTTGGAAAAAAATAGCTACATTTTCCAATAAAAGATACTTTTTGTTTTTATTTTTAAGAACATTTAGAGTCAAGTTTTAGACAATGAGGTTAGAAAGAATTATACGACATTTTATCAGAACCAGCCGATTGCTTTTTTAGATATTCGTCACACCAGTTTTGAAAATGCAGTTCCGAAGACCGTGCCATAACCCCGCCATTTTTGAAGATTAATAAAATAAAAAATACCATGTAACACCTAAAAGTAGTAATAAAACATACCCTAAGTTTAAAGAATGGTAAAAAAATATTTCCTTTAAAAAACTCATGAAAATCACCAAATTTTTTCCTCGCCTAAAGCTATCTCCCCTCTTAAGGTCCACTACACATAGTATTGAAAAAAAAACATTTAAATCAACGCAATCTAGCACAGTTTCTCATAGAAATCGTAAATTGCGCACAATTCCAACGTCAGCTGTCGCGCTTGCTATTTCAGCATAAGGAATTGATTATTGTTTTACTCGAAAATGACACCAAAAAAAAATCCCATTTTTTTCTATCCACCTGCGTGAAGCTGTAACCTTATAAAATGAGTTCGAGTATGTTATTTCGGCTTTAAGTACCATACGTGTTATAATCAAGCACACTGTGATGATTCATGAAATGACCGTGTAAGAAGTGGCCCTGACTCTTACCCATACCAAGCGTGCAATCTCCGGAGACGCATATATAAACGAATCTCCGTAGCTTGTCGCTTTCCATGCTGAGTTTTCACGATACACCTGATGCGTAGTGGGTCAAAATATGGTCTACCGTGCGTCGATTCATCGAAGAAAAAATACTTCAAAGATGAAATATTCCACAGCATTATTTTGAATCAAGTGTCAACTCGAAGTTATGAATATATGTTATCCATCTTTTGTAATAAATGTATAAAGGACTGAGCGAAAACCTGTAAATTGTTGATATTATTGAATAAATAAATTGCACGTTTTATTCTTTTTGCTTACATTACTTTTAGCAATAAAAAAACCCAAACATTTAACCGTTCTACAAAAGAGTGGGAGGCTTATTACATCGTTGGAAAATTGTTGAGCAGACAAGCTTTAGGACTTCAGCATAAAGTACCTACAACAAAACTGAAAAACTGTAGGCAAAAAGAATTTACATTTTGGGAGGGGGGGGTCATAGGAAATCAATGAACTGTGGCAGTTTTTGTAATCGTCGTTGTTTAAAATATCTTCTTTCTCTTTGTAAGACTGAGGTAAGTATGAATGACAATTTTCAATTCATTACGATATTATAATATTCAAATTTCTGTATAGGTCGAACTCCGTGTAACTTATGCAAAATAGTTTCGTGCTGGTTTTATAAATGTACCTTGAAATATCAGCCGAATTTTGTTCGTTGCGAGTCAAAATTATACAAAATATCTATAATTTCCCGAATTCTTAGCAATGCTTTTGTTAGATCAGAAGGCAAACGTTACACAAACCCATTTAGGAGCGTCCACCTTTAAGGGGTTACGTGGGTTTCGAAGCCAAAAAAGCATATTTTCTCTATTTATAAAAAATATAATATATAAGTTATTTTATTCAAAATCAATTGAATTGAATAAATTGAATAATTGAAATTGAATTCAAATAAATTTGAGTAATTGAAATGGAATTCAAATAAATTTGAATAATTGAAATTGAATTCAAATAAATTTGAATACATTCAAAATAAAATCAATATTTTTTCAAATTCATATAAAAAAGCAACATTTCAACAATATTTGAAAAAATTTAATCTAAAAATTTGGTAAATTCAGTTGGTGGGACCTGGATTCCGGAGACCCTCAAAAAAAGTGTCCACGTGGTGGTCAGGATAACACACGATGGCTTTATCTGAAATTAAAAAACCAATTTTTTTCTCTTAGTAGATAAGTATAGCTCGTGATTGAACGGAGGATTTAAAAAAAATTGAAATCCAGATTTTGGCAGAGTTGTATGCAAAATAGTTCAATTTTGGTACAAGGCTCTCTCTCTCTCTCTCTCTCTCTCTCTCTCTCTCTCTCTCTCTCTCTCTCTCTCTCCTTGACTCTTACTCCGAATAACTTAAAACTTTGAGAGAATATTCCAGACATATTGTGCTATTAGATAATAAAAATGTTAAAAAATAGATTTTTTTCAATTTGCAAACGCACGTAACCCCTTAACGAGAGTTCTTCGAGTTGCTGAGCGAACGGACATTGAAATATTTTACTGTTCCCCCTGACGATATGGAAAAATGTTAAGCATATGCGATGACGTTAAACGACGTAGCGTCAATTCCACGATAAATCCATCTTCGCAGACTTTCCAGGTCAAACGACTCTCAGTTAAAAGAAATGTGGGCTGATAAGGTTCCCTGGTGACAATAACATTGATTCACATGCTCGCACGACGTTAATGCATTGGAAGATTAAACAATGAAGTTGAATAGTCCAAAACAAAATCAAATCATAATCACTGAAGGAACCTCAGTTTTTTATTCGCTACTAACGAATAATACGAATTTAAAGTTATTCCGGAATCAAGTACAATGTCAAATGAGGTCTCGTTATGATTGATAGCCAATAACTATTGGGTCCTAGTAAGCCACGGAGAAGTAGAAGATTCGTCTCCCACTCCGAGAGATAACCTTGCGAGCTCCCGTTAACTTTAATCGTGTTCACCCGAGTCGATTATATGAGAGCCAGGGGCCATTGGAGACTTCGGCGAAATTGCCATATGATGGATTTTCCACTCTGACAAATCGCCTTTTTTCTGTACTCAAGAATGAGTGCAGTTTTTTCCTTCACTTTGGGAAAAATGATACCATCGTAAAGAATCTCATTAGAAAATTCCCAATGACTTTATCGTCAATTATAACAATAATGAACACTAGCAATTTAAGGCTGAATGACAGATTTGTACTTTTTTTGATCGAATAGTGCACAATGAATATACAGTCGAACCTCGATATAACGAATCTCTAGGGAAGTTCGTTAGATCTAGTTTTCGATTATGTTGAAGTTTGCATTATTGGAATGCAACGTAAATAATTTTTTTTAGACTGCGAAACCATTTATTGGCGGATTTTGGCTACAAAAATAAAGAAAACTTTAGGATCCTTGTTAAAAATCGACAACTTAAATTGGCGAGAAAACATTTTCGATAATCATAAAAATAAAAGAAGAAAAAGAAAGTTCGTTGCATTCCAACGATGTAAACTTAAACACCGTAGTTTTCGTTATATGGAGGGCATGCTAAGTTTTCGTTAAGTTACAATAATGGTGAAGATATCTTTGCTTTAAAACAAAAATCATGAAAATCACAAAAAAATGCCAACTTTATTAATTTTTTTACACCGCCAAAGCATTTTTTGGCGGATTTTAGCTACCAAAATAAAGAAAAAGTTTAGTATCCTTATTAAAAATCTACAACATAAACTGGCGAAAAAATATTTGCGATAATAATAAGAATAAAAGAAGAAAAAGGAAATTCACTGAACTCCAACGATGCAAACTTCAACACCTTTTCGTTATATCGAGGTCATGTTCATTAAAATGTTCTTTAAAAAATATATTAGTACTATAAATATAGGGATTTTTCTTATACAAGGAAAGGGTTAAATTAGAGCATTTTTTACAAGCAATTAGCAATTAGAGCGTAATGTATATTGCTATGTCGTTCTATCAAGGTTTCGGGTGTCCGTCGGAAGTGAATGGACAAATCTTTGTTAGATCGAGGTTCGACTGTAGCGGTAATTTTTCAAGATTGTTGTACTCCCGATACGTAACTATTACCTGCATATCAAATAAGCATTCGATTTGTTGCTATTACATGGAAAAATTAACCGAGAAGTTTGTTTTCCAAAAGTGTCGAACCGGTTGTATCTATATTCACGTGCGTGCGTGTATGTGTGTGTGTGTGTGTGTGTACAGCTATTTCGAACTCGCGGAGACTGGGCACAATATCAATCGAAGCGAATTCGAACGAGTGGTTGCCGAACGTGCTACGAACGATACCACGATGGATATATATAGCAATACCGACTGTACTCTACGTATCTATATAACTCGTACGCTGAATTACATTGCGGCTATTTCCAAGCGTTGCCCCGATCTTCGATCGATTAGGATGGCGGCTGCAGCAATTATTATTTTCTCCCGAAATCTCCAACAGAGTTCTAGAAATAGAGCACTCAAAATTGCATCAAACTGTACAGAGATATCTACCAGAATTTCGTTGAATCGATAACTAAATTGATTTGGAAAAATATTCAAAAATCACCCGTCATGCCACAAAAGCAATTTGCAATTTGGGCCAATTGTTGACAGAATTGTTGACGTTTCTTGAAAAAATGTTATGGATTTGTAATTGTCCAAGGAATCACATTGCAGCAAATGGCAAAGTTGTCATTGTATTTGAGGTGATTCGAGGTCTGGTATAAATCGAGATGTTTACTAATTTATAGCTCCCATAGACAACGGCCGGCGACGGAACGTTTAGGGCGAAAAAATCACACAACAAAATGTAAAAAGATTGAGGCGATTTGATAGCGCCAGTATGAATGAAATCCAACGCATCTAAGGCCAAGAAAAAATCAAAAAATTTCGAAGAGCTGCGGTTTTAAATAGAGTAGTTGTAATGACATTTGATTCGGCAATTTATTGTTCCCTAGAAACTAGTTCAATAAAGAAATTTTACTTATATTTATAGCCGAGCCAGCATCGAATTATTCGTATTCGATTAATTCCTTGAAACGTGAATTTGCGACAAGAGAAGCCTTCGCTTGATTTTTTATTCGCTCTCAAAAGGGCTGTTCGTGTCAAGATTAAAAACGCTCTAACATGACTAGAGGTTACAGCAGTCAAAACACCTCATCCTGTGACATATTACAAGCTTTTATTTAACTTGACTTTCTGTGAGATGCAAAACGGAAAATCGTTATTTCACCCACTTCCCGACTACTTAGAGCTCTGGAATTTTGCAGACATGCATCTAAAAGGTGACAATGCATGATTCAACTTGAAAAAGAGAACAAAAAAAATTCCATGAAATTTTCAACTTTTCATGTAAAATTAGTGATATCTAATCATCCATATGAAATCTCACCAGAACATACAAACAAATTCTTAGATTACTTTTTAGAAGCATTCTATGTTCCTAACTTACAAACTCATAAACTAGTAAGCTACCAGTAGCAAGTAACTAGTAAAATCGATTAAAGACTAAAAAGTAGAAAATAATTTGTATGTAAAGGAAATATTTTCAAAAAACAAGCGTTTATTTAATATACTAAACAGTAGAAAAGAATTTTTTTACCAAGTCACCTATACGTGATTATAAATAAAAGCTTGGGGCGCTCAAAATTCAGACATATAATCTTCAATTTACATAATTCCGTCAACGTGTCAACTGTATGTCTGTCAACTGACGTCTGTACTGTATGTCTGTCAACTGTATGTCAACTGTAACGTGTCAACTGACTCGGCAATGATCTCCTAGAGTTTGCCAGAAACCTTCACGCTCTTTGTGCATTTTTCAAAGAATCGTGCGACGTTTGAAAATCATTTTAATTTTATTTATAACAATAACAACAAAAAACAGCACATTACGTTCTCGGTAATGGCAAGAAGTAGATGATGCTTTTTGTTCACCACCGCAATTGAATCGCTCTCTGGGACGAGTTTGCTCGCTGGTAGACATGCCAGTTTAACACTCATCGGGATATTACGTTTCCAGCATGCCTGGCACTCACATACACACACACAAAAAATATGTTAACACGATCGCTCTATCGGGCACCAATACCGAGAATTTTTTAGTTGTGTGGACGTGGATGAAGAGTATAAATGTTCGAATGGTCATAACTGGCAGTATAAATCCCTGTGACGCATTGCCGGAGGAGACAGTTGTGGTTAAACTACCGTGGTGACTGAAACAGTGCAAGAAATCGTGTCACGCTTATCGCAAAGTCCGGGCAGTGAGTATATACGCAATAAAACGCACAAGTGATCCGTAACAGAGTTGTTGACTTGACGTTTAAACTTTGGTCATCATCGTGCTCAGTAATAAAAAAAAAAAACGAAACTTAAACAGAATTTTCAACGACGTAGTAGACGAATAATTCGAATTTAAACTTGAACATAATCTAGAATTTTCAATCGTCCTTGATTAAGGGATAACAGTACTTTAAAGCAGAAAATGAGGCCTAACTTGACCATTTATTTTGGGAGTATAAAAACAGAAATGGAATTCCTTTTGAGAGTGTTTATTTAACACATATTAAAGTTAAAAAAAAATTATCATAATTTTCGTACGAATGACAGAGCCCATGTTGAAAAACGTGTTTTTTTTTTACAAATAGCTTCACGGGAGGACGGTTTTCTCGTAAAGTATACCTGGAACAAAATCCAGAAAAAATTACAATCTATAAATTATTAGCTATGGGACTGCGTAGGGATTTTTTTTATCAAATTTTGAAAAAAAATGGTCCACTTTGAAAGAAATAAATCGATATTTTGCCCAAAAAATAAGCAGTTAATTATTTATAAAAAGGAACGTTTACATTTAATCAAAAAACGGCTACGTACTCCCATAAAGAATGTAATTTTGAAGCTACTATCAACATTTCAAATCGATCGGTGCAAAGGTGTTCGAGTAATCCGTCCTCCCAGTTTGATATCGAACCTTATTGATATAGAATATAGATAGGAACTGATATAGAACCTTAAAAAAATCGCTCCAGGACCAATTGCATATTGTTTTTATGACCCCAAAGTATTTCTTAAGCAAAAAATGGGTGTTATCCGTTAACTACTTTTGCAATGTTAATATGAGTAAATGTGTAGCTATTTGGAATGTGCATTAATTCTGAGTATGGTATCTTTTTTTATCAATACACCATCCCTAAAGTACAAAGATATTCACTACTTATGGAAATTAAATACATCCACTATTGCACTATTGCAATTAGTTAATTTATTTTTATAATACTAATAATCCATAAGCATTTTATATGAATTATTAGTCTATCGTAAGTCTCTTCACTTTTAAGATCAAGTACGTCAGATTGAAGTTCGAACCAACGATTTCATTTGCTTGTATTGATTTCCTTAGCGATCGAAAAAAAAAATGGGAGTGAGCGATAATAATTTATGATACGAAATGCCTAAGTGTACAGTTAGTGAAGATTACGAGTGTAATCCTTTTCGCGAATATCGTTTACTTTTGAAGCAGTATGATCGTCCGGTTCTTCTGGTTGTGGCAACCTCGACATTCTCTTATGACCAGTGACTCTCATACATATTAACATCGTGTTCAGGGATTTTAACACTGTAGATAAGCCTGCATGCGTTGAGGATTCGTATGCACATGCGAGTAACGTGACGCAACGTGAAGAAAAAAGAAATAGCCTTCACTCGAAACAAGTTACTTTAACGGGTTACATCTATGTAGCTCGTGGCCGGAGAAAGTGAAATTATCGTGATTTTTTTTTCGTAATACGTGAGCAGGTTTTCGATTTTTTTTGTCCACATTGAAGAGTATGGTTTTGTAAAATGTTTATAAAGTTGGTGAATATAATGGTTTGTGCACACAGCTGTTTGAAGAACGTCTTTCGCGGTGACTACCGGAGCTCGGAAACAATGCATCTGAAATAAAAAACGAAACGCATTTAGTTTTTGCACTAAATTATCTGGTGATTGGATAAAGGATTTGATCAAATGTTGGTTTAGACAAATCGCCGCAATCCAAAGTGGACGGTTTCGGTAAATTGATTTTTGGAAAATTTCGGCTCTATTTTCGTTGATAATAAAAAACTTTGCGTCGAAAAAAAAATTCCTTCACTTAAGCACTGCTTTTTGATATGTAAAAAAAAGCTTGTAAAATTTGAAGTTGATCCGTGATCAACTTCAAATTTTCGTTCGAAGTTGACCACTTTAACTTGATCACTTTTAACTTCAAAAATATCATTTCAATTTTAAAATCAGGTCGGTGCCGTGATTTTTGAGATGTGGTCACCGAATTGAAAAAGTAATTTTGAGAAAAAGCGTTTAAAGTTCGAAGGCTTGCGGAACTTATAAACGCCCATAAATCTTTCAATTTTAAACGGAGCAAATTGACATTGTCAGAGAATATTTTTGATATTTTATATTTTGAGAATTCGAGAAACAAAACTGGATATTTAAGAAAAATTCATCTAGATGTAGGCCCTTAACATGACAGAGATCATTGCTTTAGGTAGTACGAGCACGTACCCAAATAATTATTAGATCGCTGCGAAATATTCTCGTGTGCTATAGATGTATGCAAGCTAAATAAATCCAAAGTTGGAGTATTAAGCACGCATTTATGGAAAAGGCGGCCTTGAGGAGCTTGTTCAGTTTAGGGGGGCAGGAGGAGGAAATAAAGTGCGGTTTTTTTCATTATTTTTTGTTAAAGGAATGATTTCTCCACCATTTTTAAGGTTTAGAGTATGTTTTATCCCTATTTTTGGCTGTGAGATAGTATTTTTTTTATTCATCTTCAAAAATTGCAATTTTTCTTCCGGCGCAGCGCATGTTGTCAGACAACGTGACACGTAGAGTCGGTGGGATTAATCTGAAAAAAATCAACGAAGATATTTCTTTCATTAACACTTATACGCCAAATATGAACCAAGAAAAAATGAGAAATCTTGAAAATCGATTAAATAGTACCCTTTGAAACAAAAAGATTGATTTTTCAGAACATGTGGGCACAAATTGAAATGAACAAAACACGTTTTTTATTTTGACAAATATTTAGGCTCATGTTTTACATAATAAGGTTAGAAAGATTTATACCAAATTACATCAGAATCGGTTGATTAGTTTTCAGCCATAGGCCACGCCAGTTTTGAAATTGCAGTTTACAAGACCGTGCCGTACCTCCGCCATTTCTCAAGATGAATAAAAAGAACCACGTCACAGGCAAAAGTAGTGATAAAACATACCTTATAAGTTTAAACAACGGAGATGAATGTTTTCTTAAAAAAAACATAAAAATCAGCAACCTTTTCCTCGCCTAAAGGTATCTTCTCCCGTAATTCGTTTTTGGCAATTAGATGGATATAGAAATAATAAATGTAATGAGGTCCAGAGATTTCGAGGATTGAAATGAGATGAGAAATTTTTATGTAAAAAAATACTTAAGAAAAACAAGCTTTTGTCATATGTACTCAAAAGTAGACAATAATTTTTTTTTACCAAGTCATAAAAGCTTGTGATGCTCAACATTTCACATCTTTAATAAATTTAAACAATTCACTTCTTACCAAGTCATAAAAGCTTGTGATGCTCAACTTTTCATATCTTTAATAAATTTAAACAATTCACTTCCATTAATCGTATTGAATTTGGCACGATAGTAATTAAAGACATTATTATCGCACGTTTATACGCAGTTACAGGATTTTTATTTAACAAATCTAAGGTTGTTTTACAGTAAATTAAATAAAGTTGATACGTTAAGGCCAGATATACACCTAGGAGCCGGAAAAGGGTCATTTTTGTGATTTTTTTCAAGGAAAACTATTTTAAATTTCTGATTGGGGTTTTAATTATCTAAAAGTATACACATTCAAAAATATGTTTAATTTACTTTATTTAAAAATATCAAAAATATACAAGGATATTGTATGATCCTTGGAGCGTCGTAAAAAATCGGTACCGAAAATTTCTCGAAAACCAATGAACCGATTGCCTTGAGGTTTTTTGTGGTTATTCTATACACCATTATCTAGTACTTGTCATAGAATTTTTTTTCGTTACTTAATTTTTGTTTCATAGGCAAAATAATAACTAATTTTTGGCCCAAAAATCACTATTTATGTTCAAACGTCCGCCATTTTGTCATAAATCGATATTTTCAAAATCGGCTATAACAAGTACTAGATAATGGTGTGCAGAATAACCACCAAAAACCTCAAGACAATCGGTTGATTGGTTTTCGAGAAATTTTGGGTACCGATTTTTTTACGACGCTCCAAGGATCATACAATATCCTTGTTTTTTTCGATATTTTTGAATAAAGAAAATTAAACATATTTTTGAATGTATATACTTTTAGATAATTGAAACCCCAATCCGAAATTTCAAATAGTTTTCCTTGAAAAAACTCACAAAAATGACCTTTTTTCCGGCTCCTAGGTGTATATCTGCAGTTAACGGATTTGTGTATATGAAAGATTATCTGTCCAAATTTTAAGCGCCCCAAGCTTTTATTTATAGACACATATACGTGACTTGGTAAAAAAAATATTTTCTACTTTTGAGTACATTAAATAAAACCTTGTTTTTTCAGATATATTTTTTATATGCATATTATTTTCTACTTTTCATGCTGTAATTGATTTTACTAGTTAGTTGTTACTGGTCGTTTACTAGTTTACGAGTTTGTACGTTAGGAACATGGAATGCTTGTAAATAATAACAAAGGCTGTAATTGGGATTAAACTTACGACTGATTGTTGCATATAAACTTTCCACATACAAACCCAGTCGGCTAAGAATTTGTATGTGTTAGTGAGATTTTATATGGATGATTAAATATCGCTAATTTTACATGAAAAGTTGAACATTTTATGAATATTCTTTAAAATTTGAATCATGCATTGTCACCTCTTAGATGCATGTTTGCAAAATCTCAGAACTTTAAATAGTCGGGAAGTGGGTGAAATATCGATATTCCGTTTTGCCCCCCACACCAAGTCAAGTTAAATGAAAGCTTGTGACTTGTAAAAAAAGACTCTTAGCGTACATTTCAGGCGGCGTTTAGTCTGCGAGCTGGGGCTCACTTTGTACCAGCCTAATAGCGCTATGAATTTAGAACAACCGATTTGTTAGCCGTGTCGAGTCTCCACGTTAAAACGATAGCTCGAAGATATTGAGATTGAAATGGGTTGATGCAGAAGTTCATCCCATTTCTCCAATGCCTTCTAGCCTTAAAACAGGAAGAACTTTTGCGCCAATCCAAATAAATACACAGAACTGATAGTCGACGTGAAATTATATCAATAAAGTCGCTGTGCTTCAATACATCGTACAGGTTATGTTTACCTGTCGTTAGACCCTTCGATCGAATCAATGTGAGTCAAAATTAGTCCAGCCTTATCATTTGACAAGTTATAAAGCACGGAATCGAGTGATTTTATGCATATTCGATAGTATACTCTATCATATAGCTATTCTGTCGATATTGAAATAGGAATATTTGTACATTTTCATGGCGAGTCTTTCTTTGACTGGCCACCTTACATGAACTGCCTAAAGCCCAAAGGATCCGAAATATAGTACTGAGTTTGATAAAATCCTTGTCATTACCAGATATTCAAGTGGGCATTTCGTTGAGTGGAGTTGAGTAGATTTGCCGAGTATATTAGAGTAGGGCATTAGCGTAATTGAAAGTAATTTATAAATAATTGGACCCCCAAAAGTTTCATCTTTTGTTCGGAATTTCTTAACCGTGTTAACCATGCTGGCGAACCCATTGTATGTACTGTTATCATAGTCTCCATGCTGTTGTAAAAAACAAATGAATACGAACGTAAAATTCTCATTGCTGAAAGCCTGTCTTACATATGCAAATAAGAATGTAAACATTTACATACTATTTCGTTATACTCCTAGCAATTTAACTTAAATTTTACCTTAAATTTGATCTTTGAACCTTAAATTTGGCCGTTGAGCCTTAAATTTGACCTTAAATTTAACCTTTGAACCTTAAATTTGACTATAATTAAAGTACGTACTATAATTACAGTCTCCATGCTGTATGTCAAGAACGAATGAATAAAAACGTAAAATTCCCATTGCCTGTCGTACATATGCAAACAAGAATGCAAACATTTACAAACTATTTTGTTATACTCCTAGAAATTTGACTTTGGTAGTTAGCATTTATCGAATTTTCGTCATTCTGCTTACTTTTTCAGAAAGTTTTACAGAAAAAAAAAGAACATTCGTGAGACATCAAAATGACGAAGATTCTACTTTTCGTACTCGTCGCCTTGGTGAGTGTGTCCCTCATCATGGCTGCGAGCCCCAAGGCGTGCGGTCGACATGGGGACCCTGTGAGTATAGATCGAATAACAAATATAACCATAGCACACTTTTGATTGTCATATGATAAGTATCAAAAAGGAATCTACACATATGCTATAGGAATAATCAAATCGATACGCGGAATCAAAACTATTTGTTTGGGTTAAGCATAATTGGGTTAGGTATAAAGAATAATTGATATCAATTTATATTGGCATATAAATGATTTTTGATATGATGATCGCTTATTTTGATGATATGAATGATTGATTCATATCAGCAAGTCTATAGTACAGAACGATTTGAGTGTTTTCTCAACAAAAGTCAATTGACAAAACTTTCATCGATCTTTCATCGATCTGTGATCGGTATTGTTATTGTTTAATACACATTTTTCTATCGAAAAGAAAATCGATTTGCTTCAGATTTTTTCATCTTCTGGTGAAGCATGTAAATTGTCATAATGTCATTTTATCCTGCTCCTTTGTATGGTTTCAGTGCGTGGGGGACAGCCAGTGTTGTACGGGAATCAAGTGCCACCGGTACGCCAACAGATGTCAAGTACAGATTACCGCTGAGGAATTAATGGCACAGCGTGAAAAGATTTTGAAACGCAAAGGAAAGGATTACTAGTCACGAGTAATGGAAAGAGGAACGGTCAATATTGTTATAAACGGCATAAGCATATTATAGTGAATTATGCTATACATTTTTTTGTACATCCTAGAAAGGACATATTTCTTTCATTGTCATTAAAGATTTTTGAAACTTATTTTGAAAATGTCTGCCAACCATGTTTGACTACTTATTTATTATTCACCTTATTTCTGTTTTCGATCATTATCCTCGTTGATCCTGGTGACTCAGGGTAGAAACAACTCGGCCAAGTGCGAATGGGGCCTCGTTTTATTAGGGTTCGTGCATATGAACAATTAAATTTTTTGAAAAACGATTTGAGTATTTTTTTTGCGTCGGTGCCAGCTAAGAACGAGAGATTGATGTCACCGAAGAAACGAGGTTGTAAATTAAATACACAAAATTTTTGCAATAAAATAAAAATAAAAGCGACTCCAAAAACTTATGTACAAGTACACTTGAACTAATCGTAAAAATATTTACATTTAAGAAAAAAAAACGATTTAAAAACTTTCCTTACGCGTACAATTAAATTTAAAATACAAAAAAAATGTTTTTTGATTGGTCAGTGGACAATAAATGTATAATGTAAATATATAAAATTATTATTATTTAAATATATACAATAGCAAATGACTTATTATTGTAGTCGGTACAAGCCAATTGCCAATATTGTCACATTTTTCGCATAAAAAGAGAAGGCGACGAATAATAAATGAAATATACGATGTACAGTATTTTTTTAAATTTGCAATCTCGTTTCTTCCGTGACGTCAATCTCTCTTTCTTGGCTCGCAACGACTCCAAAAATAAGTCAGTCGGTATTGTAAATATTTGAATAACAATCATTTTATATATTTTCATTATAAATTTGGTATACAATTGGTATACAATAAATTATTATATATACTTCATTATGAATCGGCGTTTTCAGTATTTGTTGTTTAAATACAGTATATGAGGCATAATGTATATGGTGCACGTGACAGCAATAGAGCTGCGTTTTGCCCTTTGGGTACGGAACCCTGAAAAAAGACCGTACAATTTCTATACCGTCTGTACCCACTGTTCCATTCGATTCCTTACTTAAGTTTATTCAATATCTCACTCAAATTTATTAAGTGAAATCATCAAGATTATTTTACGTGTCTTTGGTGGTCGCTGAAGTTTAATACACTTTAGAAACGTTACAAATATTTTTCGCCTAATTTAAATTGTACAGCTTGAGGTAAATTTCGTAATTGTTTATTATTTCCAGTGAAAAAAAGTCTAAAGAAAAGTATCAGAACTCAAATCATATCGGTCAATTAATTCTCGGCGCTTTTCTGCAGATGCGTAATTTGAGACAAAAAACGATTTCATTGAATTCTCGAAAAACACAGACGTTCAAAATTATATTCAGAAAACTACTATAGGAAAATCATTAAATTAACTAGCAGCTCCTAAATGTGCAAAAAATCATGAAACAGTGTCCTTTATCACATTTGATTAATCATTAAAATATACGATAATTTGGATATAGACAAATGTTGCACTTACACAAAATATGGATACTCTGTATCACGACGGTTTGAAAATCGGACGGTTTTTTTTGCAGTCGAAGATCTTGCAATTTTTTATAAACTGCAACGATTTATTTTTACATAGACCAGACGCGAAGCTTCCACTTGTCAATGAAAGCACATGTCTTTTCACATGTATCCTGTCGCTTATCATTTGGCTTATCCGTCGATAGTTAAGGTTCGTGCTTCGGGTCTTGGATTGATCGCGGTCTGGCTTGATGGATTGATAACAAGATTCCACAATAGAGGGATACAGTGTTGGTCGGTATATCGAGCTGACCGTAACGCAAGATAGGGCGGGAGGGGGAGAGAAAGAGAGGAAAAAGAGACGCAGAAATGGATGTGTATATATTTGTATATACCTGGTGAGGCGATACCTATCAGCAGTAAAAATATTTTCTAACCTATCAGACATATAAGAATAAACTTTTCCTACAAAAGTTGCATCGTACAAACGAGGTCATCTAGTCGTGGCTATGAAGTTCATCCAGGTGGAGGCGCTTCGGCGATTGGACATTTACCTCCATTTTTTAAGTGAAACCACTATTTTTTTTCTTCAGAATGTTACCAAAGAACTAAACATAAGTTCGGACACAACACTTCGAGATGGTGGATCAAGATACAGCATAAAAATCGATGAAAAAGCTATTTCAATTTTCTAGCCTAAAATCTATTTTGAAATACTGTGCAAACACTTCCTCCTATGAAAAGTGTTCAATCATGTCAGTCTATATCAAGAAACAGGCCCTAATTGAGGTTTCAATAGTTTCATACTACACAAACTTCAGGTGAGGCGTACATTCGTTTACATCATTGGCAACTGAGAATCTTATTACCTTGTTTTGGAAAGCAGTGAAAAGTTTGTGATTTTCATAACAATGTGTTTTATCTACAATGAAAGGGCTAGGAAAGGATTTCCTTCGGTCAGTACAGGATCAAATATTCCGCAAAATGCGAATCAGATTGCAAGCGTTTATTTAAAGTGGTGGCCATCAGCTTGAGCACCTTTTATAGGATCAAGTGTTTGCATCGTTTTTCAAGGAGTTTCGGGGCGATTGACGAAATGTTACCATTTGATCTAAATGCATATAGTAATTTTTTTGTCATATACTGAATGCACTCTCCAAATTTTAAATCGGTCGTCTACACGATGTTTATGCAATTTACAATTGAAGCAACACTTTTTAACACAGGGAGATGCATATGATGCGATAACATACTCTCATATATACGTAACATGGAATAGAAAAAGCCACCATTTCTTCACTTCAACCTTCAAATAGGTTGTATTTAAATCTAATAGGTTTTTTCCTCACCGTACGGCCGGCTACGATCCTTTTTGTTTCAAATATATTTTTTAGAATATAGAATATCGAAAACAATATTTCATAAATCCAACATAAAAGGAATTACTTAATTTAGAGTTCTACCACAATGATTGTGTTTCATAAATCGTCATTCCCTAGCCTTCTGAAATGTTCTTTTTCGAAGAAACTACTTCGCCGCCTCCACATGGAATCGAACCTACAACCGACCTACCTATAGTTACGCACGCTGCCCCAACCCTACCACGTGTTTTCAATAATGTTAGTCGCAAATATGGCATAAGAGACTGCATGAATTCCTATAATTATTTGTTGTATCACGTAAACTATATCAATTAGTTAATATCATTGTGATGGTTAGAGAGTTTTATCGAATATCATGCAATGAATTTTTTTTAAATAACTTATATATATATATATAAGGAAGACCATTAATTCAAGCAAATAGAAAAATGTATATCTCTGCCAAAATACTATTTCATTCAGATTTTTAAAAGATAAATAGATGCATTCAGTGGATTCAACAAAATTGTTTTTGGAGCTGATAAACCCTAATCACAGATTTATTAGGAATAAATCAAATATAAGGAATAATAAAAAATGTATGCATAGAGTGGACAATATTATTCGAGATGTTGACGACGATATACAGTTCGTCTGGTGTTTGACAAGGGGTCAGGCGTGTAAAAGGCGTCAAACTGTATATAGGTCCAGTTACTCGATGATTCCGTGAAGCTAGCGTGATCAGGCGAATGGACGTAAGCCGTGAGCCCGGTTGCCTGACCATCACCTGAAGGTAGCCGGATCAGGCGAATTCATGCAAGCCGTAAATCCGTTTGCCTGACTACCACCTGTAATTAGCCGGCTCAGGCAACTGGAGGTAACCGTAAATCCGGTCGCCTGACGCGATCGTCTGAAAGCAGCCGGATCAGACAAATCAAGTAACATCGTAAGTACGGCCTACTACAGCGTGATCAGGCCCGGATCAAATGTCAAGCCAGCCTAAAAATATTTATTCCTGGGTAACATTTCGTTAATTGTCTTCCTCCTCAAATCGATTCTAGGCTAAAAACATTTAAAAAAATTTTACCACGATTTTTTGTACTAAATCTCGATCGACTATCTTGAAATTTGGCGTGTGAACTTGTTTTCAGTTCCTTCATGAAATTCTGTAAAAGGGAACAATGGTACAATTTGAAAAATGGAGGTGGCCTTGAAATCTCTGAAGCGCTTCGACTTGGATGAAACTCGTCATCACCACATAACGATCATCGTCGAACTACGCAACTTTTGATGTTCCTTCTAATTCTGATAAGTTAGACAATATTCTTACTGCTAACTACTGTTGCCTCACCCGGTATATATTGATAGAAAGAGAGAAAAACGAAAGGGTGGGGAAGAAAGAGAGAGGGAGAGCTCTATTGACCAATGGAGGAAGTTTGCAGAATATGGTCACATGGACATACCAAACGGCACGTTGGAAATGCACGCAGGTATGCATTTGTGTATCATGCAAAGGACAGGTGCGGAGGTGGTTTAATTGCCTGCGACTTATCTGTGATAAAACGCCACGCGTGTCGCTATACCTCGCCATATGGCGGTTCACAAGATTGTCCCAAAGCTCCCCCATCTGATAGCTGATTTTTCGTATGACTCAAGATCCTTTTATTCCGATATAAATTCAAATAGTTCAAATCTGTTTCTTGGAATACCGCAAAAAACTGCGTACTTATAACTTTCATATCACATTAGAGCCTTAGGTCCCAGTAACGGGTATAGAATCATGTGCGAATTTAACAATTTTTTTCGCATGAAAAAGTGATTCACTCATCAAAATTAATTATACATCTATGTAGTATGAATATGAAGCTGTTAGAATTTTTTTTCGATGTACAAAAATGGCCGCATACTAATATTTTCTTTTATATTTTTTTAGGCGCTCCGCAGCGTGACATTTAGCATCCATAATTCTTTACCTGGAACAAAAAACCAAAATTCTCAACAATCTACATTAGAATACCTAGAGAAGTACGTACGGAATGTCAAAAGTATTATTTTATTCAAAAGTTGTAGGTATTTGAACTTAAGGGAGCTTTCCAGTGTGACAGCCCGAAAAATCGCTGTTTTTCGCGATTTTTTTTTTTAAAGAAAAAATAATCTAATCGGTCTGGTTTTTTTTTTGTATATTAATTGGGTATTGAAGAATACAAAACAATTTTTTAAAGATCGATTTATTTATTAATTAATATCTATGAAAATGATGAAACAATTGTTGCAGAAAATGCACTTGGATGTGGTGTCCACGTTGGGGGTCACAATTTTGATCTGAAACAAAAAACACAAAAAGATTATTGATCGGTATATAATTGGCTTTCGTGCTATGGAGGCTTTTTTTTTTTTTTTTGCAAAAATGGCGCTGGCTTGAACAAAAAGTATCGATTTTAGCATTTTTTTTGGCAGTTTTTTTTACAAAAAAATAGGAAGATGTCAAAAAAAAAAAGCTTCCATAGCACGATAAACAATGACGTTAAGAATATTGTGTAAAAAATTCAACTCGATAGCTTTAAAACTCTGCCCTCCAAGTTGGACACCGTTTTGAAAAATGCTGTTTCGAGAAAAACGCGTTCAAAGTTTCAAGTGAGGAAATTTTAGGTAAATCGTTTACTTACGGTCAATCAGCGATGCCAGGTCCATACAATATCCCTTCTGCTTCTTCGAAAAGATCGTGCTCAATGGATTGTTCAGTCCGACGAGCTGTCCTCGCCTCTTTGCTATCCAGGGACGCCCGGCGGTTTGCTTGGGTGATGCGCGCATTCTTGTACTTAGCGGCGAAATCTGCGGCGCTCGGCCCTATCGTGCATCCCATCGTCTCCAAAATTTTTAAAATTGGGTCGTAACCTTCATTGAAGGTGCACATAGCACACTGCGTAGCGATTTCTACTATCTGCTTGCCGCAGAATACGTGCTTTGGGGCTAGTTGCCACACACAGTGATTGAAGCTCTCGTTATTGTTTTGAGTGTTCGCGCCCGTACATCGTTCTAAGAGATCCTCCGTTGTTAGATCATCGTAAATCGGCTTTAAAACTTGTTGTACGTCTTCGTCGAGTGCTGGTGGATGGGTGTACTCCTCTCCTGTGGCCTCGGCCTTGCGCCATTCGCACCACGAATCTTCTCCCGGAGGGCAATACTCATGCTGAGGATTTTCATCAGTTGAGCTTTTGTGATGAAATGTAGCCCATATGGCTTTCCTCATATTTTCCACGGAATTGGAATTTCGACGAACTGCCAAGCCATAATATTCGGAGAGATTTGTCAATAATTTTAACGTCAATTGCGCTCTTTTCGCTTCAACAGCAGTTTTTTTTGTTTGATTTTTTTTAGTTTTCGGAGTACTTGAACGAGATCCTTTTTTTTCGGTTCACTCTCCATTGCTTTGTCTTTGATTTGCTTTTTGGCCTTTTTTAGTTGAACTAACCTTTTTCTTGCTTCGTTTCCCCTTTTATATACTCGCTTTTTCACGTGCAAAACGCATTCCTTTTTTTTTACCGTCAAATCGTCACCGTACGGCTTGGCTTCTAATAACATCTTGAATGTTTTTGTATCGCCGTCTCCTATATAGAAACCGTATTTCGCGTTGTGCAATTCTTCTGATCTCTTGAATATTTCGATTATACCGTCGACTTCCATTTTTCCCGCGCTGCCTTCGTGATTGAGGTTGCATTCGGATTCATGCGTCTCAAACCACGCCTCGTACTCGGATGTTCCCTTTTGTCCTTTCCAGAATGCACAAGCCTTGCAGAAGCTTGATTTGACAGTAACATCCAAAACTTTGTTGGTATATTTTCCAATCACGGACACGATACCCATGCGCGACGTGAAACCGCGTTTCGACCACGATCCATCACCGGACACCGTCAGAATATCGCCCCGATTTTCTGCTTCCAAAGTTTTTTCCTTCTCTTCGGTACCTGCTTTTTTCACGACGGCCTCGTATATTGATTTCGCTGCAATCTGCAGGATTTTCACGATTCCATAATAGGTGTTATTATTGAAGTTTGCAGTTAAATCCATCAAGGCGATAAAATTTCTAATGCCATTTATGCCGATGCCGACCAATCGCATGACAAAGCAGAAACGACGCTTGATTTCATAAGCATTTTTTATCAAAGGACAAGAATCTATCTCGGCCGGATCTGGACACGAACACTGAACACAAATTTTAAAGCCCAATCCGCGAATCGATTTTCTAAAAAACTTCACGTCGCTATTACACTTTTTGCACTTCAACAGTTCCTGAAGAGCGCCGAAAACCAAAAAGAACTCCAAAATCACATAGCTAAACGTTTGATCGATTCGGACTTCAAACTCTGGACTCTTTTTCAAGATTTTTGCTGCCGAAGTGCTCGCAAACGTTAGATCCGTTTCGATATCGTGTCGATTTGTTCCCTTGAAACCCGCGGATCTTTTTCGTTCATTTCGCGGATGTCCGCTTCTCGAGCCTTTTCTATCCTGCCACGCACATTTCTCTTTCGTAGATCTATCCATTTTGAATGTCGAAACTGAACTGAAAGACGAACCGGAATCACGTTGGAAGGTACACGAGCAGGTAGGAACGAGACAATAGAAATAACGGTCGCACGGGCAGACGGCCGACGCGGCAGCTGTAGCGCTCCGTTGCCTTCTTCCGAGAAATGCTGTACAGTAACCGAAATAATCTGAATTTTGGCATGAAAATTTCAGGGAATATTCGGAAGAGTGTATACTATTCGATAAAGCAAAAAAAAGAAATCGATTTTTTGAAAATTTCACACTGGAAAGCTCCCTTAAGAAATGAATTTTCAGTGAAAAATTTCGTTATAAGGGCTCATAAACTGCACATAAAATGAAAAGTTTTCGATTAATCAGAAATTCTGTACGTACTTCTCTGCAAAATGAAATTAGGAACATAACTTTTAAACTTGAAGTAAATCGAGTGCAAATTGGTGAAGTTATTTGTCACGTCAATTGGAAAAAAGCTGTTTCGAGGAGTTTCGAGTAGTCGGCCATATTGTGCATCGAAAAAAAAAATTCTAACATCTTGATATTCATACTAATAAGATGTGTAATCAATTTTATGAGTGAATCACTTTTTCATACGAAAAAAAATTGTTAAATCCGCACATGACCCGTTACTGTGGTCTAAGGTTTTAAGGTCGCATAAGTTTATATAAAATTTTACTTCGAGAAAGGGGTTCAGATTCGTTGTTTTTGCACAGTGCGAATATTCAATTCGTAAAGTACAGGCTCTTTATAATAAGGCTTCAACTGGTCGTGCCTCGTGACAGAATTGAACAATCTGCAGGGTGTAAGCGGTTTTTTCCATCCAAGGAGATCAACGAATGACAAAGTTCGACCCTCGCGTTGAGAGGGGTCCAGCGTCCGAGCAAACATGGGCGAGTAACTCCCGTGGAGGATATTGCTTTTTAAGAGTTCCGACGAGGAGCAACGGGCAAAAGTGGCTAGGAGACTTTAAATTTGAAAGACCGAAAGCTACTCGGGCTCGTTAAGCGAGAACCTGCAAGCGTCTCCGCCTTTTTCCGTCTCTCGTTACAATCCGCTTAAGGAGGTTGGAGCGGGCCAGTCGAGCCAAATTACGGTTTATACATTTCTTTCCAACAAACCTCAAAAAAATGCATACAAGGCACTGATTTTTTCTGCAGACGCTCATTTACCATAAAATATGTAATTGAAGGGCAAACTTATGGATTTTAATTACGCAAATAAGATCAGCTTTTGTGTTAGTGCCAGTTTGAAAAAGTATAACATTATCGATGATTATCACGAAACAACTGCGTCAGCGAATGGTTTGTACAATTCAGAATGAAATTTTCAATAATTTACAATTATGCCTATTTATATTTATGTCACGAGATTATTTATTGTCCGAGCGAAGCGAGGTCTAACAATCTACTGCAACAAATCGGCGTTCGTATGTTCGCATGTTTGTTCGACGATAATTTGCGTATCGCTCATCCGATCTTCATAAAAAATTTGATGTAAGAATTTCATGCTAATACAATTTCTAACTTCGAACATGGGCGACATCGGTGAAGACATCACGGCTTGATCATAAATCTGGCTAGCCTGAACAAATTTCCAGCCGGGAGGTTGTAAAAATGGAAGGGTTGTAAAAATGCAAGGGAAGCAAAGTATCAGTTCGGGGCATTGGGACCGAGCGAAGCGAGGTTTCCGTGAACTAAACATGTACAAGACAGCAGACAGAAAGATAGAATCACCTTCGGTTTTATAATAGTAATATATAGTAGTGTACAGTATAGTATAGTAGTGCATAGTAGTGTATCTAGTAGTAGTATAGTAGTGTATATAGTAGTAGTATAGTAGTGTATATAGTAGTAGTATAGTAGTGTATATAGTAGTAGTATAGTAGTGTATAGTATAGTATAGTAGTGTATAGCATAGTGTAGGGTATTATAATATGTATAATTCTGTAGGCAAGTAATTCATGCAACTACAATTGTTAAGTTCAGATAATGAGCGTAACCGGTCAAAAGGTTTCACGGTGATGTTTGGATATGCTTAAAAATGAAGGCCTTGCAGTCGAGAATCGATGGGCAGATGAGGTCATCCTGGAAGTGTTGTACTGTGAGGAAAAAAAAACAAAATAATTAAAAAAGTGTAATGAAAACATAGTAGTCATAATAAATATAATAATAATACAGAACAACAATATAAGTACGTTATGAGATATGAGGGAAACACATGACAAACGTATAATACATATACATCCTCCCTTCTTTCTTGGTAGTAATTTACTACCCTGGAGGAGAGCCCCTTTGACCCTTTTAGGGGTTGAATATCACACATTCCTTTCTTAGTGGGTGTTTACATCATAAAAGCAAACTCTTGTCAACATTTTACGTTTCTACCTCCAGTGGTCTGGGATGTGCGTTGGTCCGTCAGTGACTGACTGTCAGGACATGTTCTTTTATAGATATAGATAGATAGATGACACTCCATAACACGCATCGACTGATACCTTACTTCTCCGGTGTTTTGTGGTAAAGAAGTTTCAAAAAATTTGTAGTGGCTCGGTGTAGTCTAGACAATAACATATATTTTTTAAAAATCTTGGCTTGTGATTAACGCTTCAACCTCCTTAAGATTCACCACGTGGCTCTTCTCTTGTTCGTCACAAGAATTTTAACGTCATTTTCATCCGAAGTTCTTGTCGTTCGTTTTTTCCCCGCTAATGACGCCATTGTGGAACTGAGAGCCTAGCGACGAAAAGAGCCGACTTCTTTGGTATGTTTTTCATTTCCGGGCAACGCTGCTTACGATGTTTTCTCTTTGGCCGTAACGACGGTAATTGAGTAACTTTTACCGGGAAATACCCTTTGGAGGATCACCGCGCGAAAGCTTAACGATGCGAAATGAAGGAAAAAATTATACGTATTCCAGGTATGGTGGCGGGTTAAGGGAGAGGGGCAAGCAGGGAGGATAAGTATTAGAAAGATAACTGCAAAGGCGTCAGACTGTCGCAAATATTTGTCCGGTATCCTCTTATCTTAGCCAAGCTTAACAGCCCATATGTCGTACTCTCATCGATTCTCATTTTTTTTGCCCTCCTCCTTCTCAATTTCCTCTGGTCGCCCCTTCAGTCCCCCCTTTATTCGAGCACATTACCTGACCAATCACCCGCGCGTGTTTTTTTTTTACTTTTTCTCTCGCGTTCCTTTTGTATCTGTAAGTGCACGTCTACGTGTGCAATGCATCATACCACGCACCTTTTAGCAGGCTCGAACCTTTATTAATGTATCATCGATATAGGGCAAAGCCAGCAAAGAGTACGCACTTCATAAACGTTTATTTATGGAAAAATCATTTTTTATAACACACTTTGTACTTCTTGTTTCAATTAAGCTTCGGCCATGTAGGGACATTATTTTAAATATAAATCTCTGATAACCATCTCGAAAAATCTTAAAAAAGGCTTATACTTACAATAGAACTCGTCCCGTGCGGTCTCTTAGGATGCTGTGTTGCAAAGAGTACGCAGTGAGATTCTTTCCTAGAAGCTAAGAGTGCGCATGAGAGCGGGGTAGTGGTAAGAAATAGTGGTAGGCTCTCTTTGGGTGCGTACTCTTACCAAATACGTATTTTTATTCTATGGTTAATAATTTTCGTAAGTAAGCGAAACGGCGACATACCCTCTCAATAAATACAAAATTTGGATCACAACTTTCAAGTATAATAACATTCCTTGGGCGCAAATTAATCGCAAAGCTTACAAAACGTGCTTAAAGTTGTTAAAAAATAATATCAAGCACATCGAAAATCTATTAGTAGTCATAAAATTGGAAATAAATAACTTAAGGGGTCTTCTCACTTCAGACGCTAAAAAAGGCAATTTTCATGACATTTTTTGATAGGTTTATATTATAGATATTGATATGGAAAATTTTATATTTAATGAATACACTTTCGAAATACATTTAAAAATTTGTATTATTTATTTAAGTCACTATATATAGACGAAAATGGTAAAACAAATGTCCCAAAGAAGTTGTAGGTCTGCGCTGGAGATGAAATCTCGGAGATGGATCATTTGAAACAAAAAATCAAACGGTTTTAGATTCAGTATGTTAATGCCTATAGCGCATGTCATACGATTTTTGATATATGCAAAGATAACAAAATGGCGGACATTTTTCGAAAAACAAAAAAGAACGTGTTTTTTTGCCGTTTGTGGCAAAAAAATAGTAAACATAAAAATTTGTTAAATCCTTGCTTCGCGCTATAGCTATAGTTGTAAAGAATGTGATTAAAATTTCACAAGGATCGGTTCTGTAGTTTCGAAGATTTTATCAACAAGCCGTCGAAAAACATTGTTTCGAGCCCCTCTCAACTACGAAATAAACATTTAAAAGTTCGCTCCCTTACCAGTGAAATAAGAAACAATGGACCAGATATCGGCAAATTGTGACGATGATCGGATCATAGGACCTACGTCCATTCACGACATCAAACGCGCACGTGACGTTAAAAGATAACGAGTCAACCATGGGTAAACAAATGGGAAATGCAAACGACGTATCTATATAACATTTATACATCGGCGGGAAATAAAGCCTTTCTCAGAGATTCACCGCGGGGTCTCCGCGCATTTACTCCGCGAGCTTTTAATCCGACGAAAGCTCTCGGAAAACTCTCGGCTCTGGAGTATCTCGGAGAAGCGTCGAGCGGTGGCGTTCCTTTCAAGTTTTCGTCGTCGCTGGGACATAAGCGCTCGTAGAGTGTCCCGTGGAGACACCACTTTTGCTATCTGCGATATGCTTTTCCGCGCTTTGGAAACAGTTGGTAGCGCGGGACGGTCGAGGGTTGAAGTGGAGAGAAAAGAAGATGAGGCTTCACGAAGCTTCGCTGAGAGAACAGTTAAGAGAGCAGTCAACGCACACCAGCAAGGCTCAGAGTTGGGTTTCGAGATACACGTGTTTGTCCCTCTCATCCCTCTCCAACAATATCTTTGTGCACAGTATGGAGAAAAGCTTTGCGTGCATCGGGCATTTTTTCTCGTTCTCTGTCCCCCCCCCCGCCCCTCAGTCGACTTTTTCGCGAACCGTAACACCACGACGTCACACAGAGGACAATGAGCAGAGGGCTCGGCACGGGAGGCCAACCCTGAGGTAAAAAAGGCGAAATTTTCCGCGATACCAAATCGCGACGCGCAAAAAAAAACAAAAAGAATTGAAAAGGAAATAAAAAGAGGAGCGCACGATGAGCTTTGTCAAACACAATATGAAAACATTATCGCTGCCTCGAGCCGTTAAGCAAACAGCAATAGTGCGAGCTTTGGTGGTGGCTTGACGTCGAAGCTTACTCCCCTTGCGAAAAAAAGAGAGAAAGAGAAAGGGAGAGGGAGAGAAACGGGACTCTCGGCTGACTGTGCTTTGCCACGTCAGGACACCGTCAGGATCACCGCATCTCTGTACTTTTTACAATGCTGTTGCTTACTCTCGTTTTGTTACGTTGGCCTTTTCTCTTTTCGTCGTTTGTTATTCCTTTTTTTCCTATCGCGCTTGGGTCCGAAGAGAGAGAGAGAGAGAGAGAGAGAGAGAGAGAGAGAGAGAGAGAGAGAGAGAGAGAGAGGCAGAGATAGGAAGAGTTTATATCTGCGTCATATGTGCACAGCACATTTGGCCTGATTATGGGCTAGCCGAAATGGAGGTTGCCGAAGAGACTGAAAAACAACGGAAAGTCAAGGAGGTACGAGGGATGGAGGTCCGAGGGGAGGAGAGACTTTAAACTCGACAAAATGAACGAAGAGAGAGGACGAGAAGGAGAGATATTGATGTACGGTGAAAATCCGAACTTGAATGACAGTCATATCTATATATCGAAAAAGTAATGGAAGCAGGTAAACCTCTTTGCGTTTTTTCTCTGCAGCTGCAATAATAATTCACTTTTTAGGCACTGATACATCCTGTGCTATGGAATATAATACATTAGTGCTATGAATTTACTGTGTTTGGAAGCCGGAAAGCGATTCAGCTAGGTTTCGGCTTTGGAGAAACTCATTTCAAGGGCTACCAATGAGACTAATTTTTACCCAATGACAACACGAGACAAAAAAAGGTTGGTGCCGGCAAAATTCGAATTATTTTTTGTCATGTTCGTGTTGTTTCACTACTGGTGAGACCTACACGAACTTGTATTTCAAGGTACTACGGAGGGTTTACAAATGAATTTTCAGTTTCTAGTGAGTGTCGTTAGCCGTTCGTGACGGGATGTATATATTTAGACGGGGAAAAAATATGCGGTTTTGAGGGATTTTTCAACTGAGAAATAATTATTCTATATTTGTTACACTGTAAGTATACCGTAATAGTATATTCAAATATACCAAATATTTTTTTTCAATGCTTTTATCATCAAAATAGCAGAGCTGTGGCAGAGTTTTACAGCAAAGTTGCCGCGGGAATGGCGAATCGGCGTGCAATGTAGCTTGCCACGAACTTTAATTTGCTAAAAAAAAATTGTTGGATTTATAACATGTAAAGTTTCTATTCGAAAGTAATTAATGTGAATAAAATGCAAATTTAAGAGAATGACACTCGTTTACAAAAAAAATCAACATTTAACTCAAAATTTCTGTAAAATTTGCGTGAAAAGTAGTAAAATACGCGGAAAGTAGTAGTGAAAAAGTTTGCGTGAAAAGTAGTAAATATTGTGTGAAAAAAGATTCCAAAAGTAGTTTTCTTTTACAATTTGTCAAAAACAATTCTCGTCCAGCAAAAGATAACAATATTATAAATATTTCTACCAAGATTCAAATCAATCTGCTTAATAGTTTTTGAGTAATGCTGCACGGCAATTTCAAAAATACAGTTTTGATAAAAACGCGCTTGAAGTTCACATAGAATTTTAATTAAATTGCACTGGGTACTTGTGGTAACTGATTACGGAAGTAATGTGTTACGAAGTCATTGAATTATCAATTATAGTAGCAATTGTATTTCTTGGTTGTTAATTTCATTACTTTTTGCCCATCTCTGCCTGCCTCTCCGCGCTCTCGCTTCAACCTGTGGCGCGCGCTCCAAATCCTAGCGGTGAGGCATAGCGTTGACCGGCTGTAATATTTGAAGTTTTTCGAATTTGGCTTTGAAAATCTAAGAAAATATTCTGCAACTATAGTTCTATCGTTTAAACGAGAAAAAGGAAACCGATTTTTTTATCGTTGTCGATATATATCCCGCTATAAGATTTTATTTTGTTTTTCGAAAATTATTTGCTGTTATAAATTAATTCAGTCATATGGCGACGGCAGCAAAGCAAAGACGAGCTTGTTCGAACTACCCTAATGCATTTACTTATATTTTTGTAATTAGTGTATTTGATTTTGATGATTTTGTAAATAGTGTATTTTTATTTCGGGATAAAAATAAAGGATCAAGATAAATTTACAGAAAATCTTTGCTCCTTCAGTAAAGAGCAAGGAGAAAGTTTCCACCGAACATAAAAATCATGGACGATAGGTATCACGGAAGATGGGACACACATGTAATGGCTGATTCCGTTCAGAGTTTGATGCGTGACTGCTTCGACAAGTCTCACTCAAGAACATCACGAAAAAGAATCTTACTCAATGTAAAAAAATTTAATAGAACTTAAGTTTTTCAATAAATTAATATTTTATAAACAAATGTATTCTTTCCGTGTTTTCCGAAGAATACCAACATTCAGTTATGGGAAGAATATTCAGAAAAATATATACCGTTTTGCGGAGCCAAATTGGCTGTTTAGCTGTGTAAAAAATGGAATCATCAAGATTAGTGAAGATCAACAATCTTTGGATGGTAAGAAGAATAAGGTATGAATTAATTCCATTGGTAGTCGATTATCTGCCTAGGTGCTTTCATATATATTTTCCGCCCTTCCACCGTATTTCTTCTACTGCGTATAAATAAATGAAACAATTTTCCTAAAGATAATTCCAAAAGTATGCCATCGCTTATAAATGTTCAGCGCAAGGGTGACTATTTTTAGACTCGCTGTTTTGCACGGACTTCAGACTCGATGCTTTTGTCTCTACAGGAAAGCAGAGACGTTTATGGTGTTCTCAATCTCGCTGACGGCTAGTGATGTCAACTTCAATGTCACAGAATAGGTGAGGCTGAAGGCCAAAACAACAACGGAGACTCGCTTCAAGACAGTTCACACTGATAACCTATTTGCGACCGTTTGAAGCAAACTTATTTTTGCGAATTTGGATGTCGGTCGTAACGAGAATTAGCTATTGTCACAGTGTTCATCTGCACGGTTGGTTTGTGGCGCTCCCACTTAGTGTGACAAACGAATTTGGTAACTCATCTAATCGAATTGTCTGGCGTTGACAGCTGGCGTGGCGAATGCAGTAAATTCGTTACCTGAGAGAACCGCGAGAGCAATTTCGACGTACTCGTGACTCAGTGACAAACCTTTCGAAACAACGTCATCTCGTAAGCTGTTCTACGACGAACCCAGTTGGTTTTATTGATGAACCTTAACCATTGGGGAATATCAGGCCCCAACGTTTAAAAAATTTGTACGGAATTTTTCCAACAAAGAGAATCAATCATTGTATCATTAAGGGGTTGGAGGGGGTGGAGATACCTTTCGGCGAGGATTTTTTTTCTGATTTTCATTATTTTTTTTTTAACGGAAATATTGCTTCGCTATTTTTGAGACTTGGCGTATGTTTTATTACTAGTTTTGGCTGTTACATGGGATTTTGTTTATTTTTTAATCTTTAAAAATGGGGGGTACGGCCCGGTCTTCTAAACTGCATTTTTAAAACTGGCGTGACGTGTAGCTAAAAAACTCATCGACCGATTCTGATGAAGTTTGGTATAGATCTTTCTCAGCTCATTGTCTAAAACATGAACCTCGTTTTTTTTGGAAATAAAAAAAAGTACCTTTTATTCGAACAATGCAGCTATTTTTATCGGAAAATTCCATCTTTTTTGTTTCAAAGCATACCATTTAATTGATTCACAACATTTTTCACTTTTTCTTGATTCATATGCTGCGTATGAGTGTCAGCGAAAAAAAAAATTTTCGTTGGTTTTTTTCACATTAATCCCGCCGACGCTACTTGTCACGCCCTCTGACAACATCCGCCGCAAACCGCTTAGAAGACCGTGCCATATCTTCGCCATTTTTTCAAGATAAAAAAAACCATGTAACCGCCGAAAGTGGTAATAGAACATACATTGAGTTTAAATAAGGTGAATAAATCTTATCTTTAAAAAAATATCACGAAAATCAGTCATTGTATTTTGCGCCTCTTCCGATAGATCACGTTGTAGTTCCCCCTATCATGCCCGAATTACCACACGCTTCATAGTCATCCATGGATTTTTTGTTGTCGTGGATGGCATGGTTACGATGTTTCATTCTTCTTTCGTGTGTCGAAAGAACCACACGTATCGGAAAAGTTTTCGCTGCAATCTAGAAAATGAGTGTTAGCAGCGAATCCTCCGGAATAAAGAAGACGCAAGATTTACTGGAGAAGAGGATAAGAAAATTGGAAAACCAACTCGCAAGCAAGAGACATCGTAAGAAACACAAATGTAAGTAAAAAAAAAAAAAAACTACGTCACATACGTATCAGGGAGGAAAACTCGTGCTGAAGAATGGATATTCTTCGCTACAAGCAATTCCTACGGGCTCTAACCTACAGGAAAAAGAGTTATTACTCAATATATCCACAGAGCTGAGGATCTTCGTTTACTTTAAGGGCTCTTAAAGCAAATACGTCCAACGTATTAACGAATCAACCAAAGATCTCCGTCCGCTTTAATAGGCTCTTACCTATAAAGCGAGTACGTCCAACGTACAATACAATCAACCGAGATCTCCGTGCGCTTTAAGGGGTTACCCCCACTCGCAATTGTGAAAAAATCGACTTTATTTATTGCATTTTTTTGAAGTATAGGTATCTGAGAATATGTCCTGAAAATTTCAAGTCGATCCGAACAAAATTGACTCAGATAGGAGCGTTGAAAGAGAAGAATCCGTGAATTGAAGAACTGAAATTGAAACTTTAAACGCGTTTTTCTCAAAATGGCATTTCTGAAGTCGGTGACCAAGATTACTCGAACACTAATGAACCGATCTTCTTGAAATTTTGCAGGCTTATTTAATACATAAAAATGTAGTCTTTAAGGAGTAAGGCCACTGTAACGGCCCAAAAAAAAGGTTTTTTCACTAATTTTTTGCTCCCGAAATTGAAGGTATTTGAAAAAAAACTTTTAATGGTGTTATCGGGCATACATTAAACTTTATTATAAAATTTTTTTACAGTAAAAAAAAACAAAATGGCGGTTCCACAGCTATCTTCCCGGGACATGTTTTGCTTCCAGGGCTCCGCGGCACGCAGCACCACTGGTGCACTTTTGAATCTAGAACAAAAAACCATTAATCTAGAGGGCTATAGCTAGAGAATGTCGATCGGATTTTAAAAAGTATCAATTTTTGTGGATTTGGCGTGCGTTTGAAAAAAAAATTGATTTTTGACGAACAAAACGGCAAGTTTTTTGTTAATAAAAAATCAATAAATAAAGTTCTTGAAAATTCCGATCGACATTCTCAAGATAATGTAAATGTTCACATCTGGTTAAAATTTCAAGTAAAAAAAATGAAAATTGTTCGAGTTATGCTGCGTGCCATTTTGAAAAACCATGTTTCGAGAAAAACGCGTTTAAAGTTTTGCGAATAGTTTTTTATTGGAAAAAATTAAAAAAAGAAGTTAAAAAAAATTTTTACCGTTAGTCTGCAATCCCAGCACCATACATTTGTCCTTCGATAGCCAAATTTTCGTCTTCTTCGTCTTTCCTGGTTGATTGTTGGAGCACGCGCGCACTTTTGGCCGCGTCGCTCAGAGATGTCTCCGCGTGCGTGATGCGTTTGGCGTCGGCTTCGATGCAGAAATTATATAACTGTACACCAATTTCCACCTCCAACATCTTGAATATTTGCAAGACGTTGGTAAGGCCGCCATTGAATATGCAAACAGCGATATCCGTCGCAATATCTAGTACAGTTTTTCCGCTTGAGGATGATTTGGGGGCCAAACTCCAAACGGTAGCGTTGAAACTTTCGTTATTGTTTTGAGTATAGGCCCCCAAGCAACGCTCCAGCAACTCGTCCCGGCTCAATTCCATGTAGATGGGTTTGATGGCTTGATAAACCTCCTCACTCATTGGCTGATTGTGATGATACGCATCCAAGGCATTTTCTGCTTTCGCTTTCTTCCAACTGCACCAATTCTCCGAACATTTTTCGTGCTGAGGCTTTTCATCCGTTGACATTTTGTGAAAAAGGGTTGCCGAGATCTCATTTTTCATATTTTTTATGGAATCGGAATTTCGACGGATTGCTAAGCCGTAATAAATGCTTAGTTCGTCAATCAATTTGGCAGTGAGTTTTCCTCTTCCCCCGAGACCTTTTGTTCCTTTTTTTAAGTTTCTCAATCGAGTGCCCATTCTTTTTTGCACGTGATCTATGCACTCTTTTTTTTTAACATCAACATTTTCATAAGGCTTCGAATCCACGATGCCTTTGAAAGTTTTGGAATCGCCATCTCCGATATAATTGCAGTCGTTTCGGAGCAAGTTTTGACACGCTTGGCGGCGACCTTCATTTCCTAAGGACAACAAATTTTTTTTCGCACAGGACCTTTTTTTTCTTATTCTAGAGGGTTTAAACTATTTTTTAAGCCAATGAAAAAAAAATCGATTTTTCAAAAAATTTACAGTGGCCTTACCCCTTAATCGTTCGATTTTTTTTTTCACTAAAATCGAACCATTAACTTTAACTGTCCGCCATTTTGTGAAAAATGAATATTTTTTAAAATCCTTCGATTAAAGACTAGTTTATACTTATATTTGACTAAATCCATCCGCATTTTTTTTCAGATGATCCACTTCGCCGGAACATTGGTCACCGCAAACCGTGTATATAAAAACATTATTTCATTGACGGCCATTTGCCACTAAACAATGTAATATTTTTCAATAAAAAAATTACTGAAAGTTCTTCAAGATGTGTTCTTTAAGAGGGTATATTGATCGATTAAAAGTTTTGTAGTTTTCTTTAAAAAAATTCATGAAAAAGGCCTTTTTTGCGCTACAAGTGGGGGTAACGCCTTAATAGGCTCTAACCTATAAAGCAAGTACGTCGAACGTAGCGATGCAAAAACCAATGATCTCTGTCCGCTTCCATAGGCCCAAACCTATAAAGCGAGTACGTCCAACGTACTAGGAAAACAACGAAATATTTCCGTCCACATTAATGGACGTTAACCTGAAAAGAAAATACGTAAAGTGTACTTACCAAGCTACCTCATTTACAATAAGGTTTATCCTAATTATTAGGACGCCGTTGTGAATCCGAGTCATCGGAAAATGGACAAAGTTACGGGAAGAGACGTCACAACTTCGCGAGAGGATCAGAGGTTCGATCTGACAGATACGATACCGAGGCGGAACTCTCTGAGAGGGCCATAGAATGCGTCTCCTCATCGAATGCAACGGAGACTGCCAACCCCGTTACAGCAAACGAAGAAACGCTCGACTATACGAACCACAAGGTACGTCTTGCTACCCAGGCCTCTTACCTGGAAAAATCTCATGACACGACCGCCCCTACGGTAGGCAACAATGCAACTCAATCGGAAAATGAACCACCCATCGAACCACACATTCTCGAGGTAATGGGAAAAAGAATTCTAGAAGAGCGACTTCCAGACCAAACCATCTCCAATGAAATTGTAGTAAGATGGGAGGAAATCCTGAAGAAAGGACTTCCTTCGGAGGAAAGAGAAAAAATAATCAACAAATACTCACCTCCCAAGAACGCGATATGCATTGACCCACCTCTGATTAATCTTGAGGTAAAAATCATATTGTCCGAAACAATACTGAAGAGAGACGAAAGAATAATTTCAAAGCAGAGGAAAACAACAGCGTGTCTCGCAGCAATCGGAAATACCGTCCAAGAACTCCTGAATAATAAACACGAAAAACTCATTCTAGTAGAACGACTGAGTGATATAGGGAGACTGCTCACGGACCTCCAGCACGACGACTTGACAACTAGAAGGGGTCTTATTGTAGCAAATTTGAACATAACAGCTAAATATGTCCTGGTCTCATCGACAACAGATCAATTTTTATTTGGGAAAAATCTGGAAGAAAAAATGAAGGCAGCAAAAGCACTGGAAAATACCTCCCGAGAAATGAAAATAACACGGAACACCCTAACACCAAAAACCTCAACAAACGTGAAGTTCCCGCCCCGTCGCCCTGCCGGAAGACACTCCCAGAGATCAACGGAATTAGGCGAGAAAAAATACCCACAAGTAGCGAAAAGCCAGAACAGTTCGTCGAGACAGAGGAACAGCCATCGTCGGGACAAACCCAACCTGAAAACAGACAATCGCCAATATCGGAGACGCTAGCGATACCGCCAAGTACAATAGGAGGCAGACTACGTTTTTTCAAGCACGCTTGGGAAACAGTAGCTTGTGATAAGCGAATACTATCATGGATAGGAAAATATAAAATTCCCTTTTGGAAAATACCCTACCAAACAGTCGTCCCAAAAGATCGAGCATTTTCAACGAAAGAAAGCTCAACGATTAAAGACTTAATACACACACTAATTGAAAAAGGAGCCATTGAAACCTGCGAACCCGACTCCGAACAATTTTTATCGGATATATTCGCAGTCCCAAAGTCGAGTGGTGGTCACCGACTGATCCTTAACCTGAAGAAGTTAAATGAATTTATACCAACTGAACATTTAAAAATAGAAGACCGAAGGACAGCCATAAACTTAATAAGAGAGGGATGCTTCCTAGCAACAATCGACCTAAAAGACGCTCACTACGCTATCTCTATATCAAAAACGGATAGAAAATACCTAAGCTTCAAATTTAATGATGAATTGTTCGAATTTACCTGCTTACCCTTCGGCCTAGCTACAGCGCCTTACGTCTTCACAAAAATTATGAAGCCAATAGTCGCAAACTTACGAAGTATAGGGCTCATGTCAGTCGTCTACTTGGATGACATACTGATCATAGGCCGGTCCTTTGCAGAATGTCAGGAAAATATTCGAATCTCGAGTCTTCTGATCCAAAAGTTAGGATTCATCATTAATTTCCAAAAATGCCAGTTGATACCCTGACAGAGGTGCAAATATTTGGGATTTTGGTTCAATTCCAAAAAAATGCTTATTGCCAGATGATAAACAAGAAAAAGTGAAACAACTAACCCAAAAGTTCCAAAAAATGAACAGTTGTCAAATTAGAGAACTTGCCAGGTTTATCGGGACGGTAGTAGCATGCTGTCCAGCGGTCCCCTATGGATTCGCTCATACAAAAATATTTTAAAGAGCTCGTTACTTAGCATTACGAAAAAACAATAATTGTTTGGATAGCAATATGATCATAACTCTAGAACTCAAAAAAGACTTTTATTGGTGGGAAAAAATAAAAGAAAAAGCCCAAAATTCGATAAGATTGCCAAAATTTAGACTAGAAATTTGGAGCGATGCATCAAGGTCCGGATGGGGAGCAATATGTGAAAATCACAGATCTCACGGGTTTTGGAATACACGAGAACGAGAATCACATATTAATTTTCTAGAATTAACAGCAGCATTTTTTGCCCTCAAATGCTTTGCAACTCAGTTACAAAAATGCGACATCCTATTGAGAATGGATAACACAACCGCGATTGCCTACATTAATCGAATGGGTGGAACGCGTGTCAAAAATCTGAGCAGCTTAGCGAGAATGGTATGGGATTGGTGCGAAGATAGAAATCTAAACATAGTCGCATCATTCATCGGTACAAAGGAAAACGTAGAAGCGAACTTCGAATCGAGGCGACTTGAAAAAGAAACTGAGTATGCTTTAGCAGACTGGGCATTCAGTAAAATTACTAACGCAATGGGAATCCCCGATGTAGACCTATTTGCATTGCGCACCAACACCAAGTGCAACACCTATGTATCCTGGTATTGTGATCCAGGATGTATGGCGGTAGACGCATTCACGAAATCGTGGACAAAGTTCACGCTCGGATATGCGTTCCCACCATACTCAATAATCCAAAAAACCTTGAGAAAAATCGACGACGATCAAGCAACGGTTGTTGTAGTCGTTCCGAGATGGCCGACACAACCGTGGTACCCACTATTTCGAGCCCTAATGAGTAAAGGACCGATGACCTTAAAACCAAATAAAAACCTATTATTATCTTCTGACAGACAACCTCATCCGCTTTAGAAAGACCTTACCCTGGAGGTAGGAAAATTATCCGGAAAGCCTTTCAACTAAGAAACATTCCAGAAGATTCACTAGATTTTATAACAGCATCAATCCGTTCGTCGTCAATTAAACAATACGACAGTGCCTTAAAAAGATGGTGGACGTTTTGTGAAAAACGAACGATCGACCCATACAAACCATCGATGCAAGAAATTATATCAGTCCTTACGCAAGAATTCAATAAACGATCAACGCATGGAACGCTTAATTCACTACGCTCAGCAATCTCCTTAATAGCAGGTCCACACGTGGGCTAAGATCCCAATATAAAACGAATTTTCAACGGAATTTCGGAACTTCGCCCTTCAAGACCAAAATATAATCAGACGTGGGACCCAAAAATAGTACTGGACCACCTAAATTCACTGGGAAAAAACGAACACTTGAACCTCGATCACCTAACTGGAAAACTCGCCACGCTCCTCGTTCTTATCACCAGCCAAAGAATGCAAACGTTGTCTTTGATAAAAATACATTCCATCGAGAGAGGTCTGGACGGAATACAAATAAAAATACCCCATACTATAAAAACATCGGGACATAACAGAAAACAACCATTATTAGTAATACCCAAATATCTAAAGAAGAAAAACATTTGTGTTGTGGCGGCCCTCGAAAATTATATAAAAAGAACTGATAAATTGCGGGGACAAGTGGAATCCCTATTTATCAGCTTGAAGAAACCGTATCACCCAGCCTCCTCCCAAACACTAGCAAAATGGGTAAACAAAATACTGACAGATAGTGGTGTAAACACCGAAATGTTTTCGGCGTACAATACACGCCATGCTTCAACTTCCGCCGCAAAACGGAAAGGAATTGGAATCGAGATCATTAGGCGTACAGCCGGCTAGACGGAGAGTTCAAAAACCTTGGCGCAATTTTATGATCGTCCCATCGTTTCAGACAACACGGCATTCGCCAAAGCTATATTGGATTCTGGATAATGTTTTGATTCTAAAACTAAACAGTTCTCATTAAGTTAAAAAAAAAACAAAAAAAAAATTGCCATTTTCTGTTAGCAAATAAACAGAATTACAAATTGAGTCAACTGGAAGTATAACTCAATGATCATGGTTGCCGTACACACCTTTAAACATCTACAACGTGATCTATCGGAAGAGGCGCAAAATACAATTGTACGATTAAACGAACTTACATGTAAGGGAAGTTCGATCATAATTGTATAGAGCGCCTCTTCCGATAGATCACAACCCACCTAAGTAATTGAAAAGTACAAATACAATCCATATCGTCAAGACAATAACGTCCCATAGCAACGGCAACACTTTAAAAGAATGAAACATCGTAACCATGCCATCCACGACAACAAAAAAATCATGGATGACTATGAAGCGTGTGGTAATTCGGGCATGATAGGGGGAACTACAACGTGATCTGTCGGGAGAGGCGCTCTATACAATTACGATTGAACTTCACTTGCAGGTAAGTTCGTTTAATCGTACAATTTTTTCCTCGCCTAAAGGTACCCCCCCCCCACACCTAGGTCGGTCCACTGCGAGTCGTACTCGTAATAAAACAAACGCAAACTTACCTGTTTGACGATTTGAGTTAATAAACTCACTAAAGAATTAACTGCTCTCCTGTTTTTCAGCATCACACATACGCACATCAAATTACGAAGAATTGCCATAGTTCATCCTTGTAAAAGTTAGTAAACATAATTTGAAAGTTATCCAATTGTTGTACATTCATGTATAGCAGAGTAGTTCCTCAAATATGAATTTGCACATAATGACGCTGCTCCCCCCCGCCCCACTTTCAGTTTTTCCATCGTTTCAGGTTCGTCCTCAAATAACTTTTTTTTCTTCATCAGACCCAAGGCTGAGGTTCTGCATTTTTCAATAGTGACTGCTTGTCCCATGTGGGTAGTTTTATTCTTCTCATAAACGTTGGCTGTCATGTGATTACGTTGATGGTGTCAAGATATCGATCTCCTACTTTCTTTCTCTCGAGTTCTATCGGCCTGTCTCTGTCTCTCTTGCTCTCTCTAGTGAAACGTCCATAGGTCGAAGTACAGTATATAGATATAAGCGATACAAAGTATTAATGTATATAATATGGACGCGAAGCTTCTCTTGGACAATGGGGAAAATGGGAGCGGAGCCATTTGGGGCAAACTACCATTCTCTCTCCCTTCGTGATACGATTCTATATATATCCTGTCTATCTACAACGGGAGACTCTCACACGACGACTCACACGCCACCGCGATCTTATCAATTCTCGGAGTGCTTGGCAGCCCAGACCAACTATGAAGTATCGAGCATGTATATACCCATCGATATATACGTACGAAAAAGTCTATCTATATTAAGGTGGCTAGCGAGTACATCCTGTCTTGCGTGAGTTTTCGAATTTATCCCCTACAGAATTGATTCTTCCATTAATAATTGATCACCAAGGCTATTGCTACTTTTATATATATTAGGAATGTAACGAATTTCTGTTTCACTGTTGGTATATCCGGTATGAAGATCATCGATTAACGCAAAGAAAACGATTTCCAGTGAGTAGGGGAATTCGTGGCAAGACGAATACGCGGGATACGATAAATCGTAAGCCTATCTACTAAACAGTGTCTGCGAGCACAGTGCTCCCATTAAAGTTTAGCGGGCTGGCGGGGGGGGGGGGGGGGTGGTCGATGAAAGTTAAAGTATCAACTGTCGCGGAATCACGCGTCTCGAGTGAGAAGACAATATTGATTTTTTGACAAGACGATCTAACTTTTGGTTAAGTTTAACATGGTTTCAGTTCATTTGAGCTGCTGACATTGTTTAGAGACAGGTAGGTAAACACAATGAAAGTACTAATTATCAATATAATAAGAACGGTTTGTCAGAAATGTTCAAGGTTATTGCGTGATTTTTTGTTAATTCGTTAACCGTCTAATGGGACAAGATGAATACAAGCTATCGCAAAGCCGCAATATTTCACAATGTACCATTATTTACGTTGGAAAGGGTGAAATGAAACTAGTAAAGCATTTGGTTCCTCTTCCACCGGTGTTTCTACCAGGGGAAGAAAAAGTACTTACAAATGATTAAAATAATATGGAAGCAAGATTATTCAGACTAAATATTACAGAATTTAGACGATTGGCTTAACAAATTGCTGGTATGGAGAATGAAACCACTTTTATGTGCGACGGATGCCAATAATTCGTGTCCCATCATTCTCCCAGCGCTGTTTCATCTAGCTAAGATGGGTAAACTAAAGGTTTGATTAAAAATATATATTGTATGGTAAAAATCAGATAGACTGAAATCAGATGGTTTTGCTTGCAAAATGAAAAGATTGATAAATATTGATTAGCTTCAAAGAATAATTAAAGTTGACTGAGTCGTATATGTATTGTTTTATGTGAACATGATATTAGCGTTATCATCATGCCCCTACTTCTTCTACGCTTGTACGCTATACATGTTGCCTCCTTCCACGGATTAATAAAACACGCGAAGGATGAATAAGTGAGTAGATTGACAGATCCGAGTGCAAGCGCAAGAAAACGAGCAATGACATGTTTTAGTGCCATAAAGATGATCGTGGTGCAATCAAGCAACAACTGATCACAAATCTTGCTATCGAGAAGTAAAACGGTCGAATATATACAGAGTAGACCATCCAACGTGATCACCCTAAATATCTCCGTTGTCTTTAGAGCGACGCAAACAAACCCAAACAAACCCAAACAAACCCAACAAACCCAACAAACCCACACAAACCCAACAAACCCAAACAAAACCTAAACTAACCCATTCAAACCCAAAATATTTTGGTGAAAAATCAATTCACGGTCATGAAATCATAGGTCGTTGGATTCCTCTGAATATCAGCTACAACGTCTTAACAAATAAAAAAAACCACATGTTCCCATTTGAAAAAACCACTGATGACCTTGAAAACGCGAAAACTATGACCTTGACAAGAACGAATTTTTCATTACTGCATCGGTCCGTCCAACTCAATCAAAGCACCTCCTGACATTTCTCTCGTCACTCTAAAGGCAACGGAGATATTTGGGGTGGTCACGTTGAATGGACCACCCTGTATATAGGGTGGCTAAAAATGACCTGACATTTTTATTTATTATTATTTATTATAGTATTACTTATATGAAATATTATATATAGTATTATTTATTATATATTATATTATATATAGTATTATTTATATGAAAAGTAGACAGTTTCAAATGTCAGGTCAGTTTGACACACCCTTTATCTTGCATTCGAGCATTTGCAAATAATTTGATAGTCCTCCAATGTAAACGGGAAGTTGTCGTTACATCTATTAGGTGTGGTAAAAAGAAATCCATTATTTTTGCCCTCAAAAATAAAAACACAATAAAAGTAATAATAATAAACATAAATTTTAGATATCACTAGGAAACACTCGTAACGAAGGCGTTCAGTCACAACGGATTATTACTACGCAAAACGCGTTTAAACTCAAAACGGGTTTTAACTGTAATATACAGGGTGGATCAATAACTATTAGCACCTTAGATATCTTCGAAACTATAAAGTTCACAGAAATATTTGCTGAAATGAAATTGCACAGTATGAAAGGGGCCATCCAATAGCGATAATAGTTTTTTTTGCAGGTGGAGGTACTTCAGACCTTTGAAGGTCAACTCCTTTTTTTTTTATGGATATTATGTTTTTTTTCTGTATCATGAAAGAGGAGCTTGAAACAAGTTCAACGACCTATAACATAAGGTCATTGAAGGTCATAGAAAGTACAGAAAGGCGATAGTACTTACAGTTTCGGTAATAAATAAAATTACTACGTTTATAGTAAGTGTTCGAAATGACGACCATCAGTATCAATGCAACATTGGATGCTTTTTTCGATTGATTGGCTTGCAAGTTGTAATAATTCTTCGTTGCATGCCATCAAGTGTAGTTGGTACTTTGTACACTTTATCTTTCAATGTTCCCCATAGAAAGAAGTCTAAAGGTATTAGGTCTAGGGAACCAGCTGGCCACGATATTGGGCCGCTGCGTCCAATCCAACGATTCCGAAATTTTTCGTCGAGTTGCCTTCGTGCAATCAATGAATAATGTGCTGGACTCCGTCATGTTGGTACCACATGGTTTGTCGTGTAAGTAAAGGTGTAATTATCGCCTTCCTGTACTTTCTATGACTTTCAATGACCTTATGTTATAGGTCGTTGAACTCGTTTGAAACTCCTCTTCCATGATACAGAAAAAAAATATACCGATCCATTAAAAAAATGGAGTTGACCTTCAAATGTCCGAAGTACCACCACGTGCGAAAAAACTATTATCGCTATCGGATGGCTCCTTTCGTACTGTGCAATTTCATTTTAGCAAATATTCCTGTGAACCTTATAGTTTCGAAGATATCCAAGGTGCTAATAGTTATTGATCCACCCTGTATATATCCCGATATGTATGCAGAAAACATATTTTGAAACCATAATACGCATACAATATCGACCATTAGCGTCGTAATTGTTTTGAGAGTGGTCTGAAAAATTTTGGAAAGAATTGTTGATATGAGGATCAAAGGGGCGTCTAAAATTATTTTCACGTAAATAGCCTTCTATATATCGAAAGGTTATCTCGACGATATTGGATTGAATGTCTTCAAATTGATTTTTCCACATATAAATTCATACGTGTAGTATAAGATTAAAACTTATACGAAAAAAAAGAAAATCAGAAATTATATGAAAGGTCCGTTTCATCCAGCTGATCATTAATCGTTTTTCTTTCCTTCTGATTCAATCACACTCAACACATTTCTGTCTTTTATCCTTCTATTTATACCTCCCATTGACACGCTTATCTCTCGTCACGATTTTGACACATTGGGTCACGTCGACCCAGATAGTGCTTCATCTACCTGCTATTAACAACCCATAGGTCGGTTTGCATTTTAAAAAAAGTAGCAATTCACTCTTGAGACTTCTCAATATGTCTGCATGATTGAAGTGGGGAAAATATGAAATTTAATTGTTTGACAAAATTATTGTAAGTTCTCAATTTTGGGCAAGTGAGGATTCTGTTGAAAATTTGTCTGGGTTAAAATGACCCAATGCGTCAACGGAATGTTGACGAAGCTCATGGAAGACATACGTAATTTGTTTCACGTATTATGTAAATATATCGTAATATACATGCTATACTTACGGCAATATACAGGGTGTCCTGTTATAAATGGAGAATCCTGCAATTGTCGATAGGTCAGATCATGTCCTACCATACCTGGAATTTCCGTTTCGTAAAAGTCCCACGGGTTTCGAGATTTTGGGCTCTATGTTATTTTATTGAAAAAAAATCGTCTGCTTTTGGTTTTTCACATGCCTGTTCTACAAATGATATGAACCGACAATAACTAAGCAACTTCTTAAAGTAATCGGCACGATATGCATAGTATATTTTTTACACCGCAGGCTATCAAAGTCAGATGTTGGTTTGTATGAAAATTCTGCATCAGACATTTTTTCATAAAGTTTCCTTAATGTTTAAGGTTGAAAAAGAACATTTTTCTAGATAAAACAAATAACCCAGAGTATTTTTTTGAAAACTGGGTCAAAATTTATCACATGTAGAAATGCCATGGAAAAAACCGAAAGCAGATGATTTTTATCTCGAAAACCGTGGGCCTTTTAGTAAACTGGAATTCCAGAATATAGTAGGGCATCATCTGACCTATCGACACTTGTCGAATTATCCATTCGTAACAGGGCACCCTGTGTATGTTTGAAGCTAAATCGGATTTTTGCTGGAGACAAAGAAAACTTTTCTTCACTGAGAAGAAAAAGTATTTATAAGTCGCGTGTGTGTGTGTGGGTTGCAGAAGGAAACTCGGGCGAGACTTAACGCTCGGTTAGGTAGCACAACCCTTCGAGAAGGCTAAGCGAGGGTTGTTTCAGTGGCGATTCTCCGCGCGGATATAGTCCGAATTGCGGACAGGGGTTGCGGAGGCTTGACTATGATACAGGGTGCGAGTGTGCTCCTTGTGGCATGGGGTCGTCGAGGAACCAGAGTCGCGGGAGAATCTCTTCCTTGGAGATGCGCCCAGAGTCTTATCGCGATTTGCATAAATTCATAGTTTGAGGATTTAGGCCGAGAGGACCTAAGGACATCCCGAGAAGTTCTCGAACACACGGTCGTATACGTGCAGCATCCTTGACGTGTTTCCCCCTAGTTCAGTGCGGATTTCATCATAGGAACAGAAGGATCACTGAGAAATTTTCCGTGAATTCCCTGTCACCGAGGTTGGCATTAGGGTCAATCGAACTCAATTCTGTACGATTTTGTGGGTTCGCTGAACAAAGAAATTAGCCCTACAAAGTAATTTGGCGGTTGGGGACCTACGACCAAGTTTTTCGGTTCGGGAAAGCGAATGAAAGGTTCATCCAATAGTTCTTCGTATTCATGAACAGAAAAAAACGTTCGTAATCAGGAAAAAATGTTGTCGGCTTGACTAGAAGTTTCATTGAACGTCAGCGACCGTTAGATCCCATACATCATTTTTTCCCATCAGTATACTATTCCCACGATAATGACGACGCTGAGGTAGAACGAGCCCACGCGCTCTTGATTTCTATCATTTGTCATTTGTCTTTCTAAGATCTGCACATTCGAAGTTTGTACTCTCGATATATGGATTTTCGTTGAAGGCGGTATTAGGAATATTAAATACTCAGTGTTTTCTATTTCAGAGGTATGAATGCTCTAGACTTTCCGAATCTCTATTTGTTTGACTCAAACTATAAACTATCTGAATATATATTCTCGAATAAATGAGCTCTTGAATAAATAATCCTACGTTGTAATGGTTATTCGATTTCGTCATCGATCGAAGGATACAATTTCGAATAATTGACCCTTCGTTATTTTGAGAGTTCATAATTCCGTCCTTTCGAAATATTTGCCGTTCTACACTTGGCCATTCGTTATTTTGACCCCCACCCATTTTGATCAAATTTTAACCAGACATTGTTCATGCCATTATGCATGTTTAAGTGAAATTTCATAACAGTTGACTATGTAGATTGGGAAATAATCGGTTTTAAAATTGCATCTTTAAACACTGCTGCGACTGCATTGAAATTTAGATAGAATAATTTCCGTAAAAAATATTTGTCCCCTATAATAAGAACACATCCGAGTATGACAATACCGCATCGCTCCACGTATCCAATGACGTAAGTTTCCGCGGCATATTTAAAATAATACTGCAACACAAATTTTTATTTGGAAGTAATTTTTAATCGAACAATGATTTTAATTAGTTATGAATTAACCAACACTTTTATTCATTAATGAAGATAACACAAAGAATATAAATTTATACTGCAAATATTTTTTTTCTTATAAAATGTTTAACTTCAGGAACGCGTTAATTTTTTTTTCGAAATATCGAACAATACTCTTCTGCGGTGTTGTCATATGTCTTCTTATTGGAGAGGGCAAATATTTTTTACGGAGAATTATTCTGTCTTTACTGAACGTCTTTAGCAAGACTGAATAGTGAAGGCAATCCAAACCTTTTTCTTACTCTTTCCCTAACTAGTTTGTTATCCAAACATAATTTTTTTCAAAATTTATAAACACGATAGAATGGTACGATGAATTATGTGACCTGACTTTCGGTCAATACTGACCCTGCAGGGTTAAAAGTCACAATTTTTGAACCCATTATCTCCCACTTTAAATAGTCGACTGTTCTGAAATTCCACTCAAACATGCATAATGATATAAACAATGCCTGGTTAAAATTTCAATAAAATCTATAGCAATCAAGAGCGCGCGCTCGTTCCATCTTAAGTGGGGGGGGGGGGGGGGGGTAAAAAGCCCTTAAGAGTACTCCGTATTAAATTCGAATAGAAAAATATTCGGATAATTTGTACGATCGGAACTAGAGCAAACACAACTGCGAGCGTAATTTCTATGCATACTATACAATTCGATTTCGCGCCTTTCTCCTGACATAAAATATATAGTACTCTCAGTGTCCACCAGTTACATCGCAAGTTTTGAGCAAAAGCATAAACCTTTTAGCCGCACGAGCAACATTTTCCTCGAGGTGGTGTAATTGCCTTCGTGGGGCTTGCAATTTTCGTGCCAAACGAAAGAATTTATCGCGTATTTCAGCTATACGGCATACGTACACACTTACCTACGTTGCGGTACGGTGAGCCTGTGTGCGACGATCAGTTGTGCGCACTTAGCTTCATGGGATTAATAAAATATTCACTCGGCAGACGAACGGCAAAAAGTATAAGCCATGTAATCATTTTCTAACACGCTATATCGCCTTCTGCGATTCCGCGGGCAGGAGTGTATATCGCAAGCCTTGATATACTAATGTACATGCGAAGTAGGCTTGGAGCCCACCTATACGTGGCTCACAACAATCGGGCGCAGAAATCAGATCGACGACGGCATGTACGTATGTAGAGTATCAATCTGATAATATAAGGTCGAAGTTAGAAAGAACAAAATTTGAGCCATACATTATTAAGGCTATTTATCTGCATCTACATACGAGAATTTTTTTTCTCATTTTTAATACCAACCTTATGTTTTTTGCATGACGTATTGATGTCGCTGAATTAATACCTGAGTATGTATGATACACATATACATACATACATACATATATATATATATATATATATATATATATATATATATATATCGCCGGGTATCGTAATGTGAAAAATTTCCTGCCTATTTTTAACACCAAACCTATATATAACATAAACCTATAGAAGTTTGTTGGAGAGCCTCTAGATCCTACCATATTGACGTTTGAGAATTTTTTATTCAGAATTCTCAACTAGAATTTCTCGGATCGTCCAAAAAAAATTATTCTCTTTAAAAGAAAAATCTGCACGCTTCGTGAGCGTGTACGTGCGTGCTGATGTTATGTCAAAATGTAGTGAAAAAACACAAACTATAATTATAGTGAATTTTCAGTCATGTGATTGAAATCGATTTTTAGAATATAATACTTTTCTAAGGGGTCTTCTCACTTTGAACGCTAAAAAAGGCTCTTTCCATCAATTTTTTGATAGGTTTATATTATAGATATTGATATATAAGTGGCTACACTTCAAAAATACACTTTCGAAGTGAATTAAAGTAATTGTTTACGTATTTATATAACCCAAACAAACTTTAAACGCGTTTTTCTCGAAACAACGTTTTGGGACGGCTTGTTGATAAAATCTTCGAAACTACTGAATCGATCCATATGAAATTTTAATCACATATTCTTTACAACTATTGCTACAACGCATGTCAACGATTTGTGTGAATTTTGTTATTCATTTTTTTTTGCCAAAAACGGTGAAAAAACCGTTTCTTTTTTTTCGAAAAATGCCCGTCATTTTGTTATTTTTGCATATATGAAAAATCGTATGATATGCACTATAGCCGTTAACATACTGAATCCAAAACCGTTTGATTTTTTTGTTGCGAATCTGATCCGACTCCGAGATTTCATCAAGAGCGCAGACCTAACATTTTTTAAGGACATTTTTAACTACCCTTTTCGTTTATAAATAGTGACGAAAAAAAAATTTTTTACAATGTATTTCGAAAGTGCATCTTTTAAGTGTAACAACTTTTATATGGATATCTATGATACAAAACTACCAAAAAATTAATGAAAAAATCCCTTATTAGCGTCTGAAGTGAGAGGACCCCTTAAGCGATTTATACTCTTTCAAAATAAGATTTACACTTTTTTAAGAACTACTCATTTTGCGTATTTATATATTTTGTTAGGAAAATTCAGGATCCATCAAGAATCGTGTCGGATTGCGTTCGATAATGGGGAATCCTCTAGAATTCAAATTGGAGTCGTACATTGAATTCCAATGGGGAATCCCGATTAAAATCTAATGTACGAGCGTGACGTTTTAGTACAGGGATCCGATGCCATGACCCATTGGATCCGTATCAGGAAGGAGGGACGCCCGAGAAAGAAATTAGGAGGGCAGCCATAAAAAAAATCGGGCCCCATGAGGGTTTGAATATGGATTCGCTACTAGGGCTTTCCCCAATACAATCGGACTAGGCCCCGACAGGAAAATAACAGGGTTGGGTAATTTATTCAAAAAAGGCCGTAGCGAGTAAAATGATAAAGGGCCCAGACGGGATTCATCAGGGGAGTGATTGTTACAGGGCATACAATATAAACTGTAAAACTGAACTTGTTTTTTATTTTCTAATTTCGAGGTGAATAATAAATAATCCTTTATTTGAAGAAAATAGTTTTTATTATTGCTAAATACCTCGCTTGCTATGTATCCACTAATAAAGTTGATCATTATAGAGCACCCGTCAAAGAAATTAGAAGGGCAGCCGTAAAAAAAATCAGGCTCCGTGAGGGTTTGAATATGGATTCCCTACTAGGGCTTTCCGCAACACAATCGGACTAGGCCCCGACAGGAAAATAACAGGGTTGGGTAATTTATTTAAAAAAGGTCGTAGCGAGTAAAATGATAAAGGGCCTAGACGGGATTCATCAGGGGAATGGTTGTTACAGGGCATACAATATAAACTGTAAAACTGAACTTGTTTTTTATTTTCTAATTTCGAGGTGAATAATAAATAATTCCTTATTTGAAGAAAATAGTTTTCATTATTGCTAAACACTTCACTTGCTATGTATCCACTAATAAAGTTGATCATTATCGGGCAGTAATAGGGTTGCTTCAGAGCTTCGATTGGGTTCTGTTGAGGCAACCAGTCGGGCCCTGATTTATAAGCCTCTTTAGGCCCTCGTCGACAAAGTGTGACCGGCCTCAAAGGGACCTGGTCGGGTGCCATTTTAGGACCCTTTCAGAGTAAGGTAAATGTCCCAATTATTGAACAGCTAAGGATCTGGGGGATTGAATTCGGTGAGAAAAAATATAAAATAAAGAAAAAAACCATCGCTTTCATGTTCAAATGATACTTTGATATTTTTACTTTCGAAAAATCACCCTTTAAATTATTTTTAAATGATTTCAAATGAAAAAAAAAGAATAACAATGTGAAGCATGCAAATGTCCCAATTATTGAACTCTAGAACTGCCTATGTCCCTAATATTGAACAGGCATGTCCCAGTTATTGAACACTCTCGAGAATTCTTTTTCCGTTCTGAAAATATTATTTTGGGTACAATATTGAGCAATAAAAGCAAAATCAAACACTTAAATAATCTTTTATTAATCATGTAAAAATACAAAAATATATATTTAGTCGCTTTTGACAGCTTTTTGGTTCATTCGCATTTGGTTTATTTTTGCTTTTCAACTCGAACTTTATCTTATTTGTATTTTCAGCTTTCTCGTTTTTATGTTCTGTTTTTGTTTGATTTTGTCGCAGCTTTCTTGTTTTTCGACTCCAGCTTGATGTTCTTTTTATTTACCGCCCAGCATATAGTGCGGTTTTTACAACTTTCGCACTATATGCAGAGCGACGTCTTTTTGTCGCCATGTTTATGCCGTTTTATTGAGAAAATTTTGTCCCTGAAATATCGGAGAGCAAAAAATATTGAACATTGCATTCGTATTTTTAGGTTACATTTAGGTTATATTCTCTTTTTACTTTTCTTTTTATGTTTATTGCACTAAAATACAAATAAAAAATATATTTGACGATCTTAGAGTTATTATTAAAAGAATAAAGGTAAGTTTATTCAGGAACTTACAGTTTTTGTTTGAATAAATCCGATTCACACGATCTGTCACACGTTAACTGTCTCGATGTTTTGATGGGTTTAATGACGCCATCTTGGAGAATTCGAGTGTTCAATAATTGGGATACACGGCATTTTCTATGTCCCAATGATCGAACACCGTATTTTTAAACAAATAATTAATTACATTTTTTTTTTATTGTTATTTGTGAGAAATTTTCTGAGGAACCTGAAACGCCTTTACTTTTTGAGATGTGACGGTTTTTGAATTTTTCATGCCCTTACGCATGAAGCGGCGCGTCTTAGCAAAAACGATAAGCAGTTACCACGAGACGTCAAATCGGGTCACCGTTGCTGATTAAATAATTTTTTTCTCTATTAATTCAAGCTTTTTTGCACAAGTAAGGTAACATTTCGATAGCTAAAAGTTCCATATATGTAATGAAATTTTTATAAATAAGTAAATGCATGCAGGTGAATGAGAAATAATAAAAATACAAGATAGTGTTCAATAATCGGGACCTGTTCAATAATTGGGACATTTACCTTAAGGGAAAAATAATCGGAGCCTAGTCAAAGCCCTGGCTGAATTACCAGTCGGGCCCTGATTCAAACGCCTCTTAAGGCCCTCGTCGACAAAGTGTGACCGGCCTCAAAGGGACCCGGTCGGGTGCCATGGTAAGGCCCTTACAGAGTAAGGGAAAAATAATCGGCGCCTAGTCAAAGCCCTGGCTGAATTCTTTCACGGGCTGCTATAGCGGGTCCACATAACACGCAAACATTTTGTGCAATTTGTGTAAAAAAGATTCATTTTTTAAACCTGTTACATGGGATGACAGCCAATGTGACGAATTCAAGTACCCTCTGCTTCCTTGCAATTCTTGCAACGATTGTACACTTGCTCCTGCAGAGAAAGTAACCCTAGGTGAATAGATTGCTCAATAGAGATGCTCATTGCACGAATTCCTTAATCTATATCTGCTTCAGCATGACTTTGCCCTTTTTATTTTCGATAACGAAAATAAAAGGGCCAAAAAACTAAGAGGGTCCGATGATTAACAGTTTTTTACAAGCTTTTATTTAACTTGACTTTCTGTGAGATGCAAAACGAAACATCAATATTTCACCCATTTGTCGACTACTTAGAACTCTGAAATTTTGCAAACCTGCATCTGAAAGGTAACAATGCATGATTCAACTAAAAAAAATATCCATGTATAAAGAGTAAAATCAATTAACGACTAAAGAGTAAAAAATAATTTATATGTAAAAAAATATTGAAGAAAACGAGCTTTTCTTTGAAGTACTAAAAAGTAGAAAATATTTTTTTTTACCACGTCACCTATATGTGACTATAAATAAAAGCTTGGGGCGCTCAAAATTGAGACATATAATCTTTAATTTACATAAATTCGTTATCGGAGCAA
>OX632356.1:28699048-28735196 GCA_951751655.1 Ophion costatus
ATCCCCTTTAATTTGAGCGGTGGGAGAGCTCTGTACGATTTTTTCTCGCTGAGTTATCGATGTTCAAAGCAAAAATGACACTTTTGACTTTGATGACTGATTACTCGGAGACTAATGGTCGCGCAGAAAAAACCCAGAGGGTTTTGGAAACTTTGAAGTATTCTCTATAAGATCCTTTTATCATTTTTTTATCAATATTTTTTATGCGGGAAAATTGATTTAAAAAAACGTGAAAAATGGCATATTTACGAATATTCTTTTAACTAAGAATTATTTTACCAATACTGAATAGATCAAAAAAATTTTCGGTTTTTTTATGACCTCAAAGTATCCTAAAAAAGCTCTTAAAAGATTAAACCCCTGCGTTTTTTTTCATTGTATCCCCAATGATTAAAATTGTGGTTTTTGCCGAAAATCGGTTAAAGGCTAAATCTACCACCTTTTATTCGTCTTTTGAGAATCACAATTTTTTTGGCACTGATCCGAATTTCCGGTGCTAAAAAAACTTTTTTTTCCTTAAACAAAGCTCATTGTAAACAAAACTCATACCATAAGGTGAACGCTGAACAAAATTAAGCAAGAGTAAAAAACTTGCAGCCGAAAAAAAAGTAATTGATAGAAGGGCATACGGTTTTGCAACTAAACATTAAATCAATATTAAAAGAAAGGTAAATACAGCGGTCAGATGAACGTGACACGATTGTTTTTGAGAGCGTTGAAACTTTGCATCCCTCAGTTATGAGTCTCGATTATTGATCGTGGGACGTGTACGTAGGGTGTCGTATCCTTAAGGCGTTACCCCCACTTGTAGCGCAAAAAAGGTCTTTTCCATGAATTTTTTTAAAGAAAACTACAAAACTATTTTAATCGATCAATATACCATCTTAAAGAACACATCTTAAAGAACTTTCAGTAATTTTTTTATTGAAAAATATTACATTGTTTACTGGCAAATGGCCGTCAATGAAATAAGATTTTCATATACACGGTTTGCGGTGACCAACATTGCGGCGAAGTGGATCATCTGAAAAAAACTGTGTACTCACGCACACATTCAAAGAACTGTGAATTCCAACAACTCCAATCGCTCGTCGTATCATGAAAAACGTTCAGCGCTATAAAAAAAAATCTAACCATTTTTTTTTAATTTTTCTACATTGATTTTTTTTTGTCCAAAAAAATTTTTTTTTAATTATTTTTTTTTAATTTCATTAAACAAAAATCTGGTCCCGTTCTTCAACAATCAACATTTTTTAGGACCGGAAATCCGGATCAGTGCCAAAAAAAATTGTGATTCTCAAAAGACGAATAAAAGGTGGTAGATTTAGCCTTTAATCGATTTTTGGCAAAAACCACAATTTTGATCATTCGGAACACAATGAAAAAAAATCGTAGGTGTGTAAACTTTTGAGGGCTTTGTTAGGATACTTTGAGGTCATAAAAACACCGAATTTTTTTATTTATACGATATTGGCAAAATAATCCTTAGTTCAACGAATATTCGTAAATATGCCATTTTTCACATTTGTTTAAATCCATGTTTGCGCATTAAAAAAATTGTGATAAAAAAATGGTAAAAGGATCTTATAGAGAATACTTCAAAGTTTCCAAAACCCTCTGGTTTTTTTCTGCGCGACCATTAGTCTCCGAGTAATCAGTCATCAAAGTCAAAAGTGTCATTTTTGCTTTGAACATCGATAACTTAGCGAGAAAAAATCGTACAGAGCTCTCCCATGGCTCAAATTAAAGGGAAAGAATCCAGCGAGATGATCCTTCTAATCCGATCATTCAAAAAAATGTATTAAAGTCCGTGCAGTCTGTGCAAGATGAGCAAAAATTTTGAACATTTTTTTTACTCCGGTTTTTTTATGGCTACTAGAAATTGACTAATGCGAAAAAATGTTGAGCTCAAGATCTCAAAACTAGAGATTCACACCTATAATTTTTATTTTTTATTTTGCTGTACGACCATTTTTCGAAGAGTTACAGCTATTTGAAAATGACCCTAATTTGGCGGACTTTTTCTATATCCTTTAATTCTTTGGCCTAGTGTATATATTTTTTAATAGCTCTGGAACGTTTCTTCCATCAGGCATACATGCTTTCATAATTATTCTCGTGATTTATGTCACGAGAGGGTTCCTCCCACGTGTGCAGTCATCGAGTATGAGGCTGGTAGTGTATCTTTTGTTGCGAAAATTATCTCAAAATCGATCCGATCCACACAAAATCAAATCTAGCCTGATATTTGAATCAAAATCAAACCAAAATATTGCAGAAATTGATTTTTGACAGCACTGTTCGTCTGAAGTAGTCAATGATTTATTAGCTAAGCTATTTTTGGTTTTTAATTAAAAAAATAATATCTTAAGGCCTTAGGCCCCAGTAAGGGGTATAAAATCGTGGGCGAATTTAACCATTTTTTTCGCATGAAAAGGTGATTCACTCATAAAATTAATTACACATCTATTTAGTGTGAATATCAAGCTGGTAGAAAAAATATATATATTTTTTTCGTTCGATCTACAAAATAGCCGACGACTCGAAACTTCTCGAAACAGCTTTTTTCCAATTGGCGTAACAAATAACTTCAACAATTTTCACTCGATTTACTTCAAATTTAAAAGTTATGTTCCTAATTGCATTTCGCAGAGAAGTACGTACAGAATTTCTGTTGAATCGAAAACTTTTCATTTTATGAGTAGTTTATGAGCAGTTATAACGAAATTTTTCACTGAAAATTCATTTTTTAAGTGCAAATACCTACAACTTTTGAATAAAACAAGATTTTACAAATTCCGTACGTACTTCGCTAGGTATTCTAATGTTGATTGACGAGAATTTTTATTTTTTGTTCTATGTAAAAAATTGTGCATGCTAAATGCCACGATGTGGAGCGCCTAAAAAACGATAAGAAAAGAAAATATTAGTAGTCGGCCATTTTGTACATCGGAAAGAAAAAAAAATATTTCCTCACAGCTTGATATTCATACTAAATAGACGTGTCATTAATTTTACGAGTGAATCACTTTTTCATACGAAAAAAAATTGTTAAATTCGCGCATGATTTTATACCCGTTACTGTGGCCTAAGGCCTTAATCCTTTTCCCATTGGGTCTTATTTTTCACAACCGTTCGTGCTATTTATGTTACGAATGTGTCTTGGAGACACACGTAACTGTCACCTAGACAGATCGCTCCTTTCCGCAAGATTCCGTCTCTCCATCCCGTCATATTTCCGTGTCACGAATCATTAGCCCGAAGGTGTCTATCCATGTGGATAGGTGTGATACACGAGAAACCCGTCAAGGTTATTGGAAGATAAAGATGGTCCTCGTTTGATAAGACCTCGTTCGAGATAGCGTTGTTCCAATGCCAATTTCGTATCATCATTGGGATCTTGGACCCGCTCTATTGTGCCTAATGTGGAGAGAGGCAAAGTCAAGTTGTACACCCTAGGAGTACGGTGAATATACGCAAAACAAGGCTTGCACGTAAGACTCAATTGGTCTCGAGGACGGTGAATATCTTGCATGGGAGGGCTTAGACCCGGCTCAACCGTCTCTCCGTCGGACAAACTCCCGGGTAGTAAATGCTCGGGTACAGTAGTCCAACAGACCGTGGATTCCTACATCCTCTACATATCTTGCACTCCAACCTAACCGCTTCCCGTCCCTCGCACCGAATTACACGGATTCGTTTCGTTTTTTTTCTTCTACTTTTATTTTTATTCATTCCTATTCGTCTTTCCTTCTTGCCAAGAAGCTAGTGTCCAGTCCAGACTGCCTCATTTTATTGTTTTGGTAATATCGTTATTGACTGAATGGCTCTAAATATTTACTAAATCTTCGTATATTTCTGGATACATTCTCTAAATCTGAATTTTTTTAAATATTTTAATCTTCGATATCTTCGATTCTAAAATTCGAAATCTTAATATTTCGAAATATTTAGCTGAAAGCGTTAAAATATTTATACCGTCGATCTCAATGTGTTGTACCCAATGGGGCAAAAACTGAAGAATGAGTCAAGGAACAATGTTCCCCTTAGGGCCACCACTGTGGGCGGTAAAAAGATTAATTTTTTGGTGCCTTTTTTCCAAAGTATTTATATATTCAAGAATATGTGAAAAAAACATCATGTTAAAATATTGAAAATTGACCTAGTTACTATTCGCTAAACTTACTACTACTATTTACTACTACTTACTAAAACTTTCAATCGAGTTTTTCTCAAAACGACTTTCCTTTGGCTGCAATCATAACTCTACCTGTAGTTGTCCGATTTTCAATGTGAAAAAAACAAGTTTTCCGTAATTGTAATAGCTATCGTTGTACGTGGCCGTTTTTTTTTATTTAGTATTTTTTAAGGCCTCGAATATAACTAAAAATGTCGTCAAAATTACACTTTTTTAAGAGCCCTATTTGTGATTTTTTTTCTCGACTCCTTACAACAAGAACTAGATTTATATAGATTAAAGAAACGTCTTTTCACTTCTATTTTTCATGCCAACCATTGTCAAGTTATCGATCAGGCGTTTGGATCATATTTTTTCTGCAGAGACTCCACCATCAAGAACGTTGTGAATTTTTTTTTTTGCTTTTAATAAAAATGTACACCAAATAAGTGCAATGTATGCTTATCAACATACTTTGTTTTCCAATTCTCAAATAACTAATCTAGTCGGCAAAAAAATCGGAAAAACGACCGTTTTTCGGCCCACCACAGTGGTGTCCTACCTCAAACTTTTTAATATTCCTTTAATCTATAAATCACTCAATATCTGGATTTAGTACGAGAGTAATTTGATATTGCTCTTTGGAGGAAAACCCTTTTTCTCTAAACGTGTAAATATTTTTTTAGGCATAATAAATATTTTCTCTAAATCTAAATGCCTGAAATATGTTTTAAAATAAAATATTTCGAAATATTTATTTTCTCGTTTAAAATAAACATATAGAAATATAGGGGGTTAGATATGTTTAGCCGAATACAACAAACGAAGAAAAATGATTAATTAGAAAGGCAACGTCCAAAACAAGTCTTTGAATGTTTCATCGACACCTAAACCATTAAGACGTTCATTCATAAATTAATGTGTACGAACAAAGTGCGGTTGCAGCTTCCAATATTCTTTTTTCCCCACGGCAATAATTTTTCATCGATTTCTACAATTATATATATATATAATGTATGTAACATATTTTCTACAATTAATACAAACAAGGTAGCGCAGAGTGGAAAATAAAAGGCATATCAGGGACTCGAAACGAGAACAATTAAGGGGAGGATATAACGGGCGAGGGGAGTGAGTGGAAGAAAGAACCCAAGCCCGATGTTTCGACAGCTGGCGCGTGGGTGATATCGAGGAGCGTGCATACATGCCCAGAACCAATTTAATAGCTTCTTCTTCTTCTTTTGGTCTCGTTCTATCCATTAGGCAATGCTCTCGAAGTGGTAAGGTACAACGAAAGGGGAGATAAAAAGAAAGAAAGAAATAAGGCAAACCACGTGGATTGCCTGGCGAGGGGATGTATACCTTTCGGGATGCATCCGTTACAACAGGGTTTTCGAGTTACTTGTGGGAATGCTGTCATTCCATAATTCGTTAAGTTCATTTTTCATTAGCTGCGGCAGCTCTACCCTTCGTATCACTGATTGTGAGTAAATTAACGATTTCACTTCTCTATTACTTCTCCAGTACTTTCTTGCTTCTTATTCTTCGTGCCTAAATCCACTCTCTCCTCTATACATATCGTACTTACGTTCAAATTACGTTGACTCGTTAAGAGAGAAGATACCTCCAAGCGAGAAAAAAATTGCTGATTTTCATTATGTATTTTTGAAGAAAAAATGTATTCACCATTTTTAAACTCAGTGGATGTTTTGGTAGTACTTTTGGCAGTTACGTGGTTTTTTTATCTTCGAAAATGACAGAGGGTTCTTCTGAACGTGTTGCGGCGGATGTTGTCAGACGACTTGACACGTAGCGTTGGCGGGATTAATCCGAAAAGAAACTAACGAAGACCTTTCTTTCATTAACACTCATACGCAGAATGTGAACTACGAAAAAGTGAAAAATGTTGAAAATTTATGAAATGTTACACTTTGAAACGAAAAGATTGAACTTTCGGAAACAATGACAACATTTTGCAATGAAAAAACTTTTTTTTAATCATTTTCAAAAACATTTAGGGTCAAGTAGGGACAATAGGTTTGGAAAGATTCATACCAAACTTCATCAGAATCGGTCGATGAGTTTTTTAAACTATACCTCACGCCAGTTTTTGAAATGCAGTTTAGAAGACCGAGCCATACCACCCTTATCTAAAATGAATAAATTAAAATATATCATGTAACAGCCGAAATTAGTATTAAAACATGCCCTAATTCTAAAAAAATTGTGAGCAAATCTTTCCTGTTGAAAAAAAATTCATGAAAATCAACAAATTTTTTCCTCGCCTGAAGTGATTTTCCTCTCGAGACTTACAACAAAAGATAAATACACAAAATAATCATTACTTTCGGGGGTCAATGCGTGGTAACGTTACTCCGTAAGAACATGCGACGATCGAGGTATTTGACTAGCAGTAGTGGACGCGCAGTTGGTTTGCACCTCCGGCGATACGCCAGCAGCGATGACCAAAGCCAATACTTGGGTGGGTGACCGCGCAACCCCGCAATCGCCTGCGCACCGACTACCGACCGGGAGACAGTTTTACTGAGTTTCCAAAAGTTGCAAAACTGATTTCAGTGAAATATAGCCGACTTCATCGATATAGGTTTTCGACACTTTCCTCGTGCCCGCGGACGACGACGTTTCTTACACCAGAAAGCCACTTTTGTTTTTGATACATTTGAAATAAAAAAACGATCATCCATCAATATTTCTTCTATTTCTTGAAAACAAATAGCAAAGTTTGCTATTTGCTAACAGAATTGCAAAGTTATTTCAGTTTCTATAATGCTGCGTGTAATTTGTGAATCCTAATTTCTCAGTAGCCAGCTTCCTAATCGTCGTGAAATTTTTACACAACCTTTCAAATGTTTTACATAATGACCTATCAAATTTTTAAAATTTTATTAACATTTTCAATTTTGGACACAACGTCCTTAGATTGAGCGTCCAGAGAGGAATAGCCTGTTAAGGGGCTATACCAGTGTGAACGCTGAAATTTTTGGTGATTTGCGGGATTTTTTTGGAGGAAAAGTACTCAATTAAATACTTTGGAAAATTAAGAATATATTTGGCTATATCTGATCTATATTAGATCATTTTTCATAGAAAAATATTGAGATCCAAGCGACTTATGCGCTACCTTTGGAGGCGCCAAAAAAAGTACCTCCACTGCTGACATGATTCCGACCGATTGAGTAGCTGGCACCAAAAAAGGAAAAAATGTCGTTAAACTAGAAGGTATTTCCTGTACAATGACATAGGATTTTCGAAAAATATAAAAATCTAACAAAATGGTGTAGTTATGAAAAAATACGGCTGTTTTCTTGTGTATAAAATGGTCGTTCTTTTAAATGTCTATTCTTCAATTTCCATCCAATCAAAAATATCCTACGTCATTGCAGAGCAAATATATTCAAGAGTACTCGGTTTAAATTTCAAGTCAATCGGATAATTGCTCTTTGAGTTACAATGTCAGCAAATTTGAAAAATCTGATTTCGAGAAAAACGCGTTTAAAAATTTAAGGATGTTGAGTCCCTATGAAACTTGTTAATGTTAATTGTTCAATAAATAGCTTCTTAATCGTCATGAAATTTTTACACGACCTCCTGAATACTTCATGTAAAAACATACCAAATTTTCTGAATTCTATCATCATTACTTCAACCTCCTTAAGGGTTGGAATAAAAAATTATAAGAAAATTCTGAAAATTAGGTATGTTTTTGTATGAAGTATTTAAGAGGTCGGGTTAAAATTTCACGACAATTGGGAAGCTCGTTATTAAAAAGTTAAAATTTTGTTAAGAACAATTTTTAAAAGAAATAAAAAAAATGTATCAATAAACTTCGTTTTGTTTCTGTTGCTTTCAGTATATTGTAGATATTACAAAATTGAGAGGTCAAAAAAAAACTTATTGCAAAGTTACATCAGTTTCCATAAGACAACATTTAATTTGTGAATGTTAATTGTTCAATAACGAGCTTCCTAATTGTCGTAAAATTTTTACACGACCTCTCAAATACTTCATACAAAAACGCACCAAATTTTCAGAATTTTATTATCATTTGCGATTTGGGACTCAACATCCTTAACTGGAGTATTTTATACCTACGAGCGGTTGCTTTTTAGAAGGCTGCCATTCGAGAAGTATTAGACATACGGCCTTGAAATTTTTACAGGATATTCTTGAAAGTGTAAATTATCGAAAAAGGCAAAAAAATCGAAAGTTTTTTTAAAGTGCCACACTGGTATAGCCCCTTAAAGTTCGCCGGTCTGGGACGCCCACTTATAGACGCCTGTAACTCCCTCAGATCTGTACGGATCGACGTGAACCTTTCGGCGAATATTTTTGAAGTGTTACATTTTGAGAATCCGTCAGAAGCCAAAAATCGATATTTCCGAAAATATCAAATTAAAATGGAAGCCCTCGGAAAAAATTCAAACGTTAACGTCTATTCGCGACCTCGCAGTTAGTAAAAGAAAAACCGTGCATTATTCTTATCTTCCCGTTACGGCTGATGCCCCAAGACGGTCGTTTGCTGCACAATGCACGAAAAGACGGTTAACGAAATTTTGGTCCGACGACGTTGAAGACCCGTACGAGTATATCTATATGTATGGAATATGCCTGAGCGGAAACGTTCGGCACGTGTAAGGCACGGGACGAACTACATACGTGTGTATCAAAAGGCGGTAAAGTGCACGCACGCGGAAAGAAATCGTTAAGAAAGGGCCTCATGCGTTAAAGACGCACACGAAGCAAGGTAGACACAGGGGGATCGGGAGATAAGTAACGAAAGGAAAGACATCGAGGGGGCGTGAGGGTACGAAAAGTGACGACCAGCAGCACGGGGTCCACCTGCAGGGGGCCCCCACAAGTCACCGGAACACCCAGCAACGATCACCCTACTCACCTGGCGTGACCAAGACGTTGTTCTTCGCGTCGGACTCTTCAAGGCCTTAGGCCACAGTAACGGGTATATAAAATCATGTGCGAATTCAACAATTTTTTTTTTCGTATCAAAAAGTGATTCACTCATAAAATTAATCACACATCTATTTAGTATGACGATCAAGCTGTGAGAAATTTTTTTTTTTCGATACACAAAATGGCCGTGTACTAATATTTTCTTTTATCTTTTTTTTAGGCGCTCCGCGGTGTGACACAGCATGCACAATTTTTTACCTAGAACAAAAAACAAAAATTCTCGTCAATCTACATTAGAATACCTAGAGAAGTACGTACGGAATTTAAAAAATATTGTTTTATTCAAAAGCTGTAGGTTTTTGAACTTAAGAAATGAATTTTCAGTGAAAAATTTCGTTATAACTGCTCATAAAATGAAAAGTTTTCGATTAATCAGAAATTCCGTACGTACTTCTCTGCGAAATACAACTAGGAACATAACTTTTGAATTTGAAGTAAATCGAGTGAAAATTGTTGAAGTTAATTGTCACGCCAATTGAAAAAAAGCTGTTTCGAGAAGTTTCGAGTAGTCGGCCATTTTGTACATCGAAAAAAATAATATATTTTCTAACAACTGGATATTCATACTAAATAGATGTGTAATTAATTTTATGAGTGAATCACTTTTTCATACGAAAAAAATTTGTTAAATGCGCACATGATTTTATACCCGTTACTGTGGCCTAAGGCCTTAAAGGTCCGGATGTGTTGTTACACATTAGTCGTACTTCGAAGCCAATACTGGGGGATCGCCCCTCGTTGCGTTCACTTCGGAGCTTAGCCCTTTAAAACCAAGTCGGTGTCGCAACGGACACTAGTGAGCCTTGATGCGTGACGTATCGTAAATCATTGGGAAACGAAGAAAAAAATACCTTAAGCAGACTTTTTTCAGGCAGAGATTTGTCAATGTAACTAAATATTCATGTTTTTTTTTCACAATATTAAATTTCAAGTGGCCAAAGCTTTGCTGTCACACGAAAGTTTTTTGGTATTTCGAAGAAAAAAATCGGATACACGAAGCTAGTTGAAGTTTTCAAAGATATCGATTTTTGGTTTTCGACGGATTCCCGAAATCTAACATTCGAAAATATTCTCTGAAAATTTTTAGTCGATTCGTTCAAAATTTGACGGAATTTAAACGGTGTTTTCTCAAAAAGAATTTTTCAAATCCAATGACTACAATGTCCCAAAAATAACTGAAATAACTAAAAAAAAAATAGAACAATGTTTAAAATTTTAATTTTTGTTTTTTTTGTAATTTCTTTTTCTCAAATTTAACAAGTAACTAGTACAAAGTTGTGAAAAAAGATCGAAAAGGATTGGTATTTTTATTTTGATGATGATTGCATGATGTTTGGGAACTATACACTTGTTCCTTTGATTGTTTTTGCAAAACCATGATCAATCGGTGCTAAGAAACGGTTTCATGGATCAATTTGAAAATACACAGGACAATTGGGGGTACGTTAAGCAGAGAAAAAATCTGGCAACATTAGTATTTCTATCAATATTTGTGAAGTGGTGGTAGATTTATTGGAAAAACCACAAAAAGTCATTTTTTTGTATTTTTTTCAAATTAATGTTAAGGGTAAGAAAAAATGTTCTCAAAAATCAACTTGCAGAAAAGTTCTCAATCAAGATCTTGGATAAAAGTTATTCAAGTTTTCAAAGCTGCCCTTTAATTCCCTCTACGATCATTGGTTGCTGAGATATTAATGATCAAAGACAAAAAGATCCTGTTTCCTTCAAAGTCGGATATCTCAGCGAAAAATTGCCGTGGAGACAAAAGAAAAACAAAATTGAAGCCGAATTAATAAGTTAGGCTTACCATTTTTTTTTAACTTCTCGCGCTATTTCTTATGATTGTGCGATAACTGTAGCTCACAAAAATTCGTTGCCAAAAGTTCTCGAAACTAGAAATTTGAGACTTCAAAATGCTTTTTTTTATCTTCATACGACCATTTTTCACACAGATACAGCACGTCAAAAAACACTTAAATAATTGAATACATTTTCTGTTCCTTTAACTTTTTAGGGTAGTGTAATTCAATTAATTTATTATTTTACGAATATACGATGTAGCTCTATATAATGAATTATATTATTCTAATATAATTCTGCAATTATCCAAAGTGATCGGAAGTTGTGCAATTATCTGAATTGTCTGAAAACTTTCGACCGATAGAATACGTATACAATTGTGCACAATGATATATTTGTATAATTATTAATTTACAATTTAACGGCTGAATATATGTTTATAATTGTATCGCACTTTTGATACTATTGGGATTTCGTGGTGGAACAATACGCGTTTTCCCCCATGAATAAGCGTTCACTCGGAACAGAACAATCCGGAGAATTCGTTGGAACGAGGCTGAGTGCGGAGGAGAGGACGTGGAACTCCCTTTAACGTGTACAAGGACCAGATCGAACGTCCCCTGCATCGAGCAGTAGTAGCATTTGAAATGCTATTTTGACCCGAACGAGTCATTGTCTGGCGGAAATCATTAAACTAAAATCTATGACCCGGCGTACGGGACTTTGGGCTGAAATATAGCCGATAATATGGAATAATGTATATCTATACAGTTAGAAAGACGAGAAAATACGAGAGAACTTGGAACGATTCCGTGAGGAAAGCTTTCACATGTCAGTGGCAATTCGCCTCGTTAGTAGGAGTTGGGCAGCGGAGTGTAATCGCATAACAGTCTACATCGATTGCTATACCCTCTGCAATATTATTATTATATATATATATATATATGAGTATTTGCATATCCATGTATACGTATACCTGCATGTAACGCCAGAGAAACTTTATCGTCAGAGGATTCAATCGTCATCGGATTAGTAAACATAACGACAGATTTTCGCTATTGCTCGAACAAGCTACAAAGCACTACAAGGCTTTGATAACGAAAACTTGGTTCCAACTGCGCCGATACTTTCTTTTCAATACAGACAAACATATTTTCCACAGAAAGAAAATATCATCATAGATGCTACCGAGAATAACGATAAATGAAATGTATTTTTTCAGTGGCTTCGTGGAATTCCAACGCAAACAAACTCTTATTGCGATTTGGATGACTTCGGAATTGAATTTCTCATAGCCATGATTCGTTCCTCAAAACTATGCAAATTGGGGTGCAAATGCAAATATGCGAATTTGATCAACTGCTCCTTTTCTATCCAGATGTGGTATATACCAACTGAAAAGTGAGCGAGACAAATGAGGATTGCGGGTTCATGGGATCCAGAATAGGACAATGATGAGAATCGATCACATCGTCCATTCATCTGTTTGTGAATGGCTCAGCATTATCCTCGACCCTTTTTGTCAAGACGTTCTCCCGACTTATCTCAGGCAGATGAATAGACATCCCAGTCGTTACTAACCTATAAATGCAATGAGGACTTCAGACAGCTCACTTTATACCTGGATCTAATGTATATTCGAAGACAGTGTAATTTAACAAATTCGAAAAACGCGAAAAAGGTATGATTTAATCGAAGGCTTTCTCTTTCTGTTTACCAATTGTTCTTCAGTGCTCCCTGGTACGTGAAGAAAAGAACTTTCCACAAGATCTTAGATGAGAAAGCAGTGGAGAAATAATACTTAACGAGCTACTACTAACAATAAGCCTATCGGAAAAGAATCCAGAAGACTAAAGATTATATGCACATTTTATTCACATACCCACGATTTTTGATCGATTTTTGACGATTTATGTAAGATGTGTGTGCGCGCGCGTGTGTGCGTGTGTGTGTGTGTGTGTGTGTGCGTGCGTGCGTGCGTGCGTGCGTGCGTGTGTGTGTGTGTGTGTGCGTGTGTGTGCGCGCGCGCGCGCGCGCGTGTGTGTGTGTGTGTGTGTGTGTGTTTATTTGGGAGCATCGTGTGTAAAGAACCACGAACAAATTTATATAATAATTGCAAAACGACAAGAAAATGACCCATCAGAAACAATGGGGCGGTTAAAGAGTTTAATTCGAACGGTTAGAGAGAGCGAGAGAGAAAAAGAGAGGGAGAGAGAGAGCGGAAAACTCCCTTCGCTGTTTGAATTCAGCTCACATATAATACGTGTACATAATATGCATATACTCCGCGTTATACAACCCTGAGTTTTGCAATATGCCTTTATATATTTAAGAGATGTGAGAAATGTTAGCTGGTTCGCGGTAAAGGGAGCGAAAAAGTAAGCGAAAACAGAGACATTCTGCTCCGACTGTCTAGCTGCTTTATACGGGCAAAGCGCTCGGGCACTTGTCCGTATTATTTCACCAGGCCACGGGAATTACAGTGGAGTCCGTATCCACGATAATTGATTGTACTATCTCAAATTGCTATGCTGAAAGGTTTAGAGAATTACTTCTGCGTCTGTCAGGTCAGTTTTCCGCGGCTGAAGAGACGAAAGAGCGCCGGACGCGAACGCTGAACCAATCGTCGCTGGTATTCATGACAGATCGGTCGGCCACTCCACTTGCCCTCCAGGACTCTTTGAAAGGGTATAAGGTACAGCGAACATGCGGAAAGTGCTCTTGAATTTTGCACACTATTTCGGTGAATAATGGATAAATACATGGTGTGCACTTAGAAAAATATACCTAATGCATGTCGTGGAAAAACCACCACGTTGTCGTAGATTTTTTTCGTCTTATTATTGTGGGGGCCTCGTTGTCGTGGAAAACTTAGGATTGAGATCTCAATAGAAATATAGACACCCGACCTGGAAACTTCGAAAAATTGTGATCGAAACAAAATGTGCGGAGAATGACAAAAAATAATTAGTAGAAATATATTTAGGAAATTCTGAAATGGCGGATTTTTTGATAGCGTGACTCTTACGTTTTCTGTCGCAGCCCACATTAAAAAAAAAAGTAATATAACTGGAGAACCTTTGGCAATACAATTTAACTAGAATTGGTTATGGCGTTGCATCTGAGCGAAAAAAAATGACCATCTTTTCTATTGGCTTAAATGAAGTTAAGCATCACAAGAATGATATAAAAGCAATTATAGGCGAACAGTTTTTAAGAAATCTTTAGCGATAATTTTTCGAAGCGCCTCCGAGCGCTACTAAACTCACGGAACAGTCTAGGCGGTGGAAGTAGCGATTTGGAGTCATTTGGTCCAGTCGTTGTACAGCAAATATACAACAGCCAAACAACCGGCGACCTACTATCAAAATGCATCGGTGGATACACGCAGAATTCGAACGAGAGATTTTATTCTCGTATAAATCAATTTCGAAAGTTCAAACGCGTTTTTCACTAAACCTCGTTTTTGAAATCGGGTGAACGAATAATTCGGGCAGTTTCCATTCGATTGACTTGAAATTTTAGCTGTAGTTTCTTAGATAGATTCTCTGAAGAAGTACAGAGGATTTTGACGATTTATTCACAATTCTCGTTTTTATAAATAAAACCGAATCCGAGTTTTCAGCGAACAAACAAAATTTCGTTCAGAGTGATGCCATTTTGCGAATAAAACCATCTATTTTAATAACCGTGTATACTTCTCTGGCAAAACTAATGTAAATTGTGAATTTCATTTTGTTTTCGGTACTGATCCACAAAAGTTCTGTGTCCTCCCGCAGAAATGATGCAAAATCCTCCAAACTTCGTTTTGATTGCTTTAGTATTCTCAAAAGAAGCCCAAAAAGGTCTCATTTTCCGGTAAACCGGGAAATTTCGATCTTAATTCAGTCATTTGGATTTCGCGGAATTTTTAATCCCCGAAAAAATGTATTTTTGCTATGACACGCTGAAATTTTGAGGTTATACACCATTTTTGTACAGGAATGGAACTCTATTGAAGTACAATCAGAACTGAACATGGCAGGGGTAAATGAGTTAAGATTTTCTAGGATTTCAATTTTTCGAAACCTCATTCAAATACTCTATATTTTTTAAAGTTTACAATTTAGGAACTTGTGCGTTGTGTATCATTGTTGGGCGTACAGAGCTTTCTCAGTATGAGAAAACCGGAATTGCACAACGAACGTGTGGGCTGCGGAAGCTTCTCAACAAGAAACATCACTCAAGTGTCCGCCTCCGATTTTGTTGAAGCTCATGTATGTGATAAAGCATTGAAAACGATTAGACACGTATTTTTTTAAATCTGCGGGAGAACGTTTTTATGGTGAGAAACGACCCGTCGAAGAAAAGAGTGTCACCACTTAATTTTTTTTTCAATTATTCTATAGTGGATTTTTCATTGGTTCACATCAGAAAAATTTTGGTTTTTGCTTCATTCGGATCGGTGGACTGCTTGTGGGTGAAACTGCAAAACTGCCCCTGGACACGCCTTTCTTTGAGGGGTTGTTTCCCACCTTAAAACCGCTTTTCCGCAGGTGAAAAAATACGTGCCTGATTTTGTTTACATTTTAACCAGACATTGTTCATATCATTATGCATGCTTGAGTGAAAGATCAGATCAGTCGAGTATAGTATTTAGATTGGGAGATAATGGGTTTCAAAATTGCAACCTTTAACACTAAAGGGTCTGCTTTGAAATTTGGACAGAATCATTTTCCGTAAAAAAATGTTGTCCCCTATAATAAAAAGACACATGGCAACACCGCATCGTTCCGTGTTTCCGATGACGTAAGTTTGTGCGGCATATTTTAAATAATACTGCTACACGAATTTTTATTTGGAAGTAATTTTTAATTGAAGAAAGTTTTTAAGTCGTTATGAATTAACCAACACTTTTATTCGTGCATAAAGATAACATAAACAATGCAAAATATTATTTATAACGCAAATATATTTTTTATGATAAAGTGTTTAATTCAGGAACACGATAATTTTTTTTCTCAAAAGATTGAACAATACTGTTCTGCGGTGTTGCCTGCGCGTCTTCCATTTATAGGGAACAAATATTTCATACGGATAATTATTCTGTCTTTACTGAACGTTTTTAGCAAAACTGAATAGTAAAGGCAATCCCAACTTTTTTCACTCTTTCCCTAATTAGTTTGCTATCTAAGCAAATTTTTTTCAATATTTATAAACACAATAGAATGGTGCGACGAATTATGTGACCTGACTTTCGGTCAATGCAGACCCTGCAGTGTTATAAGTTGCAAAATAAAAACCCATTATCCCCCAATCTAAATAATTGACTGTTCTGAAAATTCGCTCAAACATGCATAATGATATGATCAATGTCTGGGTAAAATTTGAACAAAATCTATATAAATCAACAACGCACACTCGTTCTACCTTAAGGCCTTAGGCCACAGTAACGGGTATAAAATCATGTGCGAATGTAACAATTTTTTTCGTATGGAAAAGTGATTCACTCATAAAATTAATTACACATCTATTTAGTATGAATATCAAGCTGCTAGAAGATATATACATTTTTTTTCGATGTGCAAAATGGCCGACTACGCGAAACTTCTCGAATCAGCTTTTTTTCCAATTGGCGTGACAAATATCTTCAACAATTTTCACTCGATTTACTTCAAATTTAGAAGTTATGTTCCCAATTGTATTTCGCAGAGAAGTACGTACGGAATTTCTGATTAATCGAAAACTTTCCATTTTATGAGCAGTTATAACGAAATTTTTCAGTGAAAATTCATTTCTTAAGTTCAAATACCTACAACTTTTGAATAAATCAATATTTTTTAAATTCCGTACGTACTTCTCTAGGTATTCTAATGTAGATTGTCGAGAATTTTTGTTTTTTGTTCTAGGTAAAAAATGGTGGATGCTAAATGTCACGGTGCGGAGTGCCTAAAAAAAGATAACAAAAGAAAATATTAGTAGTCGGTCATTTTGTACATCGAAAAAAAAGATATATATTTTCCAGCAGCTTGATATTCATACTAAATATATGTGTGATTAGTTTTATGAGTGAATGGTTTTTTCATACGAGAAAAAAAATTGTTAAATCCGCACATGTTTTTATATCCGTTACTGTGGCTTAAGGCCTTAAATGATATTCTTTGTAAGTGAAGCGAACTGCCCAGGACCCAGTGGGCAGTATCCCATTGTCTTTTTTCGAGAGTACGACAGAAACCACATAAAATACACTAGCTGATAAAATGTTAATGTAAAACGTGTGGACAAAATATGAAACATGATCACTTTCCCGCTGATTTGACGTAACACGGACACTCCTTTCGTGTCCCCTCTTCGTTTCTCCCTTTGAGTCTTCGATTGGATGCCCAAAATTTCAAGAACATGCCACGAGGGGACAAGCCATCTTGGCCCATCTTGCCTTTAGCGCGTTATACCTACGTTCGTATACGGACACTTACGAGTTATATGAGATTTCCTCCCCAATACTGGTGATACGCTTAGGAGTTTTCCTTAAGGTCGTCGAAGTTCCTGCGGCAATCCGAGTGACTCAATGCAGCGGATCCTCAGGATAAGATCAGATAGTAATAATACCCGAGGACCGTAATTATTGTCAAAACTCGTATACGGGGTAGCGATAAGGCATATATAGGCGTTGTACATTAGTATCTATCGTAATACGAGACCGCCAATTATTGTGCCATTCCAGATCCCGAGCACGACCAACGATCATGATCGACCCGGCGCTCCCTTCCTGCCCCTCCAAGAAACGAATCGGTGGACGATTTTTTTTCGCCTGTTATTTTTCACATTATATTTGCCTGATATTCCCACCGTCAGCAATGGGAATTCGCCAATGAAAACGCATACATTGCAAAAACTAGGCATGTTTGACGTGTGTTCAAAGTATGTAGAAGTAACACAACATGAAGGCGAGACACGCGTTGCCATATTGATGCTACACACTTATGCATTTGGTAATACTTAATGCGTTAAAATTACACACGTGAATGTGCAACTTTTACGCATTAGATTATTACACATCTTCGTAGCTGTTCCCATAAACAACACGCTTATTGGAACACACATAAAGTGTGTAGAATCAACATACAAGACTCATATTTACACATATTGAACTTAATAATACATGTTGATAGCAACACACGAGCAAAAATAACACGGGAACAAGTTTACGTGTGTTAATTGTGAGTTATTGATCACATGTTTTTAAGGATGTTGAGTCCTAAATCGCAAATGATAATAAAATTCTGAAAATTTGGTACGTTTTTGTATGAAGTATTTCAGAGGTCGTGTAAAAATTTCACGACAATTAGGAAGCTCGTTATTGAACAATTAACATTCACAAATTAAATGTTGTCTTATGGAAACTGATGTGACTTTGTAATAAGTTTTCTTTTTTGACCTCCCAATTTTGTAATATCTACAATATACTGAAAGCAACGGAAACAAAATGAAGTTTATTGATAATTTTTTTAAAATTTCTTTTAAAAATTTTTCTTAACAAAATGTTAATTTTTTAATAACGAGCTTCCTAATCGTCGTGAAATTTCAACACGACCTCTTAAATACTTCATACAAAAACATACCAAATTTTCAGAATTTTCTTATCATTTTTTATTTCAACCCCTAAGGAGGTTGAAGTAATGACGATAGAATTCTGAAAATTTGGTATGTTTTTACATGAAGTATTCAGGAGGTCGTGTAAAAATTTCATGACGATTAAGAAGCTATTTATTGAACAATTAACATTAACATGTTTCATAGGGACTCAACATCCTTAAAATTACCTTGGTTACGCCATCACGTGAAAATCGTCAGTTGGTTTGACATTTAATGATTGACCGGTTAACAAGACCACATTTTTATTTTCACGGTTAACGGATTCAATTAATATCTTAGTATACACCCAAGCTCTATAATAAAAACTGTGGTAGCAGATCACAATATACGGGTTAAAATACCGGAACCCGTGGTCAACAAATCCATCGTGTGCCTACTCGCATCATACTACATCATCATAATGTATTTAGAAAAGACAACTATCAAAACTGTAAATATATAATTCACTTTATAATTAATATAATTAATACAATCAATACAGCGCAATGTATAAGTAATCTCCAATAAATACATATGTTGTGACGATGAAAAGCTTTGTCATAGAAGTAATTTTTCCGACGCATCCCATGTGTATGCAGTACTGCAAAAATAAGTGTATTGTTTCTACACACTTTGAGTGTGTTAATGGCTGCAGACACTTTTTACACGTTTTAACGTGTGTACGAAAATAACGCACGTAAGTGTGTTGTTTGAACGCATATTTCCGTGTTATTTTTACACCGTCATTTTTTTACACACGTTTAAAACGTGTGAAAAAGTCTACAGCTATTTACACACGTAAAGTGAATAAAAACAACACACTTGTTTTCGCGGTGTAATCGGCGCACCTCGAAACGTGATGGGAAATATGTCTGCAGCTGAAGGCAAAATCATTTTAGGAGCTCGAAACGTCCCGAATGGACGAAAAATGACATGGAGGGTGACGAATTTATTTTTTCGTTGATTTCCGCATGAGTATACTCGTAATACAGACGTACTACGTACAACCAGTGCTTCGAAACTATTTATCCGACTCGATGAATCCCCTTCGCACGATCATTAACCAGTTATGTTTCCGGAGCTGAGGCTCCCTGGTAATGCGTTCCATTCGTGAATCCAGATTCTCTTACCTTCTACGTGCTCGTCTTTCAACGTCGAATATCGACACTGGGGAGTAGATTCAATCATATTTCAACTGCAGGATAAAGTGTAAAGAAAAATTCAGCCCTTTAACTGCGTCTATGCATCTTTTTGTAAATGCACGTAGAAAATATACCGAATTTTATTATTTTCGAAACGTGCATTTTGTCGGTGCACTCTTGACGCAATGATCGAGATTTTTTCGTACCGTTTTAGATACGAGGATGTAGAGGCGAATAATGGTAAATTTGGAAACTTGCACATCGCCGGAATAATTAGGAGTCAGGCTACTGTGAAAGTGACGAAAAATGACTTCGAATTGAAGAGGAAGGTCCAACATATCGTGCAGGAATCACAGATTGAAGGTAAACTTATTATTGCAACGATACAACTGCTAGTGAAACTTTGAACGCGTCGTTCTCGAAACTATGTACTTCAAAACGGTGTACACGATTTCTCTATATCCAATGAACGGATTTACTTGAAATTTTATAGACTTACTAAGTGTAGTATTAGTTTAGTCTTGACAGACGTTTTTTTTTAACCTTTTTTTGTCATTAGTTATTTACAATTATGATGTCATTATTTCTCGAAATATGAAGAAAAAAAATCAAAAATAATTATTTTGACGATTGAAATATGATAACAGGACAAAAGCTCAGTTAAGTCTTGTCGTTAGCCAATATATCGATTTTAAGAGAAAAAACTCTTTTTTTGATGCAAGTCAACCGGGAAGCCAAAATCGAGTACATCGTTAAGCCCCTCACGTTTAAAGGTCCTTCACGAGATTGTTTATGATTGCTTCGATTATTAAGATTCTTTAATGAAATTTGGCATACAAGTTTGTTAATATACATACAAATAAGTGCCTAAGCGATTGATCAATTACCTCACTTATTGCTTCGTAATTAATTTTTTTAACAATCCTGAGTTTTGGGTCGTCGCAGTAGCTTCACCTCTCAATTTATTTCGTTCCTCAAGCTGCGCATACAGGCAGCCGTATTTTTTTCAAGTGCTCTGAAATGTCCGTCTGAATTTCAATCGTCAGCGCGTTAAAGCCCTAATTACGATCGTTCAATTTTGCATCCTCATTGGAAAATCATTACTCACAAATAATCAACTTTGGTCGACTTTGGGAACATATAATATTTATGAGATAGCAAAGTGCCATTTCCTAGCTTGGCAATTACATTTGCTACGATAAAAATTAACAATAATATACGACGCCCGATAATATAGATGTCACATCTGCAAAGTACTTTGCAGTGCCTTTGCAATCGCACTCGATCTCGAATTAGATAAAAGGATTTTCCAAATTTTCATTCCTTTAGTCCTACGTATAGCACACTTGACATAATATGATATTATATACAGGGTGTCCGATGATAAATGGATAACCCTACAACTGTCGATAGGTCAGATCACGTTTTACTATATGCTGAAATTTCAGTTTAGTAAAAGTCCCACAGTTTTCGACATAAAAAATCATCTGCTTTTGGTTTTTCGCATGCCATTTCTACAACTTATGACTTTTTATGGTCCAGTTAAAAAAAATACTCTTGGTTATTTGTCTTATCTAGAAAAGTTTTCTTTTTAACCTTAACTGTTAAGGAAACTATGAAAGAAGATCTTATGCAGAATTTTTATAGAAAACCAATTCGAACATCTGACTTTGATAGCCTGCGGTGTTAAAAAAATGTACTACGCATGTCGTGCCAATTACTTTAAAAAATAGCTTAGTCATTGTAGATTCATATCATTTGTAGAAATGGCGTGCGACAAATCAAAAGCAGATGATTTTTTTTTTAATAACAAAGCCCACAATCTCGAAAACCGTGGGACTTTTACTAAACTGAAATTCCAGCATATAGTAGGACATGATCTGAGCTATCGACGGTTGCAGGATTACCTATTCATAACAGGACACCCTGTGCAAAGCTGCGCATGGCCTCCCGCACTTTCGACTGCTGCAATTTCAAAAAACGCCTTCATTACGGCAGGACGATCCTCATAATATCCTTTATGTAAACATGCTTACATTTATCGAAATGTCATTTTCAAGCCATTACATTTTATATCATGTTCGTTACGAAGACAATAAGGGTGCCACGAGGATGGACCGCGAAGTCGAGTGTCTTCGAAATCACCTCTGTTCGTATATATATAAATCGACCGTGAGAACATAGATCCTACTCGAATCTGACGGGCTATAGAGCGAGAAAGGTCTGACTCTGGGGAGTCGATTCGATCAAGCAATGGAGTAGCATCGTGCATAGGCTATCCATACGTATATATTCGTTCGATCTGCGGAACTTGGGTGCTCGCAAATCAACCACACCCATACGCACCCGTGGCTTGCCGCACGTACGTCCGGTCAGAACGGAATACACTGTGTCCTTCCACATAGGCACAACCACACGTATGCAAACCGTTGGAGGTTTAAGCAACAAAGGGCGTATCGCGTGTTCACGGACATAGACTCGATTCCCTTTCCGACCAAAAGATCATCGATGGACGCAACGAACAGGACTTCTCTCTCGTTCTTCCTCCCCTTCATCGCAATGTCATACTTGTTCCAATCGCCTCGACGTACGGCTGTGAGGTCTCCGGCGCAGTGAGATATCCAAACGAGAGTATAAACCATCGTCGGCTCGAGAGACACACGGGACCGACCCTTTCGTAATTCTAATGTGTGCTCGCCCCGTTCACCCATGGATCCGGTCTATCACCGGATGAGCTTCCGACCCTCTCTCTCTCTCTCTCTCTCTCTCTCTCTCTCTCTCTCTCACTCTCTCTCTCCCTCTCTCTGCTCTCTGATCAGGAATGCGCTATAAATGTAAGTTTGCATCTTTAATTTAAGTAGCTACGACTTTCAAAGCTATTCAACAAAAATGTTGAAATTCATCAGAAAAGCGTCATTGTGAAACTTTGTCGAGCCAGAATGAAAAGCCGGCTAAGGAATGTGTTTTACTATCCTACCTATTTTTCGCAAGCGGAACACACACATACAGTCCGGTCAAAAGTTTTCGATCACTTTGCATAATAGCAAAGTTATTCTAGAATAATATAATTCATATTTATTTTTCATTTTACAAGGATACTATTGAATGAATTATATAATCCATATGGTATACTGGGTACGGTTGTAACAATTCTGCTTCTATGGTCCGTAGCATCGGCGTTATACGACTAAGCTTTGAAGGAAATACGCAATGAAAAAGGTGTTTTTCTATCTTCAAATGAGTACTTAAGGGTGTCTCAAAATGATCGAACATTTTAATTTAATAAAACGTAATATTTATTCGAAACGTTCGCGTATTTTTATTTCAATATAAGGTACAAACGTGGAGGTTATGTGTGGAACACAAAATCCGATAAATGGCGTAAATGGAATGCACTTGGAAGACACATTCTTTCAACAAGATGGCGCAACCTTCCACACGGGGATGTGAATTGGCCACCAAGATCGTGCGATTCGACGCCATTAGACTTCTTTCTTTGGTGTTTTCGGAAAGGAAACGTGTATGCCGATGATCCACAGACCATTACGAAGCTAAAGGAAGTCATTGGACACCCCGTTGATGAAATTAGTCTGCAATTATGCCAAAATGTTAATAAAAATTCCGTCAAAGGATTGAACGATTGCAAACCGGGACCACGCAGCCATTTATCGGATATTGCGTTCCACACATAACCTCCATGTTTGTACCTTATACTAAAATAAAAATAGTCGTACTTTTCAAATAAATAATACGATTTGTTAAAAAACGAAAATGTCAGGTCGTTTTGAGACACTCTATACAATTTAAATTCCAGGTGCAATAGTTACCCAACAAAATTAATTTCGAAGCAAGCCAGCCTCGGTTACAACCGACCCTGGTATGGGGATCAGTTGCAACAGACAGATAACGTCAAAGATCAAATGTTTTCATCTCAGTTTTATTATACTTAAATTACAGAAAAACAGCCTTTCATCATTTTATGAATGATAGCTTAACCAGAAAAGAGCCTAGCATGGAAACAAAACAGACTTGGATTAAATAACACTTCTTTTATGACAAAGAGGAGTTATAAGCCTGAAATAAAGCACCTCTGCTAGAACAGGTTGAGAAATAAAATTTATTCAATAGAACTTAGAGCATCTCCACGGCTCAAACAAAAATAAACAATTTTGAAATCAAAATTTGTTGGACTGGGTTGCAGGATCAATCCAACTAACAGTTATGGTATTAGCAGTTTGGACTACCGCTAGGGCATTCTTCGTGAGCCCGAAATTACCAGCTTGTGTATTCCACCTATTTTTCTCTTGGACGGCTCTCCACATAAGACGCTACACAAACAAGGCATTCGCACTTATATTGATTCGTTAGCTTATACCCATGAAAAAATTGCCGACACGAACAATACGGCCGATGTCCGGCCCAGTACTGGCTAACCGATTGTTGGCAACCAATGTTGGCCCAACATTGAAACAACAGTTCTGCCATTTTTCAGTCGACCCTCTTTTCGGAGCCCGGCATCCGACATCAGGCCGATGTGCGGACAGTACCGGTTAACGACCTACGGCCGACTGTTGGCGTAGACGGAGAAGCCGACCGTGGGCCAATACTGTCTGCCCTTATTTAACCTGCGTTCATTTCTAATCCCGGCAACCGGTACTATACCAATGTCGGGCCAGTATCGGCTGCCCCGGTGAGCCGACTGTTGGGGGGGACTACTGGAGCCGACCATGGGCCAATACTGTACGCCAATAACTGTCCTACGTTCATACGTAATCTCGGCATACCGCAATATGCCAATGTCGGGACAGTATCGACTAACGATGAAGAACCGACTGTTCGCGTGAATAGGTTGAACCAATCACGAGCCGGCATCACTCCCCGTTGCGTGTCTTATGAATTGCTCGCCAGTCGCCATTCAGTGTCGTATCGATGCAGACCGCGAACAAAGAGTAGCGTTCATCGTCGCTTTTTCGTGCAACAGTAATTTTTTCCCTTATGCTCCTACCGTATTCTCAATATGAATGAACAAAAGAGATATGATGAACTGAAAAAAGTGCGAAAAAAATTATGTTGGAATAAACTGTTATTGAAGCACGAAAAATGTGTCATGAATCAAGAGTCATGTTTGACAGAGAAAATCGAAAATAATATTAAAAAAGCGAAGTGTGAGAACACTCTCGAGTATGTGGAGGAAATTATTGAACACGGGGACGATAAAAATGATGAAAATGAACAACTAAAAAATTGTAACACGACCCAGGTAGGATTTTAAAGTCGCGCCTACGTTGGCGCAACGACGCTTGCCGGCGTTAGGACGTCGGCCCGACTCTCTTCGCCAACGTCGTTTTGGGGTCCAATAAACGTCCAAATGATAACGTCGGCCCGACGATCCTCCCAAACGTTGCGCCACAATATTTAATCGATGTTGGCCCTTCGTCGATTGCAACGTCGGCCCTAAGCCGATTGTTGCGTCGGCCCTGCGCTGACTGCGGTATCGATCCTACGTCGATCACCGCGTCGACCCTACATCCATTGCGGCATCGAACCTACGTCGTTTGCGCAATCGACCCTACGTCGTTTGCGACGATGGCACTACATTTACGAGAGGGTGTTTAAAGGAATAGCAGATTGACTATTTAAAAGAAAAAAGACATAGCATTAATAGAAATTTATTGTCAGTGATTGACGTATTGATGTCTGGCTTAGGTTATAAATATATTCAGTCTTATAACTTCATCAATATATTCAGTCTTACAACTTCATAAATATATTCAGTCTTACAACTTCATAAATATATTCAGTCTTACAACGTTATTAATATATTCAGTCCTACAACGTTATAAACGCTAGAATGTTAACAAAAATGTGAAGAAGGCCCAAAGGAACTATCAATCGTGTCTGCTCCCGAAACATACACGGAGAGAATTTTTAAGTATTTTTTACGGTGAAATCTCCCTAAAAATTACATAAAAAATTTGAAACCGGTGACAAATGTGCACATAGTCGAATATTGACACTAGCTTTTAATATTTTGCTTTCATTCATGTAAAAATTTAAGCAAGTAGCATAATTTTTTACATTTCTTTCAGTAAAAATTCTGACACATTCCCGCGTAGAATTTTAACAATGGGCTGCCTCAAAACTTCCAAGTTTCTACAGTAAAAATAACCTGGACAAACTTGAAATTTCTAAAATCCCTAGCGAAAAATGAATTCCCTATGATTAAATAAATACTCTATATACTGTATTTCTGAACATTTGTGTTCTTGATTGCTACTTATTTTAGCATATCATCTTTCCGTGCCATTGTAGACGTCCTTTATCGAAGTTTCTTTTCACGTTTCTTTGTTTTCTTGCGTACAACTGCGTAGAACACGTTAGACTGCACGAGACCACGAGGCTTTCTTGGCCCATGTTTCGTACTATAATGCGCATGCGCGGTACCGCTATTGCTAAGCAACGCGGGTCGGCGTCGTTCGTACTCGTCATACTGCGTCATACATAAGCCCACTCTCACAGCTTGCGTTCACGTATACGCACGCTCGCGCACAGAGCTCACGCGTACGGTCAGGCGACGTAGCCCTAACTGATTTTACTATAAAGAACGTAAAATTCCGGTGGACGCACGGAAAATTTCGGCTTCCTTTTTTAAATTTTTATGGAAAACACGAAAATTTCTCAATGTTCCACTGAAAAATTTCATTTATATTAGCACTTTTTTAACTTATTGTCGTAATCTTTACGTTTCATGAAATTTTACTATTAATTTCAGTAAACATTCTGAAAAATATTTTAAATTTCTGTTACGCAAAAGTAAATTTTGATTCATTTCCATGAAAATTTATAATTTATTTCCTAAAAACCTGAAGAATTGCACATTTGTCACCGAGTTACTGTGATTTCGCAAAATTACTTAAAAATTCTCTCCGTGTAGCTGTTAGAAGTTGATTGGTGGGCAGAAGCGTTCACTTCGTTTTCCTCTTTATGGAGACGACGAAACTTTTTTACGCGATTATACGAAGACCGATTTTTATCCGCCATTGGTTAAATTAATTCCACTGTGGAATATCCACACCGTTTAGGTTGCGCGCTACACAATACTGTTCAGGCAAGCTCAAAAGAAAATTCGAACGGTGGAGGTCGGGTACCAACGGTCTACTGGACTTTGTTTACGGTCAAGCATCGGTCGAGCTCTAGGTCTACAAAAAATAGTCACCTACACCCGTGCGACGATTACCCAGTGTCGGATTAAACGTGGTAGCCAACGTTGCGCGAAGTACTGATCGTAACGTCGGCGCGACGTTCGAACAACACTTTCGCCAACTCTAAGCCATAGTCGCGTCCCGACCGTCGGCTGTTTATTCGACGCCGTCTTACTGCCAAGGGTTGGCTGTATTCTGGGTCTGCACACATGGCCAACTACACCCGGGCGACGACTAGCCAGCGTCGGATGAACCGTGGTGACCAGCGTTGCGCCAACTATCAAGCGTACCGTCGGAGCGACGATCGAATAACGGTTTCGGCAACTCTGCGCCATTGTCGCCTTTCGATCGTCGACTGCCGAGCCATCGCCGCCTGATAGCCAACCATGGCTAGTACGTTTCGCCAACGCTGGCTCATCATAGGCCGTCGACCGTTGGCAGCCGACGTGTTGCCACGATACAGCCAAACGTCGGCCGTACTCGGAACGTCGTAGACCCGCACATGGGGAGTGACCGATAATGCCCTGAGTTGTATCGGTCGATACTCGGGGCATTATCGTACCACTGTTGGTTATGGACTGGACCAAAGTTGGTACGATATTGGCTTGAACTTGGGCCAATGTTGGCACAGGCGTCGGGCCGCTCTTAATACCAACGATGGCATAGTCTTGGGCCGACCTTGGCACGAGTGTCAGCACCAACGCTGGTACGATATTGGCTGTAACTTGGGCCAACCTTGGCACTACTCTCGGGCTGGTGTTGAGTCCAACGTCGGTACGATATCGGTAGCCAGCCTTGGCCCGAGAATATCATTCCGACAACGGTCCATTAATGGACCGACATTCATGCCAGAGAACGGCCAACCATACAGGAGAGTTGGCGCACTACTGGGCCAATGTCGGACCAGTTGTACATTTTTTCATGGGTAGTTCATTTGATGAATTACAATTTGCGATTCGCAATTTATTTTATGATGAAATCGCCTCTTGACATAATCACAGCGGAAATGTCCAATATAAGCAAATACAATTTAGTATTTACATATAAAGTCGATTCAAGATCACTTTCGTCTCTTTAAATGGTATTGCCGTGGATATTTAATACAACGAGTACAATTTATGTTTAAATCTAAAGTTACTAGAGAGAGAACCGTTAACGATACAAACAAATACGGTTGATCTGACTCGTCACTTTTTTCTGTCATCACTGACAACGTCAATATGGAACGGACCTTTTTTACTATTCGAAGGTGCCGAGGTGCACTAAGAAAGGATTTTTCGAAAATCAACTCCAAAGGACGTGAAATGGGATGTAAGAGCTTGTATGGAAAATTGTATTCCTTGCGTGTATCAACCGGGACGAATCCGCGGGCGGAAGCTGGTTCTGATATAATTTTGCATTTATCCAAAGTAATCGAAAAATTTGTCAGGTAGCGTACGTGTCAATTGGTGCTTTTGGGGACATTTCACTGTAACGTTGACTCGTAGTAGCCTATTTTCCCTACCCTCGACATTATGCCCACCCCAGTCTCTTCGAAACCACCTATAGATAAATGTAAGCATTTTCTTCTTAAGTTCACTTCAAAGATCGCCTAGACTCCAAAATCAATCATTTGTTTTAACGCAAATTGAAGAGCCTCCGTAAAAAATCCAAAAGTTCAAAAAGACAAATCTCCATCGATTATATGAGGTAATTTCCCTATCTCTATCAAGAGATTCAACAAAGTCGCAGAGTCTAGTTTTTCGGTGAAAAAAATCAAAAGCATCAAAGTTGCCGCGTCCTCTTTGTCCCACAGTTTGGATTTTCGAGGATCTTTTTCAAACTTAACATGTATAACGCAATGTGCATCTATACGTGAAGAAAGGTGCCCTATTCATTATTGACGAAGTCGCGTCTACCAAGTGTAAAAGTATAAAACCGGAATTTCCCTATAGATGGTGCTAGTCATCAGTTTAGGGGCCGTAAGACGGCTTCTGCAGCGCCACCATCTCCCTCTAACAGCTGACGAAGATTTTCAACACACAACAACCCAAGTTCCCTACACCGGTGTATTTTTCTATAACCTTAAACATGTCGAGTTTTGTACCTACGAACTACGATTTGCGGACAGCATTGGTTTTCTGTTATGATTTGAAGAAAACTGCTGCAGAATCGCATCGAATGCTTGTCGAAGCCTACGGTGAAGATGCTCTTGGTCAAACACAGTGTTTCGAGTGGTTCAAAAAATTCAAAAGTGGTCATTTTGACTTGACAAGCGAAGAGCGTAGTAAACCACCGAAATAAATCGCAGACAACGAATTGCAATGCCTTATTGGATGAAGATGATACTCAAAGTCGACAAGAACTCGCGGATCAATTGAATGTGACGCAGAAAGCCGTCTCCATTCGTTTTTATCATTTTCAAACACCAAACGTGTAATTTTTACAACAAAAATCCGGTTTCATACTTCTACACCTGGTATATATTGTGATAAGCAACGATAGTTCACTGTGGCCGATGTGACTAGTACGATATAAATTAAACTGACACGGCTATTTTGGAAAGCGAGCCCACTGTAGACGTGAGGTACCCTGTCAGTGGAGCGACAAAGAGAGATCGAATGAGAAAGGAAGCGAGGAAAAGAGAGCGATATACGTGGCAGCAGCGAAAGCTCGTGCAAAAAAAGCCGCAACGCGAAAAGCTACGACCGTCCCGCAGAGAAAAAAAAGAGAATGTGCAAAAAAAAGGGACCAAAGAAAAAACGAGGGGGAAAAAAATAGTGGAGAGACCGATTCAAACGAGGATGGCCGTGACTCGACTGGTTCGGTTAGAAGGTCGGCGCGGGTGTAAGGGGAGGGTCGACAGGAGGGCAGAGGAGGTTGGAATGAAATCGACAGGGCGTCCACCTATCGGCCCATGGCAAACACAATGCTCTCCGCGTTCGTCCACGCTAAATTCCCGGCTGTGTCAGTGAAGCCACTGCAATAGAGACACGCTGCACACGCCAATAAGCGGCCCATACGTTCAATTGTGTGTGTGTGTGTGTGTGTGTGTGTGTGTGTGTGTGTGTGTGTGTGTGTGTGTGTGTGTGTGTGTGTGTGTGTGTGTGTGTGTGTGTGTGTGTGTGTGTGTGTGTGTGTGTGTGTGTGTGTGTGTGTGTGTGTGTGTGTGTGTGTGTGTGTGTGTGTGTGTGTGTGTGTGTGTGTGTGTGTGTGTGTGTGTGTGTGTGTGTGTGTGTGTGTGTGTGTGTGTGTGTGTGTGTGTGTGTGTGTGTGTTTTTGTGTGTGCGTGTGTGTGTGTGCGCGCGCGCGGGGGTGTGGGTGTGTGTGATGTATGGGTGGGTGTAGGTGTGTGTCGGTGTGTGTGTGCTGCGAGGCTGCGTGTATATCAGTGATAACAGTGGAAGGAGGGAAGCGTGTATTTCCCTCCTCTTCCCGATCTCTGCGCATCCCTCCCGACCCACACTTTCTGACACATAACTAAACAAGCAACAAGTGACCTTAAAATCTGGGAATAAAAATGCCTGACCGCTGATCGCGTATCGGGAGCAAAACCAACATGCCCGATAGCATATGTACGCGCGTTCATAAGTGTATGCACACCTTGTTGCTGCTGGTGCTCGTAAATACAAACTATCACGGTGATCTACCGAATTACGCATTCGAACGGAGCTGCTCGAATGGACCACTTTTTTTTGCATCGTCGGGCGATTCGGCTAATTTGTGGGGGAGATCGATAGCTCGGAGAAGCATTGACTCATTTTTCGGGTCTACGGACGAGTTTATAGTCAAAGATGTATGGGAGAGTTGGGGAAATCTTGATGAGCAAAATTTAATGCTACGTTGTTTATTCGGATCTTGGCCTGTATACGAAATTTTGGGGGAGATCCACTAGCCAGTTGAAGGCTCGTGATTGTGATCAGAGGACATTGAGAGAGCAAAGAGATTGGCAAGTGAATGGATATCATAAGAAATGGATGGCGTTCGGTTCTGAGCGGTTGGGCACAAAGTTCGAGAACAGTTTTGGCCTCTTTGCGGGTAGGAAATTTGTTGATTTTGTCCGTCGGGAAAACGCGAAATGTTTGAATCGATCACCGCGGAGCGACGGATTGGCGGGGAATCCATTGACAACTTGAATTTGGAAGGGAAGTGAATAACGAAAAAAAGAAAATTGGATAGCTTCGAAGTATTGATGAGTTGTATGAGCCATGACAGTATGTTGGGGGAGGAATGCATTTTACTGATTTTCATTGATGCTATCAGGAGATTTCGGTGTCAATGGTAGACAATGCACCGCAGGCTAAGCTGATGGGTTCATATCTTGCCTGAAGTTGTCACCTGTTGTGACGAAAATCGTTTACAACAGGGTCGGTTTGAATTGAATTTCTATAATCCCATTTGAAATTCCAGGAAACCAATTTTCACTATCTCAAAGGCTTTGCAAAAATCATGCTAGATCATCGTTGATGAAACAAAAACCAAAGAGTCACTAAGGACGATCCGATCCTCCTGTATTCAAATGGTGAACGAGATCATACGGTGTTCCATCCGTCGGCGTAAGCCATGTCCTTTCACATTTGACGATTGGCACGGGGGTACAAATCTGACTATTGATAATAGTCAATATGTCGGAGGCATATAAAAGCGATAACTCAAACCTATTGAATAAACGATTCTGAAAACATTCTTTCAGTCACGACCTCAGTAAAATCTGCATTATTCAACTGCGCAAAATTAAAGGAAAATTTGCACGACTAAATGTGCGAGAATAAACAATATTATTTTCCAGATGTGTAATCCAAAAGCGAATAATCAATATAAGCCATCTTCAATATTAAGTTGATGTGCAAAAAGTCTCAGTACCCATTGGATGAACAAGCAAACGATAGCAGATGGAATAAACTTATGATCATTTCTACTTGAATCGTACTCTGAGGATAATAATTCATTTCAATCAACTCTAGGCCTATATCTGACGTATGTTTGATCAACGCACCTATAGTTTTGATTACTTCCAGCAAGGTTTTGACTAAACACGAATTTATGGTTATTTAAAGCATATTAATCATGCCGAACATAACTGTCACATCGTTCAACGCCTTTAAAAACGGAGGATTTTCCGTTACCAAACCCCAACACTCTTGCCTTGTACTAGAAAAATGTCATCCCGAACATTCCTCTGCAAAAGAACGAAGTCCTTTGCGAAGTCCTTTTACTCAAAACCTCAACAGCGACTCGAAAGTGTAGAAAGAAATATTGAACTCTCAAAAAGAAATAAGAAGCCAACAAAACTCAACGTAGCTTCGCCGGTTGATTATTCAAACACACCAGGGACTAGATGGCGACCAAGGAACATTACTCCAACTAAAAAAAAGACGTCCCATTCGTTCGCGTAAACAAATATATAAACTTCCCGACATGAGAAGTCGCCCCGATCATAAATTGACATGACACGGACCATACACATTCCTAGGTCTTAGATACCGAACTACGAAAAAAAAATTCTAACTGCTTGATATTCATACTAAATAGATGTGTAATTAATTTCATGCGTGGATCACTTTTTCATACGAAAAAAAAATTGTTAAATTCGCACATGATTTTATACCCGTTACTGTGGCCTAAGGCCTTAAGGAAGGACACCACTGCAACTGCCCACTTTTTACCGCTGTCTTCGGAATTTTGTGTGTGTTAAAACAACTTAGGTTTTATTAGGTATATAGCGTTAGGTATATACGCATGTAAAAACAATATATAGGCCAAAAGAATACAAAAAGCGGCGGTATTTAATCCTAGAACTCAGACCCAAATATTTTCGTTAATTATAGTAGTTTTAGCAGTCGAGTACAAAGTTTTAAAACATAGAGACGAGTTTGATAAGAAGTTCGTTTTTTCGGCCATACTTTCCATGTCAAAAGGGATATACCGTTTACAATTTTCAATTGTCGAAAAAAAGCGCTCGTACTTGGCTGTTAGAGACATCTAAGAAGCTGGACGAAAACTGCTTGATTCGAAAACATGCTTTTGAAAAAAAACTATTTTTTTTTTATTTTCGTGTAAATTGTTTTAAATAAATATTTATACGAAATAAGTGCAATGTATGTTTAGTAACGTAGCTTTTTTCCAAATTCAAAATAAATCTTCCACTAGACAAGAGAAAATCGGTATAAGCGACCGTTTTTCGGCCTGTCACAGCCGTGTCCTCCTTTAATAGAAATAGCAACTAGATTGCAAAGAATCGTTGTTATTCATTCAATTCTATGTACAACGCATAAAATATTACATTTTTTTTATCAAAATGATTAAAAAGTAATCCTCAATGTTTGACTTAATACCATTTCAATGCCTTGTCAAAGAAACCTTATACTCAAGGTTGCTTTGACACTTTGAAAAAAGAAGATATGTATATATATATATATATATATTTATATATTCTAATACATTTGATAGCCAGATTCTATCTGGCCAGTGGACACACTCTATGTCCACACTCTATGTCTATAGGACACCGGCCCCAAACAAATCCCTGGGTGCATCGCATGGGTGCATCTTCGAACTGCCTAAAAAATGTGTCCACGAGATAACGGAACCATATTTTCTTTTGAAGTGCCAAGAAATTCCGTTTGAGAATTACAAGAAAAAAATTCCCCACCGACATCAATCTGGGAATAGCGCGAAACCACTTGGATTTCAATATGGACTCCCCACGAGCGACGTCCCTGTCAAATCCCTATAGGGATGTGGTAGGATCCGGAGGCTCCCCAATAACTTTCTGCACGAGATTCCCCGCTGCCTAATTAAACAAATTACGCTCACGTCATTTCGTAAAGTATTTTTAATAATCACAACGAATAAGTGAAATAAGCGAGCAAATGCAATAGAATTCAATTTAGAAGCGACATACGCAAAGGAAGCAAAAAGAAATAACAGGAAGATCGATATACATGGACGAGAGCAGAGATATCAGATGTCTTTTACTGCCTCTCGAATATACACCGTTGGGGCGCCGGAGAGGCATCAGCAATCTTTCCAACCGCGACTGCGGCCGGATTAAAAAGCAACAAGTGACCCTAAAAAGTGCGCGGGGATAAAAATACCGACGGTTGATCGAGAGCTTCGCGCCGAGCCGCTGCTCTCTCGGCCACCGCTTCTCTCTCTCTCTCTCTCTCTCTCTCTCTCTCTCTCTCTCTCTCTCTCTCTCTCTCTCTCTCTCTCTCTCTCTCTCTCCGGCTGGGGCGAACGAGGGAATGTACGTGAAAAAGGGGTGTGCGGGGGAAGAGTGATTGGGTAAGCGAGCTTTGGGGTGAGTGAACGAACGGGTATAGGCAGGAGGAATTGATGCGGCGAGAGTATGGGCGTGAGGAGACTATGACACGAATGAGAGAAAGAGAGAGAGAGAGAGGAGAGAGAGAGAGAGGGAGGGAGAGAGAGAGAAAGAGAGAGGAGAGGCTGTAACGTGGTCAGGAGGATTCACCCCTGCATGGTCAACCCAATCGAGGAGACGACAGGTTCATAAGTCATTACTTCTCCTTTGCTCTCTTTATCTATCTATCCCTCTCCGCCCTCTGTCTCTCTTTCTTCTTTCCTAATCACTCGAACACGTCTTCAGACTCATTTTGAACCTCTACGTACAAAATAAGTGGCGCAAGAACCTCCGTATCCTCAACTCAATATATTTTTTAAAAAGGGATCGAATTTGCAAGTATAGTAAGGGAAAAAAGTTCAGCCACATATCTGCTGATTCTGTGGTAATTTGACATGATGCTAATGAGGCTGGCACAATTTTCCGCTACGCCGATGGACAATCAAGATCACCTGACTCACGCATACGCCTCGGATGAACGTTAAGGGGTTACCCCCATCTGGGGTATCTGAGAATATGTCCTGAAAATTTCAAGTCGATCCGAACAAAATTGACTGAGATATGAGCGTTGAAAGAGAAGAATCCGTTGTGTAAACGACCGGCTAATTGAAACTTCAAGCGCGTTTTTCTCAAAATGGCATTTCTGAAGTCGGTGACCAAGATTACTCGAACACTAATGAACCGATCTTCTTGAAATTTTGCAGGCTTATTTAATACATAAAAATGTAGTCTTTAATCGTTCGATTTTTTTTTCGAAAAAAATGGCCGTTCTATAGCCAAAAAACGGCCGTTTTTTTTCGTTAAAATCGAACCATTAACTTTGACTGTCCGCTATTTTGTGAAAAATGAATATTTTTTAAAATCCTTCGATTCAAGACTAGTGTATACTTATATTTGACTAAATCCATCCGTATTTTTATTTCAGCTGATCCACTTCGCCGCAATGTTGGTCACCGCAAACCGTATATATAAAAACATTATTTCATTGACGGCCATTTGCCACTAAACAATGTCATATTTTTCAATAAAAAAATTACTGAAAGTTCTACAAGATGTGTTCTTTAAGATGGTATATTGATCGATTAAAAAAGTTTTGTAGTTTTCTATAAAAAAATTCATGAAAAAGGCCTTTTTTGCGCTACAAGTGGGGGTAACGCCTTAAACCCTTCGCTTTCAATTTTTCACAATTCGGGCACAGGTACAGCTGATTTTCTTGGGAACGATAATATGTTTCTTTTTGAAACAGGAACTACTTTTGCAAACATTTTTTTTTTCGTCAGACAAGAATAATGTGGTTTTTTAAAAGTTTATTTTCAAGATAAAAATACTAGGCTATACAAATGTAGGAGACAGGTGTAAATAAAAATGTTTCGGATGTCACTGACACTCGTCGATCAAGTCGAAGATTGAACTCTGAAAGCTGATCATCAACTAATCCATTTAGATTTATATTTCCATCAAAAGCGGCTCAATTATTTCTCGAGTGGCGTTTATACTCAAGCGGTAAATAGAATTTTTATGAATACTGTCATAATTTCTCATGCGATCATACGTTCTTCAGCGGGTCCTTCGATTAATTGCCCCTGTCCGGCGAAGAATCAAGAGAAAAACTTTCACTCTTAATCACTCGTTTTTCCTCGATCTCTCGGCAGCGGAAAGCTTCGTATATCATTAGAGTAGCAAAAGGGGTTTAGCATATAGAAGGCTCGGACGAAGGAGAAGTTCGAGTGTTGCCAGGGTGGGATCGCCGGGAGATGGAAAAAGGGGGTTTCTACGGTGATGGGGAGACGTATGAGGGTTTGGGTTGCCCCCTTCTCTTCCTCACTCGACTCTTAGTTCCGATATTGGCCGCCTAAGCAAGAGCTCGCCACAGTCCGGTAAA